>OY756401.1:4318184-4735684 GCA_963576865.1 Anania hortulata
ATCATCATGTTAGCCTATTGCAGTCCACTGCTGGACGTAGGCCTACCCCAAAGAGCGCCAAAGAGCACGATCTCCCGCCTTTCACATCCATCCACTGCCAACCATCTTCCCAAGGTCGTTGGTCCATTGAGCTCGGCGGCATTCTACACTACGATTACCAACACGTGGTCTCAACTTGAGAACCCGTTTGCTCCACCTTTCATCGGTTCTGCGACAGATGTTGTGCGACACTATACCATTCGCTTGCAGGGAAACAATCGTGTGGATGTGTGTAGCCGTAGTCCAAAATGACCTGGTTTTGCTGTCTGAAGGTTTCGGAGGTCTGATGGCATTCGCTTCAAAAATGCTCAAACTTACCGCATCAATAATCATGGTCAAGCACACCAGGGCCTAGGACGGTGCCAGCGGTGCTCAGGCTCAGACAACATGGCCACACCATGTTTTTGGTCATGCTTGTGAGCAGTTTTAGATGCTCTCATCGGGCGCATAAAAGGCTAGTTACAGTATTGACTATGACACTAAGCTACATTTAAAACGCCAACCCGAAAAAAGCAATCCTTTCCAACAGGCAATAAGGCTCTAGCGTACCGATAATAGAGTTTTGTGCGAGCTCGCTTGGATAGATACCACCAACTTACTTTTATTTACCACCAAACATCTTTGCTCTATTACGGATAAAAATGGAGAGTATTTAAAGCGTGCGCTGCTTTAATCTTCATTATGAGATTATGACTCACTATTAAGTAAGATTGGGCCGTTAAGCATCATTGGGCGCTGGCAGCGGATACAACAACAGTGGATGGAAGTGGGTCTCATTAGATTGATGTCAATTTTATAAGGCGACAGGAAATAAATAGAGAATTGTATTTATGGCTGAAAATTTTAGACTTTTTTTCTTCTAAATATTTAAAACAGTAGCACAATACTGTGTAGACTTTTAGAAGCACTAACTATATATTCTATTTAAATATAAACACCTATGTTTAGTTGTTGTAGTGTAGTTAATTTAATTTGTTTGGTGAAGCTGCCATAAGAATAGTAATTCATCTTCTACACATACTTACAGCTATACATTTGGTGAAATCCAATATGACATTTCCTTCCAGCTTTCTCATCACATATCGGCTCTTAGCACTCACGAAGATTACTGCAATCGAAATTGCAAATACAGACACCTGTCAATATATAGGAATAATTGTTTTCTGAACATGTTTATTTCTGCCTTGTGTATTTTCTGCACATTTATCAACGATATATTACATCGTTGACATTACTTGTTTTTATTTTGTAAGTAGAATTTTTTGGATAATATCTGTTATTTTGTCCGTATAGCTCGGTAACTAAGGTAGATCAAATATAGCCGAATTAGCTCAAATTCGATCGATATTAAATTTGATCTACCTTAATACTTAGGATATTTTTTCTCCTGTTGTGTTCCCGTGGAAGTTAATTCATTCCTCTGTGACTTATCTCTGAAGTGTGCTATGACAAAGTATTGTGTTGCATTGTAAACACAAATTAAGCAAAGCTTGTACTAAACCAATAAAAATCATTTTTCTGCAAAGAGGCCTAAATTAAGAAACTAGGCTAGCTCCGAGAAGAAGCAGCGCAACTCGGTCTAACGGATAGTCATACAGGCAACTCAAGGATAACCTTGTAACCACATATTATGTACATCATAGTGAACTAGTGCCTTGTGGGGACGGCCGTAAAGAATACACTTCCCCACCGCCAACAAGAGGTGTGTCGTTCGAGGCGACTAATTCCTGTAGCACGAGACGGGCAGCAGCGTCTGCGTGCGAAAGTTTTTAAAAAATTGCGCTCGCCAACCCGCCTGCCAAGCTTGGCGAGTATTGGCGATCCCCTCCGATGATGGAAGTCATTAGGGGAGGCCTATGTTCAGCAGTGGACGTCCAACGGCTGAAATAATGATGATGAACTTTTGCTCTACGACATTAAAAAATATGCGTTTGTATTTTTTGTTTTTTTTATACAAATTCAATCGGCTGTTTGGTAATGTAAATGCATGGAAAGTCGATAATTTTTATGCAAATTTGCAAAAGTCATTGAACGAAAGTTGTTCACGATGTACAGTATAGGTATTTGGTTACAAGATTATCCTTGAGATTCTTGGGCAAAGTTGTTTGTTGACATGAGTAGCTACTTAAACAAACCCTCAAGTATTTTAGACAAAAAAAATGCCCTATATACCTACAATACATAACATTCATGATTTGTAATGATCATGGTCATCACATAAACGCTGGCGCTAGCGGGATTCGAACCCACTGCTTGAAACCGCTGGTTTTGTATAATCCAGAGCGTAAACCACTAGATTAAACGATCATCAACGTATACCCCAGTATTTCCTAATATGATAAGATGCTTACTATTTCCATATATATTATTCCATTAGTTTGACAACATCCAACATGAATCAAACAAACATCAACATTAAAATGTAAAGCAGGAAACTTCACAAAGAAACAAATATTAGATCAAAGCAAACTAACAAACTAAAATTAGACATTCACCTTACTAAATATCAACAAACGAGATAGTGAATAGATAGGGTTTAACATATAAGTTTCTTAATTGACAACCCGATATGCGTAGTAGCACGTCGGTTTGGCATGAACGTAAATGGTCCCGGCTCCGTAGCCGGTAATCGAACTAGATAGTTCGATTGCCGGTTCGGGTCAATTTAGAAAACGAACTGTTCTAAATTGGATTAATTATTTAGTTTTTTTAACTAGATAATTTGAGATGGTCGTAAGTTAGTATTAATGTCCTAAAATGACAAATATCCTTCGATGCATGACAAAGATTAGCTGATTTGGGACAAGTTTGTAATGGATCTAACACAAAACAACATGGTCAAGAAAGAGCGACTCATACTAGCTTCATAAACACGGCTACTATAGATCATCAGAAGTGCTCTCTAGCAAAATCCACCTTTTAGTAACACAAAGATGGTAATCCTTACTTCAAAAAAACCGACTTCAAAAAACTAAAACGCTAAAAATAATCTTAACACTTAAGTACCTAATCAGTTACTTTTGGAGTCGGTGCAAACGAAAACATTGGTCTCTCAATGACTGGCACCGACTCCAAAAGTAACTGATTAGGTACTTAAGTGTTAAGATTATTTTTAGCGTTTTAGTTATTTGAAGTCGGTTTTTATTTTTTTTATAAAATTAACTTATTTTATCCATTTTAGTGATAAATCCTAATCAAAACAAATCTTACGAGTGCAAACATAATTTAACTGCTGAACACCGATTTCATTTCCTATTTTTCCACCCTTAGGGGTGAAATTTTTTCCGAAAAATTTTATTATAGTATCTTTGAAGTATAAGCTATTCATTAAAAAAAGAATCATCAAAATCGGTCTACATTTGGCAGAGATATAGGTAAGATAGATACTAAAATCAGTTGGCGTGGTACGGAGTTTATGCAATGTTTGATGATTTTCTTATAGATCCCATCATCAGAATTTAACCAAATTTATATGGGACCATTCTGAAAGTATTACCTTTCAAACAAAAAAATAATTATCGAAATCGGTCAACGCAGTAACGAATGATCGCTGAACATACATAAAAAAAAATAAAAAAAATAAAAAGATACCGACGAATTGAGAACCTCCTCCTTTTTTGAAGTCGGTTGAAAACAGGACAATTACTGTTTAATTAATTTTGATAAGTACTGGTTTGTAATTTTATCTTCTTGTTACGAAATGATAGTAGTAACTGACTTTATCATTCGCTTATTTGAAGTAGTTTAGCTGCCTTTTGTGTACTTACACCAATGTAACTATAAGCATTTTTGTACAAATCACAACAGACATTGTGTAACTTATAGATTCACCCATCATCATCATCATCATCATTTCAGCCACAGGAAGTCCACTCCTGAACATAGGCCTCCTCTAATGATTTATAATATCAGAGGTTATTAATCCTCCCCGGATTGCCTACTCTTGGCAGGTGGGTTGGCGAGCGCTGTTTTTTTTATAAGATTTCGGACGCAGACGCTGCTGTCTGTCTTGTGCTACAGGAATTAGTCGCCTCTTACGACACGCCTCCTGGTGGCGTTGGGGAAGTGTATTCTTTACAGCCGTCCCCACACAGTACAGATTCACCCATATTTTAGATAAAATAAATAAAGGTTTATCAAATTACTCACCAACAGACAAAAGAACAATCAGTCCCGGTGCTCCAAAGGCCAAAGAGTAACAGTCCTTCTCCCCAAAGCAGTGAACTTCCGACCTCAATATAGGGGACATAGTCTTCGCTATCAAGCTTCCCATGCATAAAATAAAGTATAGTATACTGAAGTACATTGCCAATTGGTTCTCTTGTTCTGGCAGTTTGAACTGGTCACCTCCGAAGGCGGTGACACAGGGCTTTATGCCACCAGTGCCTACTGTGATCATGAATAGCCCTAGCAGTGTGCAGAGCCTGAAAGGACAATTTTGATAAAGAAGTTAAGAACATGTGGGTGGAATGTTAACCTTACAACGCAAAAATTATCTGACATCACATTCACCTACTGCTGAACATAGGCCTCCCCTAATGACTTCCACATTGACCGGTTGGAAACAGCCTGCATCCAGTGGCTTCCTACAACCTTCACCAGTTCGTCTGTCAACCTTGTGGGTAGATGTTTTACGCTGTGCTTGCCGGTAATGTGGCCTCCATTCCACTTACTTACAAGCAATAGGACACCTCCTATGTGCTAATAATACTGCCCTAATGTGCGCAAGCCTACCCCAAAAATAAAAAAAATTGTTAATCGATTTTGGTTTCTATGTGTTGGACTTTAAGTTAAAGATCAGTTGAATAATGGTGCCATCCCCTTAGAGATTTCATCTCTAAATGAATCGGAAAAGGCTGAATGTTTACATGAACTTTTATGTTGGTATTCTAAATGTTGTCTCAAAAGTCTCATAAGGTGTACGCGTACGCGCGGTGTACGCGTATGATTCTTAGATTGAAGGTTGAAGCGAAAATGGAAAAACCAGTTTTTTTGGAAATGACTCTTTCCTCAAATCGTATTTGCATTTATTACAACAGTTGCAGAAATTATCTACTATTTTTATATAAACTAAATAAATCAGGCCATGAAACCGATTTTCATGACATTATCATCTGCACCAGATGAATTGCCTATTATTTTCCGCAACTGCAAGGATTTTTGTGGTTCTAAGATTTAGGGAATGTTGCGATTTCGTAATTTGCTTTAAAGATACGTCTCCAGAGTCCAGCCTCCCTAGCATGACCAACAAAAAACGATATGATATAGCGATATCGACACCAACTGTAAGAATATGATTGATATAGCCCACTTTTTGAATTTTTATCGAAACAGCGACCATAACATGTGACGTCACTGGCACGGCGATTTAACATGGCGGCTTTATCTATTATATTTTTACAGTTGGTGTCGATATATCGCCATACCATATCGTGTTTTGGTAGCTCATGCTAGGGGGGCAGAAAATTCGTCAGATCCGCACAAACACTAACATTTTATTTTGTGGACAAATATTTAACACATCAGTGTTTAGAATTAATTATTATAGCTATGAGATCCAAAAACTATGTATATGCCGTCCACAAACCTTGCAGGTAGACCCAGCTGCGGTATCGCGGTGACGGCGACGAGGGCATTGCCTGCCGCGTACACAAACATCATGTAAAGAATGGTCCTGAAACAAATACTAATGATAGCAACTTATGCCCTAAAAATACAGTAAAAATGATAGTCACTTGAAATAATATAGATAATGCCACGACTGCCACTTCAACTTGCTAATCCGTCAGGCTATGTTAGCGACTTTTTTTGTTCGTTTACAGATTTAAAAAAATAAGACTGATATGACTAAATAATACCGTAAATTTTTGGAGTTTAATTCGACAATAATAAAACGCAGAAAGTAGATCATAATTTTGAAAAAATAATAACTTTGATCTTATTTTTATCCATTCCGCAATATTTTCGTACAAAAAATATGAAGAAACATTAAAATAACTTTTCGATCTAAAAAACCGATAGCAAGGTACCTACTATGTACTTAGTTTTTTGTTTCAAAGTCAAAATATTGGTGCGTAAAAATGTGTCCGTCCGGTGATACATCATAGTTTGGTGTTATACGATCGCAAACGGTGTTAGTCACGAAGAAATATAGCAGGTTTTATGACTGTCATTTTTTTTCTGCAGCGATTGTAATTCAGCCTTCAATATTTTAGGAGTATTTATTTTTAAAAAGTATAGTCTATTGCAAAAAAGATATACTAGTAAAACAAATTTAACATTTGGACTACCTAGTATGATACTGAGACACTTATTGTATGTAACACCTATGGTGCAATAATTGAATATAAATACCTGAATGATAACACAGAAGAATAAACAAAGATTCGAACTGGTGAATCAAAGAGTTTAAAGGTGCGGAGTGAAATTAACAAATGGATTTTAATACCATTTTTCTAAGCAAAATTATTTCTAATAAATTAATTTAATTTAATCGGATACAGGGTTACATTGCAAATGGGTGCCAAATCTTTAAGAGTGGCTCAGAATCAGTAACTTAATCGAACTATGCAAAGAACAAAATATTTTTTTCACACTTTATTATTCCTATCCGATGTTAAAAATCGTACGCGTGGATAATTCAACTCATTCATGAAAAAACACCGAACACCGCACCGTATGTGAACTGTGTTCCTTGTTGGCTCGCCGTACCTACGCCTCTGATGAATGACCGTTTGGCTTTCGTAGTCTCTCTATTGACTATTTTTTCGGATATTTTAAAGTTTTTTTTTTTTGTAACATATTTTGTTTATTAAAAATAATTTTTTTTTTTTCGTAATATATGTTTATTAAAAATAATAACAATTAAGACGCTTCTTTATATTGTTCCCTAGATCTTATTTTTTTAAATTTGGCACCCCTATGCAATATAACCCGGTATAATAGGTACCGCTTTATCCAATTTGGATTTGATCTTATCATCAGATTCTAATACTTTGGTAATTTACTAGTACCTTTCACAACAGTCACGTTGCCCAGCGAGCGATGTGACCTAACCATAACCACTTTAGCTTTCCAATTCAAAGAACTATGTCAGTGACTTTGGTTATTAACGGATGTCCTCATTTTAGATCCTACCTCGCCATGAAACAAAAAACCTATCTCTCTGATAATGAGGAGTTTACTTTTTTAGGCTAGTGAGCCTGCACATTTACAGCCTTTAATCTTGATTTTCAGAGGACCAATGATGACAATTTCTTTGGTTGGTTAACCCGCAATTTCACTGGTAATTTAAGTATGTTTTGAAGTAATTTTTACAAGGGAAAGTCAGTTATACAAGAAAACAACATTACTAAAGTTACCTGTATTTCCCCAAGTAATTGTCAGCAACAATACCACCCAGGAAAGGGAACACGTATACCAAGGTGCAGAAGGCATGGTACGTCTCTGTGGCTCCGTCGTCTGAGTAGCCAAGTTTACTTCTTAGGTACAGAGTGAGGAACGCTGAAAAATATGCACAATTAAGTTATACTTCTTTACATAAATTCGTATAAACGGCCCGCATGCCGCTATGCTTGCAATCTAACAACAACACTACAAATCTCACAAAAGAAACCGCCTGTTTAATGACAGTTCAGAATATTGGTAACGTAACGTCTATTATAGTAACGTCTCTGCGTAGCCTAATTGTCGACTGGTAGTGAATGCCTCATGGCATTAAGTTCACCTTTTGTAATATTTTTCTAAATCTGTGCAATAAAGTCTAAATAAATAAATAAATATTTACATAACAGAGTAGCCGATGCGTAGGTAGTATTTTAAAAACAAAATATCATGTGCTTCTCTCTCAATGTCAAAATGCCGAGGAATGTAAAAAAATAATGTTAATTTTTTTCAAAAACAGTTTATTTTTATATGTTTTTTTTTGTATTTATGAATGCTATAGTATTACAAGTTAATGGGAACGCCTTTCGTTAGTTAACATGACTGTATATATATATGCAGAATTCAGCTTATTCCGTTCAGCCGTTGAAGCGTGATTAAGTTACAATATGCTAACTTTCACATTTATTAAACCTATTGGTAAGATTTACAAGTTTTGTTTTACTTTATACCTACGATAAAATGTTATTTAATGCAACGATTCACGTGTAGTAATATACGTAACGTAATAAGTAAACACGAATAGCGAAAATACATTCTATCCTGCATGTATTGCGCGAGGTTAAAATGCGTTATTTTATTGTATTACGTCGCTACATTATCTTTTGGAGCGGTTGCTTGTTTTTCCGCTTCACCGACTTGTTCAAAAGAAAACAGCGGCGATTTCGCAGACATTATACCGTTTTATGAGCAATAATGTTATTCCTGGAATATTATTTAGGTGTAGGTATGTTGTGCGTACGGAATTGTGTAAACAATATTAATCGTATCTTTGTTGGTATAGGGAGCGGGAAGGTATTATTAGAGCATCTAGGTATGTCACTGGTAAGGAACAAGAGGATACAAGATTTTTTGCGACTTATTGCGAATTGTCAGTTTGTCACGTATCTTGATCGACTTGACTCGATCTTAGATCATATTTTATTCAATGATGTTATATTGTCTCGATTGAGCATTCTGCTTGAATCGTACTAAAAAAGGCCAATGTTAGTCGATTATTTTTAACTTGTATCTTATGAGGTACCAAATAAACATTGTTTCTTTCAAAATTAGTACAGCGATGGTATTTAACTTTTTTATTTGTCTTGTCTTCCTTTATAGTTTCATTGCACTTTATTAGGACAAACAACCATTTTCGACACCTCAATTTTACCTAAATCAATAGAGAAATATGGTATTACCTATTGATTTTTTAATGACATCAAAATCAAAACAATTACTAAAAAACTGGAAACACGCGTCGACCTCAAAAGTTTCTCTTAGATTTTTTAAATATTTATCCACAACTCTTCATTCTGTTTTCGGTTTTATTAGACAGATAAGTATTATTCAAAAAATCTAAGAAACTTTATTAAGGTCGACGCGTTTCCAGTTTTTTAATAATTGGTCTGATTTAGATGTCATAAAAAATCAATTGGCTAAGTATTTGCGCGCTGCTCCCTCTTAATGAAATAACGCAAAACCTTTTAGGCCACTAACCAAATACAGCAAGTTTCTCAATTCTATCATCGAAATAGCAAAAAACACTTTCCAGTACTAAACCGGGACCAGCTGACTAGAGAATAATAAAATGAGGGAATTGTTAAAATGAATAAAAAAGTTTTATAAAAGTACTTGACTGAAACGTTCTAACTCGGCATTACTCGGCTTACTTCAATCCGTCAATAACTGCTACATTCATACCATACCTACCCTACGCTAGCGTCGTATTGGAAGGGTTTAGGCCTTGTACTTATATATTCTGTGGTTTAGGAACTGTTATTTACTGCTATAACTGGACACTTTTTCAACTTTCCGCCAATAAGAGATTGTACTCCTCACCTCTACCCTCCATAATTTCTTTACCAAGTATTTTGCGCTAACTTACCTCGCATGCCAGAGTAAGAGAACCGCTCGCAGAACTCTGTTAGTATTATGAAGGCGACTATGGTCGGAAACCGGTCCTTAGCCTGAAACAAAGGCTTGAGTTATTGGAACGACTAATTGAAACTTTGATGAACTCGTCTATTTGTGATCTCGAACTCTTGAGAAGTAAGTATGATCAGACAATCATTGTTAGTTAAAGTTTCAGCGGGGACTTGAAAGCTAAAGTCGAAGATCGAACAAAGATTTGTGAAGATACTTTCTTAATAAAATCGGTCAAGTGCGAGTCGAACTCGCGCACCGAGGGTTCCGTACCAACCAACTTATAGGTATGTAAAAAATTGTTCAAGTATATCCCTTTTCCTAACATTGGGATATTATAAACGCTTCTGTTTCACCCACCACCCACAATGTGGATAGACGACCTAGTAAGTCTAGGCCTATGTTCAGTAATGGACGTCCTTGGTTCAAATGATGATGATGACGATAAAACGCTTCTGTAGTGATTGTGAAAAATTAACAAAGTTTTTGTTTAGACTTTTTTAAAAATAGTTTTCTTTTAAAATCCAGGGGGTTCCCTAAAATCGGGTTAGTTTAAAAACGCTTCTGTCATAGTTATGCAACAAAACAAATTGTTAGCAAATTTGTTAACAAATTGTCGTTATTTTTTTTAATTAATATTGGACAACAACTCATACATTAATCCTATAAGAAGTAGCTTAAGCACTTATGTTACAGAAATCAGAAACAACGACGGTACCACAACACCCAGACCCGAAACAATATAGAAAAAATATCTTTCTACTTTGACCGATCGTACCCTAATTGTAATGTAATTGTATTGTTTGTCTTCTCTCGATCTTATTAATGACAACAGGTAGAAACCTAAAATACAGGGTTACATTGTAAAGGGGTGCCAAATCTTTAGGAGTGGCTCAGAATCAGTAACGTAATCGAACTATGCAAAAAGCAAATTTATTTTTTTTACTTTAATTATTTTTATCCTCTGTTAAAAATCGCACGCGTGGATAATTTAACTCATTCATGAAAAAATTGCACCGTATATGCACTGCGTAAGGTAAGTATAGTAGCATTTCTCGAGCTGAAGAAGTTTTAAGCCTTTGATTGCCACGAAACTAGACACAATAGAAAATTTATTGTTTGGGGGTCACGGGTGACCAACATGCGCTGTGTTAAACTAATAGAAGTGTGTTAAAAAAATCTGTATTGGAAGCTATAATTATCGTTATTTCACTCGTTGCACTTTTCTACATTCCTAAAAACAATTATTCAATGATCATGGATTATTTTTTAATACCTAGGTCAAAAAAAAGGAACTTATTTTAGAGTTTCATACTCAAAGGGTAAAAACGGGACCCTATTACTAAGACTTCACTGTCCGTCTGTCTGCCTGTCTGTCTGTATCTTATGAAACAGTTGAAATTTTCACAGACGATGTATTTCTATTGCCGCTATAACAGCAAATACTATACACAGAATAAAAAATATTTATTTTAGTTAGGTATAGGCTCCCATGACGGCCGATGGGGCAGAAAGGTTCTAGAATGGAGGCCGCGTACCGGCAAGCGCAGCGTAGGACGTCCACTCACAAGGTGGTCAGACGACCTGGTAAGGGTCGCAGGAAGACGCTGGATGCAGGCCGCTTCCAACCGGCCAATCTGGAAGTCAATGGGGGAGGCCTATGTTCAATAGTGGACGTCCTATGGCTGAAATGATGATGATGATGATAGGCTCCCATGCAACAAACGTGATCTTTTTGTTCGATATTAATAACGGCAACAGGTAGACGCTTGGAATATTCACAAATATTATAGATAGTGGTACGGAACCCTCCGTGCGCGAGTCCGACTCGCACTTGGCCGGTTTTTATGTATAATTTTAAACTCACGCCACTATCTGCTGCAATCGAGGCGTTCAATAAATTTGTGTTAATGGGCATTTAACTAATTACCATCAAACCGACTAAAGAGCCGTGGCTCCTAGAGACAAAAAATAATAGTTCATTAGTTAATAACAACTTTTTAAGTAAGCGTAGGGCGGTGTGTACCCTATCGAAATGAAAAATCGATGAAGACCAATCAATTAATCGATTTATTTTTATAACCTCAATAGCACATGAGAGGACAAACATATTTAAGTAAGCATAGGGCGGTGCACTCTATCGAAATGCAAATCGATGAAGACCAATTAATCAATTTATTTATTAAAACCATAATAGCGTATGAGAGGTTGAAAGTTGTGTCACCATTAAAAGTTAAGTAAGGGTTTAGTTTTCATTAAAGTTAATTGTGATTAGGCATCACTAATTAATGAAGCATTAACTGTCTCTGAGAGTGATTATTTATAATCTTTAATGCCTTTGGGTGTTTTTTTATAATCTTTATTTAAATAATGCTAAGTAATCATTAAACGACTGAGTGCGGCAGAGTGATTTTTTTAAATCTTTACTTAAATAATGCTAAGTAATCATTAAAATAACTGAGTGCGGCAGTAAGTCATACAAGTCGTATCATTAAAATAAGTTATCTTGATTGTTTAGGCAACAAATATTGTCAAAGACACAGAAGCTGAGATTATTTACACTAGCTACACACTTGAAGAACCACTCTTGTATCACGTTTGTGAATGTTTCTTTGCACAACATAAGCTTAGGGTAAATTAGGGTAAATTTATTACCTAGCCTAGCCTTTTTAGGGTTCCATACAAAGGATGCCAACGGGACCATTCACTAAGGTTGCCGTCCGATACAGGGCTGTAAGGCTCAGACTACATGCATCCGGAATTTTTCAGAACTTCATAAAAAACGGCTCCGGACAAGCCCGGATTCAATCCGATTTGTATGGGGTTCTGAAAAATTCCGGATGCATGTAGTCCGAGCCTAAGCCTATTAAGTACCGTAACAATTAGACTTGAAGATAGTAAGTGAGGGTTTTATTAACAGAGAATAAAAAGTAAAAACTAAAGATTTATAAAAAACAAGTAAACAAATAAACACAAACATTATTAAAATTTTGGTAAACAAAATGTAGGTAGTATCTATTTTGTAACGGTAGGTAATGCACACGGTATGCATTATTTCAGATTTTAATTGTTTAGTTGTTTTGTTTACTTTTTAGAATTCCGTACTTAAAAAGAAAAAAACCTTATAAGATCACTTTCTTGTCCGTCCGTCCGTCTGTCTGTTTTTCTAATAGACTCGAATGCCGTTTTAACAATGTCAAGTGTTTAAAGAAGACGTAACTTGTGTTCGTTCGTTAGCTTATCTATCACGTATGTATGGCACGCTACACTCCGCTATGTAATGCTGTTTGTGGATGCTACATTTGACAGCTGAGCTGTAATTTAATTAATTATTTTAATGAAGTAGCTACGTATACATGTCTGCCTCTTCTCATTTACAAAGAAGAAAGAAAGATGTAATAATTTTGATCCCAGAAATACACAATGCTCAAGGGATTTACTATAGTCTTACTAGCTCTAATCAAAGACCACCCTGATTGACTGAGCTGCGAGCAAAGACTAGTCTTATAATCCTAATTGAAACAAAAGTATCACTGTACACACCGGCTTCCTCCCACCAGACACCACTGCCTTAGGTTTGTCGTCCATTTCGTACAAACTCACAGTAAATACTACTTTATTATAACAACAAAGTCTTCTTTAAGTAACTTCATTATGACATGTTTGATTAGTCGTCACACGTGCTTACGACACAACCCTGTCATAGCAGTCACCCTTTGGTGCAAATACACAAGAATATTCATGTTTATTTTGATGTAATGTGTGATTGTTAAATTAAATGATTTCCTTAGGTTTCAACACTAGTTATACCACTTGGAAAGTTTTGCTTTTAATTGACCGTGCTATGAGCCCCACCCAATACCACTTTACCTTGGTAATCCATCGGGCTATGTCAGCTATTTTTGTTTGTTTCATCCAAAAGGTGGACAGACGACCTGGTAAAGGTTGCAGGAAGCCGCTAGATGCAGGCCGTTTTCAACCGGACATTCTGGAAATCATTGTTCAACAGTGGACGTCCTATGGCTGAAATGATGATGATGATGTTTTTATCCGATGGCTAGTCGCCATAATACACGCTTTGCTTCCGTTGCGTGCGCTGCGTAAAGTTGGCTTTAAAGTTCCAACGCAAAAACCATGTAGGTATGACGGAATAGTTCCCCTTTAAAAATTCTAAAAAAATCACCGTGACAGCATAAGTTTAAGGATCTTTTCGGGTTTACTCACTTAACCCTTTTTATGGTAATCAGATTTGTCCGAAAATAATGCATTGGTGCTAGCGTCGCTTTTTCTTTTACTTTTAGAGCGAGGCATTGATGTAGTTTATTGTATTGTTTGATTATTTTGAGCTAGGAAGTGACATGAGTCATTAATAACTAAAGTGACAGATTGAACTCCATGTGGGCGTAGCCGCGGGCAAAAGCTATATGAAATAAAATGTTTCGACGGAAAGTTCAGTTTAGGAGTGTTACCTAGAGTGTAAGATTCCTAGAGTATTAAGCATTTGTATCTTGTCTAAGAACAAGTATTTGTCGAGAGATTCAAAAGATGGTTATTCGAAAATGCCGCAGCAGCAACTCTATGTGTCATACGGGTACATTGTCGATTTGTATAAACTTTCAAAATTAAATAAACCTTTAATAGAAACTCATTTACATCATCATTATTATTACCTAAGTAAAAACCAAAGTAATAATACCATTCGGGGACGAAATAACAGACAAAAATACTTTTTGTTCTATAAACAATCTTCCGTGTTATTTGAAAATGAAAACATCCACGTTCAATTAAGGCGAGTAGTGCCCCTAAATTAGCGTCTCGACGCGTTTTAATAAGTACGAATATATCACGAAAAATTATTAAAATACGGTTCTTAATAGCGCGCAAAAAACGCGGCTGTTACCACAATCGCTGCGTCCTTAGATGGCGAAAATTAGGGAAAATAATATGTACTTTTCGCACGGACGCAATTTTTCGATTAAAAACTGTAAGCTCAGTTTATAGCTATCAAGTTAACCTAATTATCAACGTATTAAATCGGTCAAGCGGTTAAAAAAGAAGAAAGAGAATTAGCATATTTTTTGTTTGTTTTCTCCTGAAGTGAACCTACTAAAAACAAATAAGTACTTACTATGCTCAAAATGTTGTTTAGGTTTTGACAAAATTATAGCACTTTTTAAAAGTAGGCTTCTGAAACCACAGGCTAGTTTACATTTGGCGACTACACTCGTGCCGTGTGTGGACGGCCGTAAAGAATACACTTCCCCACCGCCAACAAGAGGCGTGTCGTAAGAGGCGACTAATTTCTGTAGCACGAGACGGGCAGCAGCGTCTGCGTGCGAAATCTTATAAAGAACTACGCTCGCCAACCCGCCTGCCAAGCGTGGCGAGTATTGGCAATCCCCCCCGATGAAAATCATTGGGGGAGGCCTGTGTTCAGCAGTGGACGTCCAATGGCTGAGATGATGATGATGATGATGACTACACTCGCCTTAAACGTAAGATTCCACTTCATAATACCTATTAGTTCATAAGTTTACACACCTCTTACCTTATCTTCATGAATACAAATTAACCTAACATTGACTATTTTTTAACAAGATAGCTGTAATACTTTGTAGATATCTTACAATAACGTTAAATATGATGAGTTTATTTATAAGTCTGACGAACTACGACGACTTGAATAAAGTTAATAAAAAAATCTTAACTTAAATACCTACCAATTTTTTTTCTTATATTTATTTCATCTTCTATCTATTTATTTAGTAAACTATAAATAACTGATTTATGTAATAAAATAAAAAAACTGTTCCTAGACCTAGCAGAAATATATCGAGACTAGACTTTAAATAGGGTCAGCGGAGTTCAAAAAAGTTTTTTTTAAATTATTGTCTAATGGTAGGTAATGTTTTAATAAATAAACTTGGATATGGAAGTTCTTACGACATGATATCCGCAACTTTACTACAAACAGTGTTGTCCAAAAATGGTCTTGGTCTTGCAGTCTTAGTCTTTTTCTTGCATTTTTGTAAGACCAAGTCCAAGACCAAGACTGCTGAGTTGCGGTAAGACCAAGACTTAAGAATAAAGACTAACCCTGCAAGACTTGAGCAAGAACAAGACTGATCCTGCGACACTTGCGTCTCCCAGTTCAGTCACTGAGACTTGAGCGTTATTGTATTTGGTTATAAAATCGGTTATGATATACATTTCCTATAATAGTTAGTGTTGCCGCTAGACAGGTAGTCCACTATCGATAGTTTCGCAAATAGCCAAAATATCGATTGATAGATAACAGCAATAGTATTGATTGAACCCAATGATAGTGTTGCTATTCACTATTGATAAACTATCAATACTATCGAGAGAATCGATACTGGCAATAGTTTTATAGCATCGGTAGTATTTTATTTTTATTTTATTAAATTAATATTACAGAGATATACATGATTTTTACAGAAAATAAAAAAATATAAAAATGTGTACAAAAATAGCTTAATTTCCACTTTTAATGTTTTTTATTTTTAATTAATATTGAAAGTTTTTTGTTAAGCTTATCAATACTATACAGGGTGGTCCAGGCCAGATGAATATAAATTTTTTTTAGGTAGTCTGCTTAAGGAGCTATTTGTACCCGCCAGGATAAAAATCGCTTGTCAGCCGCTTACATGATATGATTTTCTTTTTAATTTTTGAAATATCACCACTTTTAATGTTTTTTATTTTTCTTCCTAGGTAGATTTTTTAAAAAATCGACACTTTTTTTCTGGTTCGTTAACTTGAGACTGAGGGAGAGAATGAGACTTTTTTTGGCAATTGAAAGAGCATAATTTGCTAGTTTTAAAAAAATCATGAGTGCTTTGAACCGCTTTTTTAATTTTTAATTGGGAGTTTACGAAAAATCTGTCGATTTCAAGGAAAGTAATTATTCTTGCATTGATATGAAATTAAATGCACTTCAAATTTGCAGATCACCTGAATTTTTTTTCTGAGAAAGCGCAATGTCTAAGTAAGCACTTAAAATAAATAAAAAAATTACTTTTTTATTTTAAAAGTAAATAAAAGGTTAGGGTAATGTTTACAAAGGAATACCTACACCCGTGAGAATCGAACACACGACATTCAGATGGAATTTTTATGTTTACAGAATCATCGTTTGTAATGCTTAATCTACTTATTTATCTTAAAACTATTAAATCAACTAGAGGTACAAAAACTTCTCAAGTGACAACCCCGTGCCGCCGTTCGCAGCTCGGTCATAAAACTGGAGCGCGCAAACAAAATTCACGATTCTCGCACGGTTTTAAGTTTCAATTTTGCTTGCAGGCGGGTAGCTCTGGCGAGTCTAGGTATATTTTTATATACCTAAACCTGACTTTTGTTAGGGAGTGAGTCTTCTGTACGGTAGTACTATTAGGTATTCTGTGGTAATACTAAGTAAACCTGACTAAACCTAGGTTTACTACAACTTCTAGCATTACTCGTAACATAATTAAAAGATAAAAGATACTTGCCAGATTGTCTGTGTCTTGTCTCGAAGCGCTAGTAGGGCCCAAAAAAATAAGGAGACATGTTCTGCCCCCTATGGGCCAATAATGTTATTATTGACGTGGCAGTTTTCTTTCCCTAAACTGAATGAATGATTTTTGACTTTGACATTGCCTGGTACAAGCTTATTTAGGCGCTTGCCTAACGGACTCCTCTTGGCATTACCTGATTGACCCTACTCTGCTTTCCACGACGTCAAACTCCTGTTGTTAGCTAATGGAAGCATGATTGTAAGATCCTCCGTCCACTTCCGTGAGCCCGCCAGCCAGAACCCGACTTGTATGGAAACCATTCCGAAATTGGCCATAATCGATATTCGTGTTTTTAAACTTGGTCCGAGTTTATATTCGCCTACACCACTAGAGTACACAAATCGATGTATGCTCAATCCGTAACAAGAACACGCACAGGACAGGAACAGGAAGGGGCGGAGTCTTGCTGATGGGCTGGCGAAAGTTGACGGAAAGATCGACCAATGGCAGCGTTTGACCTTACAATGTCAAGACGCGCCTAGAGTCGCGTCCATCCCCGTCTGTCACTAGCTTTATTTTAAGACATTTCTATCAGTCATGTCAGGATTTATCCTATTAAAATATTTTTCGTTCTTGTATTCCGAGCAAAGATTTTTGACAATGCGTCTATTGAATTCCGAGCCTAAAAATATTTTAAAATTTATTTTCGAATGAAAACGTTCCAATATACGAAATCGATGTTTGATTTACTTTAATGTTCTTAAAAATATTAAAACAATATTTTGCGATTACATTAACTCAATGTCAGCAGTAAATTATAAAATTTCAGACGAGATATAATTTTTTTTCTACATAATGTTTTTAGTTATAGATGAAAGTTGATGAAAGTTTTAAAACACGTAAACACATTACGTCAACAAATGTAACGTAGAAAGGAACGGTTTTACTTTTGATGAGATGACAGCAATGACAGCAGACAGAAGCGCAACGGTTTTCATTCATAATTTTGTTTGGTTTGTTTGGTTTCATTACAATCAATGACTAAAGTGAATATTATTTAAGTGATATATTGTAAATGATATATTGTAGTGTGTAATTTGTGTATTTATAAAAGTTATAGCATTTTTTTAATGATTTCTTCAATCGTAGCTAACGAGTTTGGATGTAAGGACCACTTGAAATTGTGTGATATCCCTTCACTTCAGTTAGTTGTTAAAAAGTGAGTGAAACATGTCGCACTCACGGATCCCGTCTCCAGCACGGTCGCAAGGTGCTCCAGTGACTCCTCGGAGGTTTAAATCTCGGACCCGCAGCGTCGGATCGCCAGCTCGCTCGACTACCACGGGGAGGCTATCAGCGTTGGTTCAGTTCAAAGAACTGAACAAGGACTCGTTTGTCTTGTCTCCAGCTCCGAGCAGGAGGTCTGTGCTGAACGATGACACTGATATTGAGGAACCTAGACGTAAGTGACAAAATCTTGCTATTCAGATCCGAGATCAGTCTCAAACTACAGTCAAACTTTCAGGTCAACTACAAAATGAAATCCAAATAGTACCTTTACATGTTTTGTTACATACGTCATACGTACATACATCTACATAGCACGTAGAACTGATGGCTGATGGGGCAGAAAGGTTCTAGAATGGAGGCCGCGTACCGGCAAGCGCAGCGTAGGACGTCCACTCACAAGGTGGTCAGACGACCTGGTAAAGGTCGCAGGAAGACGCTGGATGCAGGCCGCTTCCAACCGGCCAATCTGGAAGTCAATGGGGGAGGCCTATGTTCAGCAGTGGACGTCCTATGGCTGAAATGATGATTATGATGATGTTTTGTTATTATAAATGGATAGTTTTCACTTCATCATAGAATGATTTCGAGCTTAAAAGTGAAATGTTTCCGGCATCTGGTTTCATACATGTTTCTTACTCTGTCTCCATTAATGTTTAAGCAAACATTTTTTACTAATTTACTATAGACTTTATTATATTAATTTAAAAAGGAAGATTTGTAGGTAAGTATTTAAGGAATTTCTACAATGATTAACAAAATTATTGTAGAAATTTTTGATAATTTTTATATTGTTCAAGGGTTAAGTAAAGATATGTATGACCATATGATGTGAAATTTAAATTAACCAACAGTAAAATTTATAAATACCTTAAATTAAACCAGTCAACATGAGCGGTTGCATGATAAGACCGTGTAACATATTTCTATTGTCTCGTTAAGCAGAGCTGACTTACGGTACCTTCATTTTGAAATCATGCATTTGTTTGACTGGACTCTGTTGGTAGTTGTCATATTTTTTTTAACATAGTTGTTATTCAATCTTTTTTATTACAATTATATTTCATCATGACCACCTTGATTTAACTCTACTTTGTCAAAAATGACTTGTATAATTTTGTTATTTTCCTTACCATATAGGTAGGAGCTGGTGGAAAAAATTGGCAGATAACTCCAGAGATGTCATGGAAGTTCTAAATGACAATAAAATTTTGGAAACCAATGAAGCTGTTGAGGAGTATATTGACTTTGAAGTTCTTAGGTATGGCGGAAACCATTGTGACAACCAATTTAGAAGCCTTGTATTATTAATTCAGCAACTATGTGCTTAACACTCAAGTCAGTTTTTGTACCTCCTTATTTAATGTCATCTGAGAACATTGTATTAATTAGTGCTGCATACATAATTATATGGAGTAGAATATATTCAATACAGAATTAAATGCTGAACTTTTCTTTCTGATTGCAAATATTCTTCTGTGCATGTGCATGGTTTGCAACATTTTGAAACACTGGGCAACATTCCAGCATCAGTGGTTCTTGGAGTTCCAAATATAACTGCTATTTACAACAGTAGATACTTATCAAATCAACACAAGTAGTATACCTAAATCATTTAAAAATGCTATTTTAGTATATTTGACGACCTCCATTGCTGAGAGGCGACCATATCGGACTTGGTGTTACCATCTCTGAGGTCCCAGGTTTGATTCCCAGTTGGTCAATGTAGAAAAATACCTTTTCTATATTATTGTCTCGAGTCTATTTGTTGTGAAACCATCATTGTTTCTGATTTCTGTTACATAAGTGCCTTGGCTACTTACCATTGGATCAGAGCAATGTATGTGATGTTGTCTATTTATTATTTATCTTACTCTGTTTTGTACAATTTTTATTTATTTTTCTGTTCATAGCCAGGAGAAGAAAAACTACTCAATAGACATTCCAGAAAGTAGTGACAGTGAGTCAATCAGCAGCATAGTCATTCCTCAAAGAAAACTTTTTACTCAGAAAGACCAAGCCCAAAACAAGTTCGGCCAACTTGTTGGGACTAGGGAGACTCTAGCAAAACTTCACAAATCACATGCAGCTGATAAATCAGTTAATGTTGCTCCAAAAAACCTGTTCGGTCAAGGAAAAAAGCCAAGGGCTAAACCTGTATTTCCAGCAGCTTTACTAAACTTGTCTCCAAATAAAACAGCTAATAAAACTAAGGAAAATGTTGCTGGAGAAGTTAAAGGACAGGTTCGCAACCTTTTTGGCAACAGGCCAGGCACCAAGCGAAAGAATATGTTTGCTGACTTTATTGTGTCTGAAAGTGAGGATGAAATATCTGAAATACAACCTAGAGTATTTGGGTTTCCGAAGAAAGCAAACACGAGACGTGACAGTGCCAATTCGTACGGGAAACGCGAACATTCACCGACTTCTAGTGTTACTACGGATATTGAAATGGATGACTGGAAGATGCTTCCATCTTCAACAATGGTTGAAAATCAGTTAGAAGACATTATGGCCGTGAAAACTCCTGTAAAAAGAGCAAGGTTAAGTAAATTAGCTGAAACTAAAGAATCTGAGATAAAAACTACTGGTAAGTATTTATTTAGTAATCCAAATAATGTCATTTTCGTAGCTGATAAACTTATTATTTAGCTCCTATTCCAATGTTTTAGCTGATCAAATTGAAAAAGAACCATCTGATGAAGAACAAGAACTAAAATATGACGACGATGTTGAAGATAAAAGTGAACAAAATAATCAAAATCAAGAACATCTTATGCCAGACCAACATGAAAAAGTTGAGGATGAAGTTGATGATATACCAAACAGTATTAAATTCCACAACAGTAGAAGTCAACATACTGAAGGAAAAGAAATGACTATCGGGAAGAATAGGTTAAATCAAGAATGTATACAAAATAAAAGTCGCGAACACCTACAAAATATTAGCAAAGGAAAAGTACCAAATCTTAATCATAGTAAAATTGAAGCCGCAAAGGCAGGCGAGATTGAAAAAAATGAAGAAAAACCACAAAAACAAGACGACCAAATGCAAGAAAAAAATGAAATTCAGAGTGAGATAGATGAACGAAAAAATGACATAGAAAATGCAGAGGAAGACCAAAATGAGTCGGAGGAAGGAATACAAAATGTAAATGAAGTAAATGAAGTAGAGGATAATGCAGACGAACATGAAATTGCAATAGCAGATCAAGAAGAAAGTGAGTCTGAGCATCATAAAAGCAGAACGAAAGTCAAAAATAAGAGTGAAGTGAAATGTCATGAGGAAAGTGAAAACAATGCTCAAAATCAAAGTGAAGCCGAAGAACAAAACGAAAGCGAAGCATTACCGCATGATAATCAACTAGAAACTGATGATAATGAAGATCAAGAATTAGAAGATGATGAAGTACGAAATGATAATGAGGCCGAAAATGAAGAAAATGAACAAAATAAAAATGAAGTCGAAATGCAAGAAGAAGGCGCTTATATGCAAGATAAGGATGAAAATAAAAGTGCTGAAATACAAAAAGAAAGTGGAGTTTATGAAGTACAAAATGATAATAAAGAAAACGAACAAAATAAAAGCGTAGCAGAAATGCAAGACAAAAGCGCTAATATGCAAGATAAAATAAAAAAACACACGCAAAACAAAAGTGCTAACATACAAGAAAAAATGGAAGATGACGATCAAGATGAAAGTACTGAAATACAAAAAGAAACTAAAAATAATGACGTACAAAATGATAATGAAGCCGAAAATGAAGAAAACGCACAAAATGAAAGTGAAGTAGAAATGCAAGAGAAAAGCGCTAATATGCAAGATAAAACGGAAAAACACGCACAAAACCAAAGTGTTAAAACACAAGAAAAAATGGAAGATGAAGATCAAAATAAAAGTGATGAAATACAAAAAGAAACTGAAGATGATGCACAAAATGAAAGCGCTGAAACACATGAAGAATTAGAAAATAATGGACAAAATGAAAGTGCTAAAATACTAGAAGAAATGAAAGACGGTGAACAAAATAAAAGTGCTGAAAACCAAGATGAAATGGAAAATGATGAACAAAATGAAAGTGCTGAAATACAAGAACAAACGGAAGATGAAAGTGCTGAAATACAAGAAGAAATGGAAGATGATGAACAAAATGAAAGTGCTGAAATACAAGAAGAAATGAAAGACGGTGAACAAAATGAAAGTGCTGAAAACCAAGATGAAATTAAAAATGATGAACAAAATGAAAGTGCTGAAATACAAGAACAAATGGAAGATGATGAACGAGATGAAAGTGCTGAAATACAAGAAGAAATAGAAGATGATGAACAAAATGAAAGTGCTGAAATAGAAAGTGAAATGGAGGATGACGAACAAAATGAAAGTTCAGAAATGGAAGATGATGAACACAATGAAACGGGAGATGACGAACAAAATGAAAGTGCAGAAATGCAAGAAGAAATGAAAGATGATGAACAAAATGCAAGTGCTGAAATACAGGAAGACACTGAAGATGACGAACAAAACCAAAGTGCTGAAGAAGATGTCCAAAATGAAAGTCAAGAAGGTCAAGAGGAAACCGAGAATGAAATCCAAGACTCTAATGACCAACAAGAATCTGACAACGAGCAGGAACTACGCAACGAAACTCATGATACGACCGGCCGATACAGAAAGAAAAACGAAACTGAAGTTCATTCCCCAGAAGCAATCCTCCACGATAAAACAAACCAACTAGAATCATTCACAGCTCAAGGTCGCAACACTAGTATAAGAAAAACAACAATGTTGAAGAATCTAAACATAAGACCAAGTCTAGCTCCTCCCAGAGAGAGTACAGGTCTATCAGATGGAACAAGAAACTCCAGTGCTGAAGGTTCGGGGTGGGACTCTCATAGGACAACTAGGAAAACGCTCCGTCAAACATTTGGCAGAGACTTTACTCCCAGGAAATCTTTACGCGCTTTGGTTATGGAGAAATCAGCAAAAAGGCAAACAACTGTAAATGAAACGACATCAGTTACTGCAAAGTTTCCTCAGGCAAATTCAACGGAGTTACCAGAAGCGTCAATGGCACCTGATGATACCGACATAGCTGCAGAATCTATCCATGACGTGTCGAAACGCACAAGACAGACTACACTGGAAATGTATTTGCAGAAGATCAAGAAACAGAATATGGAAAGAAAGTTAAAGATGGTAAGTTCGCTTTTAAAACCACTTTAAAATAGTAATTTATTCAGTAATATAGCACCACTTACACACTTCCCAAACATATTATAGGTTTGGCCTACTTATAGTCACTTGACCATGAATTCAATTTAATTTAAAGGCTCAAATAGTGTTACATAAGATGATACGAATGACGAACATTGCACAATCTACCATAAACAAAATTTATTGAGTTTTTAAAAGCGCAATTCCCGAGGATGGGATAGATGTCAATATAACGTTAAAACAATATTATTTGTTTACTACCTGTATTAGGCTGCACCTGCACATTGGTGAAACTTAGGGCACAGCTAGACACAGATAAAGATATTTAATCCTATAAAAATGCTACGATTTCTATAGTAACTAACTTATGCCGGTTTTTTTATTTCCCAAATATATTCTTACATGTTGTGTTTACAGGAAGAAGCAGTGAGAAATTCGCTAAAAGCACCTACTAAGGATGTCTTAAACCCCTTCAAAGTGCCCTCTAAGCCCATATTCTCCGCACGGAAGCCGAACAAAGTGGCAAGCAAACCTAAAGCCAAGCCAATCAAGTCCACCCTTATTCCACTGGAAGACCTACCCGCAGAGGTCATTGAGGACATGAAGTATAAACCACCGAAGCGATTCCAGCCAAGCAACGCGTCCTGGATCACCAAACGATTGTATAAATTCTTGGAGAGCAAGTTGGAATCTAAGTAAGTATAATTATGGTTCATGTTAATATCTATTTTAAAAGCTATAGCAGCTTAGGCCAATATTAAAACACCCAATGTGAGACGCGAGAAAAAATCACACAGACCTAAAGAAAAACTATACAAAGAATTTTAATTAAGGTACTCAGTGTGCTATGTCAAGAGCAATGCTTAGCGTTTCTTGGCGCGATATAATAGGATATCAACCAATGTCGCTATTTCGTTATCAGAGCTCGTCGAATTGATCTTGAGTTGTGACCACAAACTAGAAGACGCAGCATGGGCAGGCTTTCCATCTAGTGAAATAAAGGCCTATTCAAGGCGGGAAGCGGCTAAAATTCAAATTTTGAAATTGAGATTATAAATTTTGATTATTGCAGTCGATCTTTCATCATCATCATTTCAGCCATAAGACGTCCACTGCTAAACATAGGCCTTCCCCAGTGTCTTCCTGCAACCTTTACCAGGTCGTCTATTCACCTTGTAGGTGGACGTCCTACGCTGCGCTTGCCGGTACGTGGCCTCCATTCCAGAACCTTTCCGCCCCATCGGCCTTCAGTTCTACGTGCTATGTGCCCCGCCCACTGCCACATCAGCTTGCTAATCCGTGGGGCTATGTCAGCGACCCCATAGCCCTTTCCATAGCATGCTGTGCAACCTTGAGCTTTTTTATGAGACCCAGAGTGAGAGGCCACGTTTCAGTTCCATATGTCATCACTGGTAACACACACTGGTTGTAGACTTTGGTCATTATTCATTCGATCTTTAGGAGCACTAAACATGTTTGAGATACTATTTATATTGAATATGATGTCGTTTAATTCTGGAGCACAATTCGAAGATCATTTAAAACATTATTATTTGACGACCTCTGTAGCCGAGTCGAGCATACCGGACTTGGTGTCGCTCTCAGGTCCAGGGTTCGATTCCTGGTATGAATAATGTAGAAAAATTACTTTTCTATATTGTCACGGGTCTGAGTGTTATGGTGCCGTCGTTGTTTCTGATTCCTATAACACAAGTGCTTTAGCTACCTACCATAGGATCAGACCAATGTAGGTAATGTGAGCAACACTACGCACTACGGCTAGTAGGGCCCAAAAAATAAGAAGACATGTTCTGCCCCCATATGGGCCAATAATGTTATTATTGACGTTCATAAGTGGCAGTTTTCTGTCCTAATTTGAATAAATAATTTTTGACTTTGACTCAAATACGTCTAGTTTTTGACAGTTAGTCAATCATCCCCTGTAACTACTATAACCTAACCTGGGGTAGGTTAGGTTATAGTATATTCAACTATCTCCGGTCTCCCCTATACTATGACTGTTATAATATCAATGCTATCGATAGTATTTTTCCAATATTTATTTATTTATTATATTTTCTAGATACGACTACAAGGCCCGCGTGCGCGCAGAAAAACTAGTAGAAACCATTTACCACTTCGCCAAGGACCTTCGCCGCGCGGAAGTGGCGCCCTCCGCCGCAGTCGACGCGCTCAAGCACGAGATGGCGCGTCTAGACGTCGTCAAGACGCACTTCGACTTCTATCAGTTCTTCCACGAGTATATGCCGAGGGAGATACGAGTCAAGGTAAGATATATAGGGTTACTGGTAAAACCAGGGATTATCAGATTTTACCTTTGAAAATCATCAACTTTTAATAAGGCAACAATATCTGCTGCCACAGCAACTTGATTTTCCTAGGATTTTTTCTTGATCGCCAATGAAACTCAATCAGAAGCCTAATTCTATTATTTTTTATGTAATCGAAATACAATTTGAACTAGTCCCAGTAGCATATTTATTGTATATTTTTGTACACTCATAATAGTGTATTGATTGACAATAGTGTTTTCTTGCGAAATCGAATCAGAAATGAGAAACAAACGATAAAAGTCGCTGACATAGTCTTACGGATTAGCAAGCTGAAGTGGGCGGGGCACATAGCACGTAGAACTGACGGCTGATAGGGGAGAAGGGTTCAAGAATGGAGGCCACGTACCGACAAGCGCAGCGTAAGACGTCCACAACGTGGACAGGTGGTCTGGTAAAGATTGCAGAATGACGCTGGATGCAGGCCGCTTCCGACCGGCCAATCTGTAAGTCAATGGGCTCCCCTGATGAACTAGTTCGTTATGCGACTGAAAGTTAATAGAATACAATTTTGGTTTGTTCCATTGTTAGGGTTCCGTAGCCAAATGGCAAAAAACGGAACCCTTATGGATTCGTCATGTCTGTCTGTCTGTCCATCCGTATGTCAAAGCCATATTTTCCGAAACTATAAGAACTATACTGTTGAAACTTGATAAGAAAATGTATTCTGTGAACCGCGTTAAGATTTTAACACAAAAATAGAAAAAAATAACAATTAATTTTGGGGGTTACCCATACTTAGAACTGTAACTCAAAAAAATTTTTTTATCATACATATACGTGTGTAGTATCTATGGATAGGTCTTCAAAAATGATATTGAGGTTTCTAATATCATTTTTTCTAAACTGAACAGTTTGCGCAAGAGACACTTACAAAGTGGTAAAATGGGTCCCCCCCCCTGTAACTTCTAAAATAAGTGAATGATAAAACTAAAAAAATATGATGTACATTACCATGCAATCTTTCACCGAAAATTGGTTTGAACGAGATCTAGTAATTAGTTTTTTTTAGTACGTCATAAATCGTAAACCGCAATTAATTAGCTTTATTAGCTCTTCATGGGCGAGTCCGACTTGCACTTGGCCGCTTTTTCTTCATGCAAAGGTCCCAGGAGAAAGCTAAACGTTTTGGAACCTGCAGTTTAGGTCTCCTTAATACATTTTTAGTGCCCATTATTATCCTAGACAAAACACGTCCTGGCACTTTCTAGCTAGCCGGCAAATAAAATATTTTTTTTGTCCAAGAATCAATCAAGGCATTTGTACAAACAGCATCTGTTTAATTGCACCCATAAAAAAGCGAAGATTTCATCCTATGAAAGGCAGTGGTGATATCATAATAGCCACCAATTTTTAACTTAAACTTGTCATAAGGTCAACAAACATTATATTATAATATAATATAAACTTATTAAGTTACATCATGCTGTCTTATTCATTATTATTTTATACCTAGAGTGTATACTAGACAGAAGTGTCACTATGTTAGTTATTTACAAAAAAAAAGTATAATTAAATAAATATAAAGTATACTATCCCATTAGAATAAAAGAAGCCGATTTATGTGACAACTCAAATTCCACGCAGGCAAAGCAGGAAGTAAAAAGTAGTTTATATTTTCACTAAAACACTTCCATATTTGTTTCAGGTTGTGCCAGACGTAGTTAACAAAATCAATGTGCCAAGACATGGAGTATTTTCAGACATTATCAGAGGCAACACGGTCCAAGGATAGTATTACTATTTTACCTTTAATATTTAATTTGTAAGGATTATAATTATGAGTTTGTTACGATTAAATAATGAATTTGTTTTTACGCGACATGTTTGTTTTATTTATTTATTTTTATTTATTGAAACTTTATTGCACAAGTAAGTACAATTGGCGGACTTAATGCTATACAACATTCTCTACCAGTCAACCTTGAGGTAATGCAGATAATGTAGTCAGTGGCGGAGTATAAAGTATTCGACATATTTTTTAAGACGAGTAAAATACATACACATACATATCAATTTGGACAATAATAAATACATACTATTTAATATATTAGGGAAGTCGATGATTATTAATCGAAAGTGTGAAAAAGAAGAGAAAGAAACATACAAAAAAGGAGTTGAGTAATAGTAGAATGGTCAGTTCTGAGAGGTGCCAAGATAATGCTCACGTAATGATTTTTTAAACACAAATTTTGACGGAGATTGTTTTATACTAAGGGGGAGATAATTCCAAAGGCGAATAGCTGAAAGAGTGAAGGAATCGGACAGGAACCCAGATTTATGAGGGGGAATGAAGAGACTAAGATCGTGGGGAGATCGAAGATTGCGCGAAGTGGTGGAGCCTTGGTAAGTAAAACGTTGTTTCATGTAGTTTGGCGAGTGTGGGTCGTGTAAAATAGTGAAGAGAGTGCAAAGTATCCTCAGGTCTCGGCGCTGACGGATGATTTTATTTACAAGTTATGGTATTCTTTAAGTGAGTCTGGGTGGGCTGGGAGACGCTCCTGGCTAAATTCATTGTGGTTGTCTGGCGCATGTTAAGTACAGACAACGGCTCGTGAAACTACTACAAAACGTCTTAATTTTCTTAATTAATATCTCTACGTGTCGGACTTGAAGTTGAAAATTAATTCTATGACCTTAAATATAATTGATTGTGACGTTAGTGACGATAAATGTCTGGTCACATTCATAAAACGTCCAATTCGCTCGGTCATATTGGTCTGACATTTATAACGTGACGGACACTAACTCTTTGGGTAGGTTGACCTGCCGTTGTCTGTGCTAGCTGTTGCCTGCGACTTCGTCTGCGTTGATCTTACCCGGATAAAAGTGTCCTATGTGTTTTAAAAAAATATATCAAAATTACATCAACTTTTTCTATGGGACCAACATCAAAATCTCAAAAAAAAAATTGACGTTTCCATACAAACTGATGCCAGCTGGTCGCGTTTTAGTATGGGAAAGTGTTTTTTTTTTGCGATTTCGATGTTGGTCCCATAGAAAAAGTTGATGTAATTTAGCCGTAGAATAACCCCTTAAAGTTTTATTTCACCTTTTCGTTACACCCTGTATACTTTTTTCTGATTATTTAAAAAATGATTGATAACTGTTTGTTTAAAAATAAATAATCTGACTGATTTACAATATGCTTTTTGTTTTATTTTTGATTTCACATCAAGCTTTGAACGCACTATTCGAGGTTTCAAGCTGAAGTTCAAAGTACCATTCAAAGCTTGACGTACACTTGACTGTAAAAGTTTAAAAAATGATGTAATTAGAAAACAGGCCATTGTGAGAAAAGGACATATTGAGAATGGGACTTTGTGAGAAAGGGACATTTAAGAGAAAAGAACATTATGAGAAAAGGACATTTTGAGAAAGGACATTCAGAGCAAGGACATTTCTAGAAAAGGACATTTTGAGAAAGGACATTTCGAGAAAAGGACATTATGCGCTGAGACGAAATCAACGAACTGTTAGAATAAAAAAAAGCTGAAGAGGGAGAAGAGAAAGAGATGCGAGTAAACAAATAAAAAACGCGTATTCCGGGGTCTAGGAATTGTTTATTTTGAAAATAGGATACAAATGTAAACCTATATTACAATGGAGCACCATACACAAAATTATATTGCAATCATATTAGGTACATTATAGTTACAAAATCGTATGTGTCAACTAAATACGAAAAATACATCTCACTTACATGGCTTACTCTATTATGTATAGAAGGGTCAAAGGCAAAGCTTAGTCTTAATTTACTAAGGGCTCTCGCAAACGAGGTTTGTATTTTAGTATAAAAATTTCATGTTAAGTTTATAATACAAAAGTACTTACAAGATGTTATTAAAATTTCACGAGCGCTTGTTTAAGTAACAAATAAATTACAAATCATTGAAAAGGATTTTTTAAATCATGGTGTTACTAAGTTGCGTCTTGGCATTATTTGCTAAAGTGTCAACATCCTTATTGTATATCGGCGTGAGCGGGACCCGCCGTACTACCGACCCGACCCGTCGCCGTCCCGCTCACGCCGTCTGTGTGCGTTGCGCTTAACCAAGCGAACGCGCGCTCGTGAATAGAAAGACCTGTGAAATTTACAAAACCCGCAATTATTGCTCTACTTACCTAAAACTTAATACACCTTTTAAATATCTCAGTTTGGCAATTATTTTGCGAGAGCCCTATTTGGGGCACAAGTTACAAGATTATTAAGTTAACACTATTGTTATGTTATACAATAAGATACATGTGCCTTGGGTTGCCAATATTTATATTACACTAAAAAGAACTAATAAAGATACGTGCTTGACTTATAAGAATAATTTAACATTAAAATAAAGTGTCTTTCATAAGCTAAAACTTGAACTGTTCTTACATTTTAATTGGATATCTGTCGAGGTTATGCAGTTAGAGAAATGGAATTTCAATACAATCATGAATATTGGGCTAGGTCAGACCCCTAGCCTGGCCCCCAAAACACGATATGATAGCGATATATCGACAAAAACTGTAAAAATATGATAGATATAGCCGCCATGTTGAAACGCCGTGCTGGTGAATTCACGTGTTATGATTGCTGTTTCGATAAAAAAAATTAACATGGCGGCAATATCCAACATATTAAAAAAAAAACAGTTGGTGTCGATAAATCGCTATTTATATCGTATTTTGATGGTTATGCTAGGAGGGCAGGAGTACACAACAATACAAGCGGTTGAATCAGCCATAACATTAAATGGCTTTGTTTATTGACTGCCAGCATTCAATCGAATAAAGACGTTATGCTAACTTATTTACTACAACTCCTAACGAAAAGGATTTAGTCAAGTCAAGTAGTTGTTAAATAAAAATATGCCATAACATCGACTCGCTCATCCATCACATAATTACCTCCATAACGTCTTTACTAACTAAAACCGGGAGGTAATCTCTATAAAAATATATAAAAAATAGGTATTGCACACACTGACGCCATATTTATTTTATCTATCGACAATAACGTTAAATGCCAGTACATAACGAATAGCTGATACAACCAATTGACTGCGACATATACTGTATACAATTATTTTTTTTAAATTAACTGTTACGCAAACTCGGCAATACTTTGTGACCATAATAATAATACTGAATAATTTACAAACAAAATTTATAGAATTAATTACACAATTTGCTAAATAAGAAATAATTACATTTGCTAATATTCGTAGTTAAAAGCATTTTAAGACTAGTTTAGAAATATATAAAAAAATGCATGACAGATAACAATTAAATATCCAAACATTCTTTGAGACTGTGACGTCACCGTGCAAGCGGATCGAGAGCGCAGCCGTGTCCCCAATGACCTATATTCCTGGACTTGCTGTCACATACATACAAATGACAGCTAATTGACAAATAATTTGAAAATCCACAAGCGAGAACAAATTTTAACGTATACTGCACTTCATGCGTAAGACTGCCTATCTTGTGGCCATTGCGAATTTTTTTCCATGGAGCCTGTACAGTGGCTCACAACCCCAAAATGGCGATAATCAAATAGGCACAAACTTAATATGACATCAGCCAGTCCAGGGTTTTTATAGGTCAGTTCGCGGCTCTATGTATAGTGCAAGTTTATTTAGTGACCGGTAAAATTCAATTAAATGCTAAGATTAGATAGTAAGTATTTCATTAGTATAAAAACATTACTATCATTTCATACGCAGAGGATGACTTAAGTGTATAAATTAATGGAACCTATGTACGTACTAAAAGCATTAAAAGGCAGTACAAGTCTTAAATTAAAGCGTCTGGTAGAAATAATAACACTAAATTTAGGTACATAAGTACAGTCTCAGATAACGTGAGCAACCGCGAAAATATCTAAAATCATTTTAGTAAAATTTACGATATGCATCGCATAATTAATTAATTACTTTCTCTCAAATTTTAATAATAATTCACAACACTTTGAAATTAATATAAATTACAAAACATTACATAATAAATAAAATTATATAAAAGAAAAGTACAAATCTTATTAACATACCCCTTATAATTAATATGTCACTGTCAACCAGTATAAAAACATAATTTAACATGACTAAAAACCAATAAATGAATATATTGTCGACATACCTCCACTTCTTATCTTTTACACTTATTTTTTTAACTTATTGGGCAATAAACAGGAGAAATGTTTTACGAAATGCATTTACATTATATATTATCAATGGAAGAAATATCAGAATCGTCGTAAGTTTGTGCACATTACTACTGAAGATTTTATAATTGTTAATTTATAATTTTGGCACGGCAATTATTTATTTTTGGATTCAGTTTTATTAATTTAAAAGATAACAATTCAAATTATTAGGCCTTTATGCTACAAATCTCGTTTTTTGAACATGTAGTATAAAAAAATATTATCTACTATAGGTAACCAAACGAAATAACTATGTATCAATACATGAGTGAACTGACATTCTATCTATATTATTAGTTTGACTTCTTTTTGAGAGATTTTTGTGCTTATTAAATTAATTTAATAATCATTTATTTCAGATTTCCATCCATAATTTGTTAGTAGAGTGTTATGTACAGTAACTTTCACTATAGGACCAAACACTGGTAAAAGATACTGAATAAAACATATTAATTTTTTTTTTCAAACGAGATCTCAAGGAAAAAGGAAATGCATTAATAAGTAAAATAGGACCTTATAATAATAAAAAAAACTATAGACATTAACAGGTTAATTAACAAAAAAAAGTATTTTTTGCTATTTTAATGTTGGATTATAATATAGGACCTTATGTATCTGAAAAAAGATTGCAGAAAATAACAGGTTAATTAATAAGAAAATATATTATTTAATATACATAAATAAACAAGAAACCTTTTTTGCGATGCCAATGTTAGTTAATAATATAGTATCAATATTATTATTCCATTAAACAATGTATCTGTAAAAAGATTATAGAAAATAACAGGTTTATTAACAAAAAAAAATACATATAAATTTATAAACCATACTGTTTACTTTACAAATAGACCTGGCTGCTTCTTCCATTATACAGAATGGTAATTAATTTAAATTCACCGTCTCTTTCTGATCTGACATAAAGAAAAGTGATAGTATAGAGTTAGAGAGCTCGAACAAATTATCTGTCAAACAGCATCCACAGACAATCTAAAATAGGACAGAAACAATTATGGCCAACAAAGGAAAAATATACTTAAATTAGTTTGACAGTTGTAATAATAGTCTCTCTTTTCACTCATTTAGGAGAGAAAAGAATGTCTGAATAAATTAAGAGAGTAGCGGCAAAGAACAGGGCCCAGTGTCAATAAATATAATTTAGGTAGTTTTCAGTTTTATCGTAATTTGATGATTTAAAAATACATTATGGTCCTTATCGATGTATAAATGTATACCATAGGTAAGTAAGAACATAACTGTTTTAATTTCATTACGTAATAGTAGGGCTTTTAAGAGTCACGAATTGAGTGAATTAGCCCTTAAAAATCGTGTTACAATGTTATGAATTACCGTTATAATTCGCGTTTATTGTTCAAATATCGTGGCTATAAATTGTTAGCTAAAACCTAATTTAGTCTGGATCCAAAGGCAGTACTTCAAAGTTACATAGACCATTGTGAGGTCTCACTCATCGACTATTTATTACAAAGTTTATCTTACATAAACAATTCTTTCGCTATGTTTTAAGTTTTTCTAATTATCACTCACTCATGTGGTAGGCTCTGTTCACAACCGCGATAGAACGGATGTTCAATGGTTTTGTTTGCTTTTTGAGACTAACTTATGGTCTACTCACCATGCCACGGAAGTCTAAAAGTCCACTATTAAACAAAGACCTCCCCTATGGAACGCCACAGTGGGCGGCTGTGGGTATAAAATCCAGCGGCTTCCCGCAACAATCTTATTATTATTGAATAAGAAGAGCCAATTATCAAATTCAAAACATTGAACCACCGTCTATTGCGATTCACATGACAGAACTCTGTCAAAGGCTTAGGGCGCGACGACAGCAAATACGCCACGACTAAGTTTCACACAATATCTCGAAGCACTGCAGTGGCGCCACTGTATGCGACGGTGGCGCTACATACAGATTATATAACATGTTATAAAAACTTTGGTTATAACAAATTCACTTTGTTTAACACTGTAATAGTCAAGACTGTCTAAATTAATAAAACATGCAAAATAACTTTGTTTTATAAGTAAGTAGTTTATAGGCTCTCAATCGGGCACTTATACATGTCCCAAAAACATATCTACACCCTTCCAACTCTTCGGAAATAGCGCAGCAAACTCAGTCCCTTTTGGTAGCCGTTTTTACAGGAAATAAATCTACTTGCCTTTAGATATTGTATGAAAATACGTAGTGACGCGACAGGAGCGCCTCTTCACATCAGTAATGGGAAAGCACACTGCATAATTATCCCGATAGGTGTCGCATAGTGTTTGGTCCTTCCACTAATCAAATAATTCATACGTTAAAGGATTTCAAACATGTCAAACGTGTGTCAAACTTGTCACATCTTGCTATAAAATATGCTTTTTTATACATTCTGCAGTTTCAGTTAAAGGGAATATGCATATAGGTATTTTTATATAATACAATAAATAGTACTTCATTAAAATTAATAAAACTTCAAATATATTTCCAAAAAATATTAATAAATACCTGACCAACAACACGACAAACCAACCAATTAAAGTGGCGTGCTAGACAAGGAGATCCGACATGTACCGTAACGACAATTTACACTTCCGCAATACATTTTTCATTGTATAAAGTTTAGGAAGAGGCAGGTTTGTCTCAATTTCAAATTACTGTATTACTATTTTTTATCTAAAATTAATTTTCATTTTACTATTAGATTTCTTATAAGTATAGTAAAAACAATATAATTTCGAGCATATTCCCTATTATTTTAGTCATTAGCAAATCATATATGTGTTTATATAGCGAGCACAATAATAAATATTGACATTTGGAAATTGGTTGACAAGGACCAAACACGCTAGCGCCATCTACATTAGCTTTGCCTGTGCTACCTCATTCGATGGCGCGCTGGGCTCAGCTAGTGTCCCTGCCTAGCGCGGGTGCGCCGGCAGTAGCTCGACGTAGTTGGCGGGGAACAGTCCGAAGACGCCGTGGGGACCAAGCCCCTGCCACCAGCCAGCGTCGATCTGCTCGATGTGCGAGATTATGTCGCCCGGATCGAACGTTATCTCCGATTCGTCCGCTGGGGGATACGAATGACATTGTTTTTATTTGGCACAAAGAAATACTGAATAAAATTTGGCTACAGGACTCCCGCTATTAGTCATGATTAAAAAGGATCGTAACTCAATGAGGTAGGTAAAGGTTGCTACATACATAAGCGGGCCGGCATTAATCGGCAAAGCCGGGCGGTAATTGAATATATTATGTAGATGTTCGGGAATCGCAAACCACTCGGCTGCCGCATATAATCTAATCATAATAACTACCCGAGCAGAACAAGCCGAATGTAATGTAATAGTTACTACGGGTCGGCCTGTTCGTTTCACAAATACTGCCGAATCGAATGATGTGTCGACCTGAATAAACTATCCGATCGGCACAAGCCGATTAAAGTTGAACAAGTGTAGTAATTGCTTCGGGTCAGCTTTGTTGTTCGGCACATACTGCCGAACCGACAATGCCGGCCCGCTTATGTGTGTAGGAACCCTATGTAAATTGATTTTAAGTGATTAGGAAAATCTCTATTAGGTGCCTCTTGATCTTATTTAAGTTATGATTTTTTAATGATTTTATGTATTGTTATTTCTAGATTGTGATAGAAAAATAACGATGTTTTTTTCTTCTAGAAAATATGGTGTTTGTTTATGCTACATATACCTACTTGGTTTCAAGAAGTAAAAATGCAAATCTACAACCTGTATTGTAGATATGAATAAATAATAAATATTGGACAACATCACATACATTGGTCTGATCCTAAGATAGCTAGCACTTGTGTTATAGAAATCAAAAACAAAGACGGTACCACAACACCCAGACCAGCCTGCCTAGCATGAGCACTAAATCACGATATAGACAGATATAGCGACATATTGACACTAACTGTAAAAATATGATAGTTAAAGCCACCGTGTAGAATCGCCGTGTCGGTTACGGTACATATTATGATCGCTGTTTCGATAAAAAATCAAAATGGCGGCTATATTCATCATATTTTTACAGTTGGTGTCGATATATCGCTATATCATATCATATCGTGTTTTTAGTAGTCATGCTAGGCAGGCAGACCAAACATAGAAAAGTTCGTTTTCTACATTGACCCGATCGAGAATCGAACCCGGGACCTCAGAGATGACGACGCTAAGTCCAGCGTACTTGGCTACGGGGGTCGTCGGCTCGTCGTCGTCTCGGATACAAGGGTTTAAGATGCGATAGTTTTTTTTAAAATACTAGTATATCAAAAGATAGATATAGAATAAATAGATTTCTAAATAACTTACCAGCCTGATAATCATAGAGTGCCCTCGCCGTCAGACCAGGATCGTCGTCTAAGTCCTCATATATCGTGCCTTCCTCCTCCAACCCCTCCGGCGACACATCATCCAACGTAGTCGTCCCATTCTCCTTTTTATAATTCACATTCTCTATCACCGTGTTCTGTCTGCTCAACTCAGACCTACCATTCTCCTCCGCAATATTATTCTTACTGTACGGCGACCGTTTTATCGTGCTGAACTTATTGTCACTATCGTCGTCGTCGTTCTCGTTCGAACTCGAGTATGACGCGTCGAACATATCGTTTTCTAGAATATTCTGTTTGATCATCGGTTCGCTCTGCTTCAAATCCGGCTCGATATCTCTATACGAGTTGTCTTTATACTCGGAATAGTTAATGGCACTAAATGAACTCGGCTCTGTCTCCGTACTTGGACTCAAATCCACTGATGGGTCTATGATCGGTTCGTACTGTATTTGAGACGGACTTTCTAGACTCAATTTGATTTTGTCTATGTTTTTCAACGGGCTTGTCTTTGGTTGTTCCTGTGTTTCATCTTGTGGGGGTTTCGGTTCGAGTTTGAGTGGGGATTTGACGGGTGATGTGGGCTGTGGGGGTCGGTTGTGTACTTGCGAGAATGTGTTGATGCGTTGAGCGATTACCGAACTCCGGACTGGCTTTTCTGGTACACTTGAAGGGGATCTGCGAATATATCGATAGAAGACGGTAGAATCAATTTTGTAACAACTTGAAATAGAGATAGTTTATAGGTAACACAATGAGAAAATACTCTAAAATATTTTGTACTAAATTTTGTATTTCGGTGTTTTGAAAGCCCGCCAAAAAATAATATACTTCAAGTAGGTATAGAGTTATCAATTCGTACTTCACATAGCACATTAGGCTGCTATTGAGGCTACTCAATTGAAATGTCAGGTCTGAATTGATAGTATCAGTCTGTAGTTTATAAAATACACTGAGACTTACTAAGTTATCTCACTTAATTAGTGGTGATAATGTTAAGGGTAGGAACCTAGTCTTTAAGTTTTAATTACTTTTTATTTTGCAACTAATAATGGCTGTAACCTGAGGCCCAATTCCCGTAATTTGACAGTAGTCGCAATTTGGTGTCGATCCGCTTCCAGTAACATCACATCACAAACGGTATTCTCGTAAACTTTTAATTTGACGTAAAATTATCAAAACTATCCCAATACAACTGAAAATAGAGAAAAACAAAATCAAATTTCGGTATCTTCCATTTCCAGTCGCATCACGAACTATAATTGCATTTTTTGTGTTTACGAGAATACCGTTCGCGACCGTAATATTACTGGGAGCGGATCGACACCATTACTGGAATCGGGCGTCAGTTTTGTACATCTTTAAATAAAAAACAAAATAGTAAAATAACCGGTTGATCCCTGAATGCGTACCTGTGCGGGGCCCGCTGCCCCTGCGCCAGGTTCTGCTGGAACAGCGCTCGCGCGGCCGCCGTGGAGTTGCACAGCTGCCGCGCCTCGGCCGAGCGCGCGCGCCGCAGCGCCTCCGCGTCGGCCCCCCCGGGCCCCCCGGCCCGCCCGGCCCCGGGGCCGCTCGCCGCGGGGGCCACCACCCTGGGGGAACGTGAGACTTAGCTTCACTCAAAACTTAGTGAACATCAGGATGACGGGTACGGGTCGGTACGGGTACGTCATAGAGCGGTGATTCATAGACATGAAAGCGATCTTCCAGCAACGTGAGGAATGTGTGTAAAATATAAAGCGATGTGGCAATCCGAAGTCCCTTTATGCATTTCGTTGGATTGCCAATATGAAATAAGCAGGCGTTTAATTTTTTTTTATCAAACCTTTCACCGCATCCGATTTTGCTTTTAGTAAGTTCGAGAACATTCCCGGAAGAATGCTACGGTAATGTTTTCATCCTTAGATAGTAAGTAATTTGCTCGGATTAAAAATAAACCCGCCATTCTGATATCAGACAGGCGGCTCACAAACTTTTTAAAATAACTTTTACACCCATTCCTCACGTTGGTAGAAGATTGCTTTCATGTGTGAATAATCACTGCTTTATGACGTACACCCATGACATCCTGATGTTCCCAAAACTTACGGTTTTACTAAACATACATCTAAGTAAAAACCGGGGTTCCGTACTGTTACATATTATTAACTAACTGTCACGGCTTACTTCGTACCGCTTCTTCGTCCTTTTTCCGTTGTTTTAATAGTTATTCTGCTGTTCGGGGCGGAAACAATTTCAACAAATCAAAGATCATACAAACCGGTCTTTGTGTTAACATTAAGTTCAGGAATCGAGTATCGCAGTTGAATTACAAATTAATTCAATTACAAATGTATAGTTTTCAGTTTTTTTTCCAGAAATTGTAGTGTAAGACGATATTACTTCCCAAAACCTATAATTCTAGGTAAACATAATTGTAGGTAAACCGAAAGCCTACCCTATAAATTGTAATTCCCTTGAGTGTCGAAATATAAGTTTTTGCCGCATAAACGGTCGTATCTTTTTTTTACGTTGACTTTGATCGACCTACGTAGCCGAGAGAGTGGCGTCGCCATTTCTGAAGTCCCAGTTTCGATTCTCGGTCGGCTCAATGTAGAAAACGAACATTTCTATATTGTCTCGAGTCTAGATGTTGTGGTACCGTCGTTGTTCCTGATTTATATAATACAAGTTTTTTTTTTCATTAAAAAAAATATAAACTTTTGTTAACAACATCTTTAGTGTCCGTCAGAAAGTTCGGTTTCAGTTTCGGTTTCGGTCGAGTTTCGGCAAAAAAATGAGTTTCGGTTTAGTGTCGGATTCGGCGGCAAACCTGCCGAAACTACGACCGAAACCGAAACTGCATTCGGAAATTCTCGCGCTATGATCGGTCATGTTTGGCGCGTTAATTTCCACCTAAGCGAGTAAGCAACGAAGACATTTGCCGCGTCCCCGTGCCTAATCATGTCGTGACTAGCTTGTGTTTGAAGTTTGTTTTGTTTGTTGCGAGTTTTGGTGTGATTTATTTTGAATTCGGGTAGTTTTATTATGTGATATAGCATAAGAGCCTACTCTTATGCTATATCACATAATAAAACTACATAATACATAGTAAACATCAAAAAATAATTCATTATAACATACTAATACATAGATTATAGTAATAACCAAGTTAACATGTCTAAAAATTTTTTTGGTTGATTTAACTCTCTCGCTTAATGCTATACCTAAACAAACATTAGATAGGTACTTGGTACTTACTATAGTTCATAAGTGGTGACAATATTATGGACTCGGAGTTTCAAAGTTAAATTTAATACTTATTACCAAGGTATTCAAGTGAAAGGTACAGTTAGATTATAAAACGTTTTCTTTATTTTCCCTCAAAACATGATCCCTGCAAGGAAGTTTGGGTTACGGTTTCGGCCGAAACTGTGACTATTGCCCAAATTCGGTTTCGGTTTCGGTCGTAAAAACCAGTTTCGGTCGGACACTAAACATCTTTTCACTGATATATTTTTCGGACGTCTCCCTGCAAGACTTACCCAAACCATTATAGAATTATTTTTTACCTTCAGTCAAAACTTAACACTACTTTAATAAACATAAATTACTCGCTTTTGCTTTTTTGGAGTCAAGGACTTCGACTGCGTAGACTTCAGAATGAATCCAAAGAGGTATAAATAAGTATTTATCACACGGAAACTCTAAAACGGTACACACCCTTAAGTGTTAAGCTCAATATCTCTGTCCCAAATTTCAACGAATTTCATCCAGCCGTTAAAGCATTATTAAGTAGCAAACATTCGAAAGAAAAGACCTCTGTAGTCTCCCAAAGGTGGGTCTTAAAATGAATAGGGACAAGACGAAGGTCATGTCAAACGCCCATGGCACACCCGTACCAGTGATTGTTGGGGACGATACCCTAATAATAATGTTTAGCCTAATGGTCGACTGGTAGAGAATGCCACATGGCATTAAGTCCACCTTTTGTACGATTTTATTTTGTGCAATAAAGTTTAAATAAATAAATAAATACCCTCGAAGTTGTGGATGAATATATTTATCTAGGACAGTCGATCCGTCTAGGTAGGTCCAACGTCGACAGAGAGGTGGCCCGACGAATCCAACTCGGTTGGGCAGCGTTCGGGAGGCTGCGTGATATCTTCTCGTCCAATATATAGAACCTAAAGACTAGTCTTTGAGCAGTGCGTGTTGCCAGTGATGACTTACGGCACTGAGACGTGGTCCTTGACTACTGGCAGGGGCGTGCATTGGTTTCAGATGGGGGTAGGCTGTGAGTGAAAATTGAGTAAGTTTGCGTGAAACAGCAGGCGATCTCGCGGCAGCCTACCATTGGTTAAATTGCACAGTAACGGTCTAAGTTGCGCGCTTTAGTAAGGAATAAGTACAGGTAGACGACAAAATGGTTACAGAATATTTATTGTTGAATACGTAATTAATAATTATCGTCAGCTGTCGGTTTTTTATGAAGGTAGGCTCTGCATAATAGCCTATATGGGATGCACGCCCCTGACTACTGGGCTCCTAAACAAGCTCATAGTCACCCAACGTGATATGGAAAAAGCTATGGTTGGCGTTTCTTTACGAGATAAGATCCGAAATGAGGAGATCCGTAGAAGAACCAAAGTTACCGACATAGCTTTTTGAATTGCGAAGCTAAAGTGGCAGTGGGCAGGCCACATTGCTCGCAGAACCGACGACTGTTGGGGAAAAAAGGTTCTCGAGTGGCGACCACGAACTGGAAGACGCAGCGTGGGCAGGCCTCCCACGCGGTGGACTGACGATCTTGTCAAGGTTGCGGGCAGCCGCTGGATGCAAACGGCCCAGAGCCGCTCGCTGTGACGTCCTATAGGGGAGGCCTATGTCCAGCAGTGGACTTCTAGAGGCTGATGATGATGATGATGAAACATTCGAAAAACGAATAATAGATATAAAACTCACTTCTCTTCTTCTGCTTTGGCTCTCTTTGCTGCTTCCAACTCATCTCTTCTCCTTACATCTTCCTCTGCTTTCCTTTTCTCCTAGTTATGAACAAAAACATACACAGAGTTGAAAACAATAAAAGATAAAAATATATATAAATATACAGCGTGTCCCATAATTCAAAGATAACTTTGTAACCACATATTATATATCACAACTTTTGTTGTGTCTTCTAAAAATATGCATATATATTTTTTTTTATAAAAATAATTTCAAAAACGGCTGATTCGTAATTTTGTATGGAAAGTAGATAAATATTCATGCAAATTTGCAAGTCAGAACAAAAGCTGTTCATGCATGATGTATACAGGGTGAATTTTTCTTAGTGCAAAATACTTAAGGGCTTGTTTAACTCAACTCATGATAGGTATATAACTTTGCACCTATTGCTTATCTGAACAATTTTGTAAGTGAATGTTTGCCGTCTGTATTTATGTTAAGAAATGGTTTTGTACACTAACAAAATTCAAGTTGAGATAGTAGTTTCATGCGCAAAGTTGTTTTTTACTACGAGTATTTAACACTAATAAAAATTCACCTATAGAATGTGTGGTTGAAAGGTCATCATTGAGTTAAGGGACACCCAGTATATTGTATAACAGGAATCGGAAACCGGTTATTTTACTATGAAACCTTAAGCGAAACAGTTAAGGTTTTTGCTAAATTAATTATCACATACCCAAACTACCGGCTTAAAGGCTATGGCAAATTTAGTTTATAGGTCAAATCTTTACAACTACTATCAAATGTTAGAAATGGGTCTTATATATTCTGAAATAAATATTAACCGGTTTCGATCCTTGGTATAAAGTCATACTGCAACTTCTAGCATTAGCGATCGTAAATCAAAGGAAAAGTCGCAAAAACGCGATGCAGTCGCCAAGTCGCGGATGCTATCGCGATCGATCGCAGAGTCGCCAATACGCTATGCACCGTCGATGCAGTCGCAATAAGCGTAAACTCTAAACCGAGTATGAGTTCTCACCTCTTCCCTCCGTTTTCTTTCGGCTTCTACTCGCTTTTTCTCTTCTTGTTCTTCTTTCATCCAAAACTGATCTCTTTCTTTCGAATTAATTTCTTGGACTACAAAAAGAAAAAATACTAATAAATATCCAACTAAAGCAACATTCGGCCTGCCCACGGTGAATAGTGGTTACACAGAACGAATATTACGAAGTAAGGTCAATTTTTCTTTGCTTGTCATATATTGTAAATAATCTTGTCTTTTTACAAAAATAATGAAAAATATTAGTGAAAAAAATCAAAGAACTGTTAGAATACATAGGATTTTGTGTGAATGATATTTACAATAATAAAAAAAAGAGTATAGCCTGTATTCCAACTGCAGAACACAGGCCTCACCTCAACTATGAGGTGGTTTGGGCCACACCAACACCGGGCCCAGTGCGGATTAGTAGAGGGGTGATGTAAGGTCAGTGACTTAACCTTACTGTCAAATGTTATTAATCACTCAAGCATGTGTGAACGAGACACAATAGAAATTACATTGTTATGCGACCGCCGGCGGTCTTATAATCCTCAACGGGTTAAGCCGCCCGCCTAAGGCCTCTGACTTGGCTTCACGACTAGTATTAAGTGATATTTATAAGCCGGGACCAACTTTTAACGTGCCTTCCGAAGCAAGGCGATGCTTTTGATGATTGTCACTAAATATGGTAGGAATGGTCACCCATCTAATTACAATGGCGGCGTAGGTGGCGTAGCTTGGGTAATCACGACCAAAGCGCTGTGGCCACTGAGCTAAAATCACCTAATGAAAAAGTAGATTATTACTATTGTATCTTTCTAATTTTTTAATAAATAAATTCGTTAAAATGAATGTCAAGATTGTTCACAATATTCGACGAGATAAGAAAAACTGACTGTAGTATGTACATAGTCCAATTAAACTAAATATGTAAATTTTCACATTTCTCCTACATAGATGACGCTTACAAAAACATAATCAGAACCAGCCCACGTCAGTCCACAGCTGCACATAGGCCTCACCCGAAGTACCCGAAGGCTATTCTTCTCCATCCGCTGCAGCTTTGCGTAAATCATCGCTCCGCCTTCTCGGAGAGCGGCCTAGCCTTGTTTGCCAAATCGCGGTCTCCATTCAAGAACACGTTAAAAACTTATAAAAACACAAAAAAACGATACATTTTAGGCACAATGAAACTAGTCACAGACCTCGTCGCAAACTATTCTTTCTTCTTTTAATTTCTTCAGCCACTTTCTTCGACACGATAACTTCGTGCCGCCGTGACATGACATCACTGGGCATTGTTGAAAACTGATCTCCATTAGCAAATCATTGCGATGATATCAAATCTCATATAACCATTTGTTTACAAACATACCCATTCGGTAAAACAAGATGATGTTATTGTGATTGTATTGATATTGATACTGGTTTTGTAAATATTGTAATTCATAAAGGTAACTTGGGCTTTTTTCATTAAGCAGGTATGATAATATTCTGCTATGAAAATAATAATAATAGAGAAATGGTAAAGTTATAACAAGTCGGCGAAGGGTCTTGTTGATCGTGTTTTCACAAAAAACGCGGCGTTTCGCGGACGCAACAGACAGATGTTGTCAGACAGAAAAAATATCATAATGATCATAGTTTTTCTGTGCATATGCAAGACGGTAATGAAATAACGCAAAACTTCTAAGGGGCCGATTCTAGTGTTCAAATAACTTTTTCTGTGAGACCAACATTAAAATCTTAAAAACAAAAAATCTTTTCATACAAACTGATGTCAGATAGTCGCGATTTAATATGGGTGTTTTTTTTGCGATTTCGATTTAGTTCCCAAAGAAAAAGTTACTACGAGTATATTTGAGCAGTAGAAACATTTCATTAACAACTTGAAGAAAAAACATCATGGTTGGAAAAAGAAACGAGGATTATCATATTTCGCCATTCCACTAAACTGCTGTTTCATGAAAACGCAATATTAAATTTGCGTTTTCGCGAAAACACTAGATTGTAGTAAGAATAAGACAGACCGCGTAAAGCCTTGTATGTTCGTAAAAACACGAATTACGGAATTCTACGCCGCCATATAGAATATAGACAGATAATGAAGATTAGTTACTCTGCACATTCAGATAACCACTGAGTATTGATCTGTATTATAGCCACGGTACAAAATGGGTTCGCCAGACTAAAGCCTTGGGCACACAGCCGACGGGGCGCGACGGCGACGGGACTGATGTACTGATGTCTATAGAAGACGACACACAGCAACCATCGCTGTCCCGCCGGGCGTGCCTTCAAATGGGCGCGACGCAACGCTCTGTCGTCGGGCGTCAGGACGGTTAGATGTGTTGAATGTGATCGTACTTAGTAGTCACGTAGCGTTCTGTGTTTGTTTATTTTACAACTTTTTAGTGATTTAATCATGGATAGTGGAAAATTCGAACGTCTTATTAGGAATGTCAACGAAGCCGTCACGTCCGCAGCCCCGCAGTGACGTGCACGCCGCGCTGCTACCCCGTCGCCGTCGCGCCCCGCCGGCTGTGTTCCCAAGGCTTAAAATTATGGAAATCACTCCAAATGTTATAATCAGACTTTCCGCATCTAGATCATAGTCATTTAGAGTAATGATTCTACTTCCTAGCGTCTGTGGACCCCAGGGGCGTGCATTGGTTTCAGATGGGGGTAGGCTGTGAGTGAAAATTGAGTGTTTGTGTGAAACAGTAGGTAGGCGATCTCGCGGCAGCCTAACATTGGTTAAACTGCACAGTAACGATCTAAGTTGCGCGCTTTAGTAAGGAATATAAGGTATAGTTAGACGAAAAATGGTTACAGAATATTTATTGTTTATTGTTGAATACGTAATTAAAAATTATGGTTAGCTGTTTTGTCAGTTTTTTATGAAGGTAGGCTCTGCATAATAGCCTATATGGGATGCACGCCCCTGGTGGACCCCCACTAGGAACAGGACAAAGCCCTAGGAGCTTCCTAGGAAGAAGTACCATTATCTTGAGGCTCTAAACTTGGCATTTGATTACCTGGATTAACTTTCTGATACGCAGTTCCAACTGGGCCACTAGGAGGCAGTTCATCTGCCCTACTCTGCTTGAAGTTGAAAGCGGAGCCAGCTTTGGAGAGTTTATCCAAAATAACCTTTTCGTCGAGATCATCCTCTGTTCTTGCATGCATCTGAAGATGGAACCCAGTGAAGAACTGAGCAACATACTTGATATGGTTTGCACAGGTGCCTTTACGGACTGTGGGAGCTCCTTCACCCTGAGGATGAAATGTTAAACGATTATTAAGAGTTGCTACACACATAAGCGGGCCGGCATTGTCGGATCGACAGTATTTGTCGAACAACAAAGCCGACCCCGAGGGATTACTACATTTGTTCGACTTCAGTCGGCTTGTGCCGATCGGGTAGTTCATTCGGTTCGACACGTCATTCGATTCGGCAGTAATAGTAGAACAAAAAGCCGACTCGTAGCAACTACTACATTATGGTTGGCTTCATTCGGCTTGTGCCGATCAGGTAGTTATTATAATTAAATTATGAGCGGCAGGCTGATGTTCGGGTTTATCTACATTTATTCGATTTTACCACCTGGCTTTGCCGATTAATGCCGACTCGCTTATGTGTGTAGCAACCTATACATACCCTTTACTAACATTAGCCGTCAAATGTACTTGTAACATTATACCTAATTTTCGGAGTATGCTAGGGCCTGCTTTTGGTTTTGAGTAAGGAAATTCCTATCCCTACAGAAGTGAAATAGAGTACATACTTAATACTCAATAATTTATTGCTATAATAAAATGGACTTAACAAAAATGGAACATTATCTATATATATAAAAATGAATCGCTGTTCGTTTGTCTCGCTAAAACTCGAGAACGATTTGGCTAGTTTTAGTTTTGATACATTTGTAGAAGATCAGATAAGGTTCAAAAAGTGAGAAAATATAAAGAGAGACAACTTTTATTAGCGGTACGAAGTTCGCTGGGTCAGCTAGTCTCTTATAAATAAATAAATAATAAATATTAGACGCCATCACATACATTGCTCTGATGCTGTGGTAAGTAGCCAAAGCACTTGTGTTACAGAAATTAATGAGAAACAACGACAGTATTATGAGTTTGTTTAGGAGAACATGTATGCAAGCAAAGTCTTGTAGAATTGCTAGATTGTCATCAGTATTAAAATAACTTTATGTATTTATAGGAAAATATACATAAACATCACAAAATTTCAGGTCAAATGTATTTATATAAACAAAATTCTTACACAAGCATTTCCTGGCTATGTTATCCCCATGATTGTTTCAAAATATAGGCACAATATTATGTTATTATTTCCTTATAAACATAAATTAATTATTGTTAGAATTTAAATAACTATTGTGGTTAACTTAAAATATAATGTTTCATGTCGTATAGATACCATTGTTAACTGTATTGCATAACTATAGAAATTATTATGGTAATCATATTTGTAATAAATTATAAGCACTAAGCATTATTTACCTAGTATGTTTAATGTTATTTGGATGTTTTGTTTTTTGATCAAGGATACCAAATAAATCAATTTTTTCAAGCCCACAATAAAGATTAGTGTTCTCTGAACTCTTTAGACAGCTTTTGACTTTAATTATAAATAATTTTAATCTTTTAAAAACTTGTTTTAATGATGTCTTATTATTATAGCTTCTAATGGAAAATAACAGTTGAGGATTGAATAATAGTGATGTGCATTTGGAGAGGCCTATGTCCAGCAGGGGACTGACATGGGCTGATTACATTTACATGATACCTACCTAATTGTTTTTCTAAAGAATGGTCTCGGTGGCCACTTCCTGCCAAATCATACTACAAGAAGTTTTTTATATTAATATAGTTCGATAAAAATGCAAGTTTATTTATGATCAAGCAAGAAAAAATTATAACTATACATCCTTGTTTAAAATGCATAAGCTAATATTTTACTTTTTTTTTACTTTAGAATGTATACGAATAAGGACATACATAAAGATATTGTCTACAAATAGGCCTGAATTATGGAGTATGGAGTACTTTACACACAGAACCATGCTATTTATGGAAGCTATTCATAAGCCTATTGTTTAGGTATGCAACATAAGACAGCCTTATCTTATCTGTAGTTAACATACCTGCCAGTTGATAAGCACATATTTTGATATGCTTCCGCTGGGCACGTCCACTTTAAGGAAGGCATACTGAATCTTGCCACTGTTGAAGTCGTCTATCAATTCAGTAAGGCCTCCATCTCCTTTACTTATGAATTTCAAATCATTTGACATGCCATCATAACCAAAAAGAGCCCTGAAACATTATAAGTCTTAGTTTTAATGTGTAGTAAAATGCAAATATTTCCCTGCTTTATGTTTCTATACAATAAAGTTTTGTAGGGTACCTAATTATTTTATTCTATCTTACGAAAAAACTTTTTACACATCTTGCATGACTTTAATTCACGCATGATTGAATCAAATTGCAACCTGATACGAAAAACAAATTAAAAACTCGGTTTCATTGATTTTATCCAGTTTTTGCGTAATTAAACCGCTTTTTTATGATCAATCCAAGTGGAAGGTATTCTACTGACATTATCATAGTAACAAAGAGCGATTATTGAATGCAATTGCAAACTGTGTATTGTCACAGCTTATAAGGATCTATCAAAGATACCACGACAATGACTTCAGTTTGATATTTTAATCAGGAGTGGCTATTTAATTTCGCTAACAAGTAGGTCGCAGCAATGAAAGCATACGTACCAATCCGTATCGGTTTTCTCATCTAATACGTCTTTCCACGCTGCGATCAACGCTTCCCTATGTTTATCTAAGTTTATGGCCATTTTACATTCTTTAATAACTAGTTTAGCAGTAAAATAATAGAATAAACGAAGAAATTTTAATAAAATTCACCGATTGTACACCGCTTGACTCACAACAAGTTTGCCACAGACAAGCAAAAAAGCTGACACTTGACAGTGACTTGCCTTTTTTTTTTTTTTTTTTTTTTTCGTTCCAATTGGAACAGGCTAAGGTCTGAGACCATGCTGCCTAGTCATCAGTTTTTTTTTTTTTTTTTTTTTTTTTTTTTTTTTCCCTCGTTATGAAGTAAATCTAGTTAATGTCATCAGTTATAGTCATTTAATTTATTTATTTTATCAAGTCCGAGTTTAGTTTAGTTCAATTCAATAAACCTAAATGTCCAAATCAAACGTCTTTGCATGGACGTGATGATAGATAAGCCGATTGCATGGATTTAGCATTGTGCTAATCCATGGCCAAGTGTCAGTCAATGCCAGTGAGTGACATTATGTCATGTCATTTGTTTGTTCATTGTTGCTTGAATGAAAACAACAACCAAAACAAAACGTCTAAAACAAAGAGGAAATTAATTGGTCTAAAACCATCATATTTTACAACACATCATCAAACAATCACAAACAATTTTAGTTTGAAAACATACACAACCAAACAGTAAATTAAATATAAACAGTAAACAAGCAGAAATAAAATATATACACAAAGCTTTAAATAACTAAATTTGCCCAACTGTATTATTAATAAAATTATACAGAGGTATATAAGTTAAACTATTTACAAGAAGAGCCTGGATGGAGCGCGGTACCGAATCAGGACTATCATATATTTCCATAAGCTCATCCATCAGCACAAGGCGCTGAATGCCAAAGGATGAGCAGCTGAAAAATATGTGGGATAATGACTGCTCTGTTTGGATATTACAATAGTCGCAATGAGAACTGCTTACCATTTTCAGGCGGAAGAGATGGAAATTTAAATTACAGTGACCAAAACGAAGCCTTAAAATAGTTGAGTAAAATTTCCTGTTGATGTAAGTATTATTTTTGCAGAACCAGGGAGCAGTACCAATTGGTACATTAAAAGTGGCATACCATAAACCTTTATTTTGAGTTTGAATGGTGTAGTTCCAATGCCTTTTCCATATGTCAGTGGCCCTTTTTTTTAACAGAGGAATTATATCTGTACATGGAACAGAAATATTAAGGAGACTACTCGAGTCAGGGATAGAGGATGAAGAATTTGTAATTGTTCTGGCTAAAAAGTCTGCCCTTTCATTTCCTAATACACCTACATGTGAAGGAACCCACATAAATGAAACCTTGATATTGTGTACTATTAACAAGTCTAGCCAAAACTCTTTGATTAAAGGAATCAAATAATTTGTGTTAGCATGGAATTTGTTGTTTTCAAGGTTTTTAAGAACACTCATGCTATCACTAATTATTATCCAATCACAAAATCCATCATTTTTAAGTTTAATATGTTTCAAAGCAGCAAGAATAGCTACAGCCTCAGCTGTGAATATACTTATGTTAGAATTAATTTTATACCCAGTACCAGTGTTTAGAAACCTATCAAAAATAGCAAAAGAGACAGCAAAATCAGTTTTTGAGCCATCAGTGTACAGGAATCTATAGTCCCTGAACTCAGAAAATTTACTATAAACATCTTCTTTAGAGGATAACTTATCATCTATCATGATATTAATTGCAGGAAATTTACTGTTAAAGTCTCCCTGATAACATGGAAGAAGTGATGATCTATAGATTTGAAGAGTTTCAAGGAAATTTAAATATTGAGGAAAATCTTGAAGGATATAAGGAGGGTTACGAATGGATTGTAGGGAGTGTTTCATGTTTAAAAACAAATGATTGTTACTTTTATTATATAGTTTTAATATGAATCTTTCTTTCAAATATGAAAACCTTATACTTAATGGAGGAAGATTGCACTCAACTTGCATTGTATTGATGGGAGTACTTTTAAATGCTCCAGTAATGAGTCTTAAGCTTTTATTTTGAATTTTATCTAAGATATCAACCAGTCTGTTATCCCCAGCAAAACATAGAAAACCATATTCAAAGTGACTACGAATCAGAGATTTATACAGAAGCAACAATATTTTGGGATCAGCTCCCCAGGATGTACTACATAATGATTTTAAGATATTAAAAGCTTTATTAGCTCTTGAACTTATTAATTCGATATATTTTTTCCAAGAAACATTATGGGTAAAGGTAACACCTAAAAACTTAGCTTCATGAGAAGCAGGAATAGAAACTTTATCATAATACACAGGGGGAATGAAATTACTAGATTTACCAAATACTACCAATTTTGATTTTAGTGCATTTATGTCAAGATTCAAATAAGAAAAGTATGTACATAACCCTTCCAAAGACTTATTAAGAATGTTTGAAATATGTTTAATTTTTTTTCCAGTTGCATAAACTACCAAGTCATCGGCAAATTGAAGATTTTTTACTTTTGAACCTAAAATAAAATTCAAACGTCTGATATATAGAATAAAAATTTATGGAGAGAGTATGCCTCCTTGACAAACACCTGTAGACGCAAATCTTGGACCATATAACTTACCATTATACTTAACATAAACTTCCCTTTCAGATAAAAATTTTTGGACCCAGTGAACTATTTTGTTTGGAATTCCAACAGACAGTAATTCAGAACAAAGTACATCAATATTAACACTATTAAAAGCTCCAGCAACATCAAAGAATACTGACATTAAATAATTCTTATTTGTTAAGCTATTTTGTATATCAAGCTGTAGTTGACAAATGCTTTCACGAGCCGACGTTCCTCTTCGAAAACCAAATTGATTTGCAGGTAATATGTTATTTTTTTCTATATAAAAATCTAATCTTTGTTTTAGTAATTGCTCAAAAACCTTACCAACACAAGATGTTAGAGCAATAGGACGGTAGGAATCTGGATTTGATCGTATCTTATCAGGTTTCAAAATAGGGACTAAACAATCAGACTTCCATGAATGAGGGATATCATTATTCAACCACAAATTATTTAATACTTTAAGAAAAATGTACATACCTCTTTCATTAAGCTTTTTCAACATAATATAAGGGATACCATCCAGACCAAAGGCACTATCTTTTCTGGAGTAGATAGCAGACATTAACTCTTTTAAAGTAAAAGGTTTGGTTAAAAAACTATTTACAGAATTTGTCTCACTGGGAAGGGGAAAATTTGATTTCTTATTGTTTACAAAGTCTGGAGTATACTTTTTCAGAAAATCTTGGACCCAGCTATCATCATTATTGCTACAAGAATATGTTTTATTAAATTTTCGCATGTATTTCCAGATTCTCGAAAGAGGCGTACAACGATTAAAAGAGCTACACAGATCGACCCAACTATTTGTTCTTTCTGTTTTCAAAGTAAGTTTTTTGAGCGCTTGTAATCTTTTAAATTCTATGTATGCTTCATCAGATGGATTGTTTTTGAAATAAAGATAAGCTGACTTAGAATTTTGAACTGCTTCTGAACACTTTTTATTCCACCACGGGATCGGAGGGTTTTTAACTAACTTAGTACGAGTGGAGTTAAGGACTGACGGATTTGTAGGAAAGGAGACCGGCGTATTATGACAAGGAAGACATCTAACGATTGCAGAATGCAAAATTTCACAAAACTCAGTATAAGCATTCAACGGAGCAAAGTTTTGAACCTCAAAGTTAGATAATTCTAAATCTACATTTTGTTCATACAATTTCCAATCTACCATTTTATAGTTAGGGTAGATGGGCAATTGTATGTTACTTTGATTATTTGCAAGACTATTATTTACAAAAACTTTAATATGTACAGGAAGGTGGTAGCTGCCAAGGGGATCATCATGCACAGACCAATCACAAGATAAAGCTAATGATGAAGAAACAAACGACAAATCTAAGGCATTTGGACGCCATGTCAAAGAACCAACTGTTGTCACTTCACCGCTATTCAATATAACCAAATTATTATCATCGACAATCTCCAAAATATCCCTACCTCGTAGGTTTACTGAATTACACCCCCAAGATGTGTGATGGGCATTAAAATCGCCAGCGAATATCATCGGTTCAGGCACTGATTTTATTAATGATTCGAATTTATGTTTATTAAAAGTTGGAGTGCAATTAGTTGGACAATAAAAACTGACAATACTTATTTCTTTATTATTTACAGTAATTCTTACACAAATATTTTGTAAAGAATTATCAGAATATGTATGAATTTTTTTATAATGTAAACTATTACGTATTAAAATAGCTACGCCATTATGTTTGTTACCAATATCATTTCTTTCTATTTTAAAACCTTTTATGTTAAAATCTTTAATAGGAGTCAACCAAGTTTCTGATATAATTGCTACATGAATGTTGTGATCATAAAGATGTTGAGTTAATAGAAGCTTGTTACTGGAAATACTCTGAGCATTCCACTGCAAGATGTTAAGATCCATTATTAGGAGAGGAAGAACTATTTCTGAATGTTTGTTGAAGAATTTCTTTTATGGAAGATGAATTAATTGGAATATCTTTTTGATTTAAAACAATTTTTGTGATAGCGTTTGTTAACATGTTCATAAAAAAGTCTGATTTTGTTAAATTTTGTATTTGAGTTTCAATATTACGCATAGTTAATTGTGGAAATGAGTTTTCATTAAATAAATCTGAATACTTAGTAGCTCTGGACTTAACTTTATTTTCTTCAATTTTTAGTTTTTTTTGGGGACAAGTGTTTGAAATGGCTACATGATTACCACCACAATTGGAGCATTTTGCGTCTTTAGGGTCTTGCTTACATGTTTTGTAGTTGTGATCCAGTGAGCATATCGAGCATACCTCGGCATTTCTACAGTATTTTGCTATATGCCCAAACTTCAGACAGTGTAGACACTGTTTAACGGGGGGAACGTATACGCTTACCTCGTGCCTCCAGGAGTCGAGGTATACGTACTGCGGTAACTCAGTGGAGGCGAAGGTCACGGCGACTGTTTGAGTGGGCTGGTACGAGACAGCACCACAATCACTCCGCACACGACGCATGAAGCGCCTCACTTGAATAATATTTCGTGAGCTTCCTATTAATGTCGAAATCATTTTATTTGATAGATCTGTAGGGACTGCGGTAAGGACCCCAGTCACCTCAGTGTCGATTGCCGGTATTGTGGCTTTTAAACCCAGTTCATCCAGTAGTTTTTTATTTTGAAGAAAAACATTTGCGTTATTGGATAAGTCGAATGTGATTCCAATTTTATGTTTGTTAATGGATTTTAAATGCAGTATGCCAGTGACGCAATATTTGCGTATGGCGTGTGAAATGGCCAATCGGTCTTTATCATTAAACATTTTTTCATCTTGGTGGGACAGGAACACTATATATTCAGTCTTTGCACTATTTTCTGGGTACTTTCGTGTGTATCCTGGGACCTTAAACACCTGATATTTTTTAACGCTGTCTTCATCAGAGTCTGAGGATGTCTCCATCAGTGGTGCTTGATTATCGGGCGGATCGTTTTTTTTCCGTTTTCGACCCCCCATTTTCGTTCACTCTATTAGTTCGTTTCACTAGCAACTATATTTACAACTTCAACTATATTTACAAAGAAATAGGCAATTTTTTATAACAATTAGAAATTAAATTAAATTTAGGCGCCTTTCGTGATCAAAGGTTCCCGCGCTTTTTTCGTGTCTTGCCTTTTTTGACATTTTGATTTTGACAGGCATCGATCCATAGACTATAGATATTAGATCACTGACCTGCAGTACAGAATACCTGCAGGCCTGTGTAAATCCGGTGACAGATGGCGATCGACGCAGCTCCGGACTTGTCTTGACATTGTGAGGTCAAACGCTGCCATTGGTCGATCCTTAGGCTGGCGGAAGTTGACTGAAGGATAGACCAATGGCAGCGCTTGACCTCATGTCAAGACGAGTCCGAAGCCGCGTCCGTCGCAGTTTGTCACCAGCCTAATAGAAACTGAACACCTTTTTTTTAGACACACACAAAACATTAAATTAATAAAGCCTTGTTTTCGTATATTATACGTGTTGAAGAAGAATCATCAAATATCGCATAATGTGACTGAAAACTCCGGAACCATACGCGTGGCCCGACAGGCACGATGTAGAAAAAATATTGTGTCGCAGACGGTAAAAAAACGAACCTAAATCAAAAATTAAAGGTATCATGACCTAAATAATTAGAGAATGGAACGAGCCCACTGCCTGAAATCATGCTTTAAGGGTCAAAATCTGGACGAAATGAGAGAACGACCATATTAGCTTTGTATTTTTATTATGCAGAATTGATTTTTCCGGCACACACGACTGTAAAATTGAAAATAATTTAGGGACCAGTTATTACTTAGTACTTAGTAGGTAGACTTGCAGTCTTGTTAAGATGTAAAGTAAATCTAGGCTTTTCTGTATTTTTTTCTAATGAATAATTTAAAAAATACAGGAAATAAAAACTGAAACAAAACAAAAACCTTCAGTGTTACAAGTATTGGCGCGCCACAAAAACTGATTATATTTTGATAACATTAAAACGCCTTCTTTAGTTGGAGGCAAATTCCTTGTCCGGCACGATAGTCTCGCAGATTTGCTCATCAATTATTTATAGGCGCTACACCTTGATCGATTTGTTTGAGCTTGATATTTATGTCCGACATCCAAATTTTTTACTCAAATTACACTATTTATAAGAGGAAGCTCGTACTTTCTATAACGATGAAAGGGAGAAGGCTCACTAACGTTTGGTAGGCACAATACAACACCGCAACAACTAAATACCTCTACTCAAGTAATTAAAATTATGTAGGTACACCAATTAATCTAGCCTTATCTAACTAAAGTACAGACTTTAGCGACTAGTTATCGGATACATTGTACTGGCTCAGGTAGGTAAAGCTTGTGCCCATCAAGGACCTAAAAAGCTACCCATAAAGAGGGTTTAAGTTTAGCGGTTTATTAATTTTAAAGAATCGGCTGAAAACCCGACGTTTACGCTTAATCCATAAATACGGTTTAATTAACGCAATCGTATAGGCATCGGTTCCGGCCTAAGGTTTACTTTCGCTAAATTTTTTCAAGTTTCCATACCTCTACTACTATTTCTATCGTTAACCGATTAAACAGCGATATTATACGGGTTACCCTAATTAAGGCTTAAGCGTAACGTAGGTTAAGTCGTCTAAGCGGTTTACCCACAGAAACATATAACCCTTAGAAACATATAACCCTTAAATCTAAAATATAAAGTTTTTCGATCCGTAGTGCCTATCGCACTAACACTGCTTCATGCAGATTCAAATCCGCCACCGTTTTGTTATGTAGTCCAATGCGCAAATCAAATAAATTAATATTAGTTCTTTCATTCTTTCAAGCTGTGGTTATTTATCGCACGTATAACATCCGATCCAGCCCCCTTAGCATGACCTCCAAAACACGATATGATATGATAAGATACAGCGATATAGCGACACCATCTGCAAAAATATGATAGTTAAAGCCGCCATTTTGATTTTTTATCGAAACAGCGATCATAATATGTGACCACCGGCACGGCGACTCAACATGGCATATATTTCTACAGTTTGTTTCGATATATCGCTATATCATATCATATCATATCGTGTTTTGGTGCTCATGCTAGGGAGGCTGGCTTACTGGTCGGTTACTTACATAAAAACTAACTACTTAGGTAGGTAATCTGAGTGTTGAGAATGAGAATGTTGAGATGGTTAGCAAAAAAAAACAGAATTTTATTAAATGTATTTCGTTACACAAGAACCTTAGGTTTGACGTGAAACTGAAGTAGCTGGCAAACGCAGCGTAATATAGTCCTATATATGGATTTAAAAAAGCCAAGGGTTTTATTTATATATTTAGAAAAAAGGAGCTGGAACTAAACTGAGTCCTAAACTGTACATAGAACTCTGTCTATAAAAACCAAAGATATATAGGTAAAACGTTCTGCTTTTTCAGCTATTTACAAATTAATGGCATGCAAATATCTAAATAACATTAATCGAAGTCTAAACTTTTTAACCGACTTTAAAAAAAGAGGAGGTTGTCAATTCGGTTGTATGTTTTTTTAAGTAGAAAAAACAAAATGTTCAAATTATCACAATCACACTAATTATCTAACCCTAAACTAAGCAAAGCTTGCACTATGGGGACGGATAAACATGCTTAAATATTTTTTTAAATATCCATGACTTAGGTACAATTGCTTAATTGTGATCATCCATCGAGTACATATCCAATGCTCAATGTGGTCATCACACAAACATTTGCCCCTTGCGGGATTCGAACCCGAAACCGCTAGCTTTGCAGTCCGGAGCGCGAACCGGTCGTCTAGTTAGTAGGTAGGGACTCTTGTTTGTTCTCATACTACAATGGCCATAGTCTATAGGATCTTGATTAGGGCGTTCGAAAACGTTATCCCCGGTAGTTCCCGAACAAACTTCCACTTAGGCCGTCAAAGAATGCTATCTACCAAGAATATTCTTGCGCGCGCACCAACTTGGAATACCTTTGACGAAGGTAGTACTTTCATCTGAGTCGGCTCGGCACGCTAGTCACGGCATCGCTCTCACAGCGCACAAACGCCGCGCGAATCGTCATGCCACTACTATTACGATACTCTATCGTGCCAACTTAAAAACAACATGTGGTTAGATGTTAGCGGGCGGGAAAAAAATAGCTACCTGACGCAGACAAACGGATCGTTCATACCAGGGTAAGTACTTAAATTAGGTCAGTTTTCCTCGAGTTTTCTTTTTTAACGTTTTCACCGGACTGTGCGATCAGCCAAGCTAACAACCCTGTGATTAGTTGTAAAGAAATATAATAGACCTAACGGTTTCTTAAATACTATATTTTTTAACTCTAAATTAAGACTATTTTGTACATAGTTGTACTTGCTCACTAGCAATGATACAAAAAAAAACATTGCGAAATGTTTTAATCATGAGTTTATAACAGTTAGATGTGTTTATTCTTAAATTTAAATTTTTAGGGGATTGGTCATTCTTATTATAAATAGCGGTAAGTGTTTATTTATTTAAATACGTAGCTATTTATGTAATGGATAATAATTATCTTAAATAAAACACCGATTGTTAAGACAGCGCCTTCACAAGTCTTACTCCTTAAGTAGGTACTGTCTAAGTATAAGTAGGTTTAATTTTAATCTGTTGTCTGTCTGTTCTGTTAAAACCATCTGTGTTGTTTGTCTGTTTAATTAAAACCATCGAGTACATACCCTATAGAGCAGCAATACAAACCATCCTTCTCCGAAACTGTAAGTGATTTGTCACTTACATTTAGTATGAAATGAAACTTCTGTTAACACTCGCCTATACAAAAACAGCACTGAAACAGATTATAAAATGGCGGAAAAATTTGTCGAACAAATCATATGCATATTATTTTCTACTCTGTATGGTATGTGATCCATGGTCCAAAACATACCTTACTTACTTATACCATATTGTCATCATGTCAACTTAATGCAATCCCATGCTGGACGTAAGCTTCCAAAAAAAGAAAACGAGGACCAAAGAGCACGATCTCCCGCTTTTTTCATCCATCCACTGTCACACACACACACTCCACGTCGGTCCATCGAGCTTTAAGACTGGTATTAACTTATACCAACATTACAAACTTATCTTTATCAAAATATTTTGAAGTACCTCTGGATTTTTTAATATTGCTACGTGATGGTTGGGCATTTTGATAATTATAGGGAACTTAATATGGGGATATGGCTCATTGGGCTTCGCCCGCGCAGCATAAGTGAGAAAGTTTGGTTTTGGTAATGTAATGTAGTCAATGTTCAAACCTAACTTAAATAACCCAGAGGATTTTAACCAAACTAATCCAACTTGGTATGACACCAAGGGTAATTTCTTCTGGGTTACCTTAAGTTATAACAGTGACCAAAATGCGACAACCGAGCGAGCAAAGCGAGCGGTGCTCCGGCTGAAGCCGGCTAAGGGCTCTAACCCAAATTTATATTTTATTTATTGTAATAAAACAAATATTAATATTATCCAGCCCTTAGTGATAGACATTAATTATAAAGTCTAGGTAATGTAATTATTTCATAAGTTAGTTAAATACCAAATAAGTGCCATGGTTAAGTGGTGCTTGTGGCTCAGTGGCGGCAGCGCTTAGGTAGTTTACCAAACAAAATGCATATGTTTAACAAAACGAAATGCATAAAATTAAGCTAAATATATGCCAAATGTAAGGCAGGTCTCAACACATATCATTGTAAAAGATGAACGACTGGATACTAGTAATTCCACTACCATTTTGGGAATAACTTTAGATTCCCGTCTGCAATGGGGTGCTCATATTGAGACTCTGTCAGGAAGACTTAGTTCAGCTGCTTATGCTGTGAGAAAGATAAGACAATCGACTGATGTTGGAACGGCAAGATTAGTGTATTTTAGCTACTTTCATAGTATAATGTTATACGGAATATTGTTATGGGGCTCAGCAGTAGATATTGAATCTATCTTTGTACTACAAAAGAGAGCTGTACGGGCAATTTACAACCTTCGACCCCGAGACTCGTTAAAAGAACTGTTTAAGGAAATTAATATACAAGTACAGTGGCCTCTCAATTCATTTATGAAAATATTATGTAAGTACATTCGTAAAAACCTGCATCTTTTCCCTAAGAAAAGTGACAAACATAATTTTAATACCCGGAATAAAGATAAACTTGCTGTTTCAAATTTCAGACTGCATAAAGTGAGTAATTCGTTCATGGGGAAAATGTATTCGTTTTTTTAACAAATTACCAGTCTATTAATAGGCTGTGGTAATTTGTTAAAAACAAACAATTGTTGAACTACCCATGTTCGAGTTTAAATCGCATATTAAGATTATTTTAATGAAAAAGGGTTATTATACTGTTAATGACTATTTAAATGACAAAAATGTCTGGAATTAAATACTGCCCTGCTCGCACAGGTATACATTATTTTCTTTTCCTTTTTTTTGTGGCAGCTAGTGGTGACTGAGTTTGTTCCGGCGTTTCTTCTTAGCACTTGCCAGATTGTCCGTGTCTTGTCTCGAAGCGCTAGTACTTAGGGCCCAAAAAATAAGGACATGTTCTGCCCCATATGGGCCAATAATGTTATTATTGACGTTCATAAGTGGCAGTTTTCTGTCCTAAACTGAATAAATGATTTTTGACTTTGACTTTGACTTTGACTTTGACTACCAAAGTTTATCCACCTTCGCCGCGTCCTGTGATTGGATGGGTGAAGCCTAGTCATAGGCCTTAGGACGGGTTAATAACATCTGACAGTAAGGTGGGCACTGGGCCCGAGTGGTGGAGTACGGCCCAAACATCCTTATTGTGGCATAGTTAAGGTGAGGCCTGTGCCCTGCAGTGGGACGTTTAAGGCATACTTTATGTTATCACCCTCTCATATTCAGGGGCGGGCATCCCATATAGGCTATTATGCAGAGCCTACTTTCATAAAAAACCGACAGAACAGCTAACCATAATTATTAATTACGTATTCAACAATAAACAATAAATATTCTATAATCATTTTGTCGACTACCTTTACTTATTCCTTACTAAAGCGCGCAACTTAGATCGTTACTGTGCAATTTAACCAATGTTAGGCTGCCGCGAGATCGCCTACTGTTTCACGCAAACTTACTCAATTTTCACTCACAGCCTACCCCCATCTGAAATCAACGCACGCCCCTGCTCATATTGGGCATTTTTCCGAATGCCCGGGCATTAGTTACAATGCCCATTTAATCAATCACTTGGGCCAAACCTATACATGTAGAGTATTGTAGAGCAACGTTTTCTAGGCATTGCTAGGGTTGACATAAATAAGGATTAATGTTGCTATCCGGATTTTTATGTGCAAGGGGAACTTTAGTAATCTGAAATCCGGATTATCCTTGTGGCAGAGCCCTGACCGTAGATTACAAGATCCAATTAGACAATTTCACTCACGTCTAGTAGATACAGTTTTTTATTCGTATTTGTCTGAAATAACCGCTATTTAATTAATTTTGATCCGGCCTCCGATTTAGAACCGTTCGAGAACATTACTGTCGACCGAAAATCCACGTAACACTATAGAATTTGTCAGGCGATTTCTCGCTTGTCAATAGGGTAGGTTGACACTATCAATCAATTGACATACTTTTTTTGAGCTGTCAAAACGTACCTCTTCTTTAAAAAATGGCAATAGCGGACATTGCAGACGTCACTGTTTACCAAACTCAACTAACTATCTATTAAAAATCTATTTCAAGAAACAATTAAAAATTAGGAATGAACAAATTGATTAAATAAGGTGTTATTAAACATCCCAATTCGTTGTCGAAGGATTCTGAATCTGAGGATCAGGTTATATTACTTTAGCATATTGTAGGTATTTGTAGACAATATCTTAAAGGAAATTTACGTCATTGGATTTAATCAACCCGCCTGTCAAGCGTGGCAAGTATTGGCAATCCCCCCCCCCCCCCCCCGATGACATTCAGCAGTCATTGGGGGAGGCGTTTGTTCAGCAGTGGACTTTCTATGGCTGAAATGATGATGATGATGATCATGTATTTAAATAATATTAAAAATGTGATTTTAAAAAGTACACCTATAAGTATTTATTTCTTAACCGTATGCTTTAACGGCTGCACTGATTAGGCTAAAAGAAGAAAGGGATTCGAGGGCCAAAATGTATTTAGCTAAAGTATGGTTAAAAAAAATCAAAATAATAAAAAAAATAACTTTTCGTTTAGCACTTCATTTTCTCAACTTACTCATACTGGGATTTAAACCCAGAATTCCTGTTTAAAGAGCCGGCCTTTGCTAATTATCGACGACCATCTGGTGTAGTAGTTCGCGCTCCGGACTACAAAGCCAGCGGTTGCGGGTTCGAATCCCGCAAGGGGCCAATGTTTGTGTGATGAGCACGAGCGTTTGTACCTAAGTCATGGATGTTTATAAACGCATTTACTTAAATATGTTTATCCGTTATCCAGTCGCCATAGCACAACCTTTGCTTAGTTTGGGCACTTTTGGGTTTTGATGATTGCTGTGATTGTAAAAAAAATTTTTTATAGATATTCCGGTCTCTATTGGGTTAGTGGCATACGAAGGATTATTTATTTAGTTAAGGCACAAACCGGGGCCTTGCCCCTTGTTCAAGGTCCAATCCAAAATTTTATTAAGTGGCAACGAAATCGTGAAAAAATATTTAGAAAGTTCCATACAAGACGCGCTAGCAGCGCTACCTCGATATTGTAATTTAAAATTTAAATTTGAATATGCGCCAGACAACACACTAACAGTCATGGTCTCAAAGTACATAAGGAATTAACATGCTTGAGTTAACAGTACCAGACAATAGGTACTTTTGTTTCAGGGGCATCTCCCAGTTCCCAGCACACAGACCATAGCCAATTTAGAAAAGATCGTTTCCTAAATTGACCTAACCAGGAATCGAATCTAAGACCCTTGTCTTATGACTGTATTTCCTATAAAAAGGCTGTATTTAGTGCCCAGAGGCGGGCCTATATAGTATAGTATAGTACTGAATAAATGACTATTATCATCATCATCATCAACCTTGGGAAGTCCACTGCTGCCTGGATACAGCCCCAACAGAACGCCATCATAGCGAGTGGCTCTGTGAAAGTGTTTCATTCGTTCGGACGTATTAACCTAACAAATTAAAATATCATCTAATTGTGTCAAACCCTTGACAATAATGAACAATTCAAAATGGTCGTTTTTACCTGGCTAGTTTTAGATGTTCATATTTTATAAGTTCTACGTGCTATGTGACCCGCCCACTGCCACTTCAGCTTGCTAATCCGTTGGGCTGTGTCAGCGACTTTTGTTCGTTTACGGATCTTAGCCCAACGGATTAGCAAGCTGAAGTGGCAGTGGGCGGGGCGCATAGCACGTAGAACTGACGGCTGATGGGGCAGAAAGGTTCTAGAATGGAGGCCGCGTACCGGCAAGCGCAGCGTAGGACGTCCACTTACAAGATGGTCAGACGACCTGGTAAGGGTCGCAGGAAGACGCTGGATGCAGGCCCCTGCAACCGGCCAATCTGGAAGTCAATGGGAGAGGCCTATGTACAGCAGTGGACGTCCTATGGCTGAAATGATGATATTTTATCAAAAGATTGACACAAGTGAATGGTTATTTTATTTTATTAGGTTTATTCGTTCGAAGGGACGAAACATTTTTGTAGTTGGCCTACTGGGCCGTTTTGCATCCAGTGGCTGCCCGCAACCTTGACTAGGTCGTCTTGCCAGTCTAAGGTATGAGTCGGGAAGTTTCAAATATTAACCGTTAAAGTATGGTTTCATGTAGTTTCAGTTAGACGTCCTTGATTGAAATATTAATAAAAAGGCTTGCGTTTAAGTATTACAAGGTCTAGGTTCAGGTTATCCAAGGTCGAGAACAATAATAAATATTACCTAGTTACCTACAATATTTTCTAAATGTGCAATAGCAAACATTTATGTGGTACTTATGGTATTTATAGTTGAGCAAAACAAAATAACTACTAACGCAGTTAGTAATTAGTTAATTCGAAAGATGTATGATCTTTGATGTTTTAATTTTATTTTTTATTTTTATTTATTTGATAAGTTCACCAGCAGTTATATTACAATAACATTCACTTACAACATGCCATTTTTCTTAAGGCTACGTAAATAATTATATTAAGGTAAACATCGCTTGTACAAAACTTAATAAAATTACTTAGTGGTACTCCTGTTCAACGAAACAATTAAACAGTAAATTGCTTACGCAGACAATTAATAAGTAAGGTGAAATATAAAAATAAGAGATAAACAATCAATAAACAAGTTAGACATCGATAAAACAGGCTGTTTAAGTATCTACATAATGCAAGTATGTGACTTAGTCCAATATTTAATTTTATGTTCACTATTTAATTTTATGTTCAATTTTATGTTTATGCTTTAAGTTTAACTGGTCAGGCAACGAAAAACTAGACACAATAGTTTATCTATTGTTATGGCCGCCGGCTAAACGGATATTGCTTAACCAGTTGATTATAATGTTATTCTATATCTTAACTAATTTCAATTTTATTTAATAATAATTCATGGACTTGAAGTATTGAGGATGACTTTCCTGAAGCCACTCTGAGAAAGTACGTTAATATCTATGGATCCACTGTACTTATTGAAAAGTCTGGTCAATCTGGGTATGGGAGAATTTGCGCCTAGGACTGTTCTTCGAAATGGAGGGCTGAATGTTGCGATGCTATATCTCGGAAGACGTGACGGAGCACTATAGTTTATTCTGGACAATAATTGAGGGCAATCTACACCGTTTCGGACGATAATATAGTAACAAGATAACAATAGTAATTGATAGTTAAATATCTCTCCGCCGCAAATAGCAGAATAACTATACTATATCATCGGAGATATTTAAGTACGCATTCTAAGCTAAGCAATGCATGTATTGTGTAAACCTCTATGTGAAAAGTAAATACTATTTTTAATAATATTTTTTTTTTAAACTAACCTGTTTTCGAGTAGCTTTAGACAATATCTTTAGGTACCTATACCTTGTATTTTTTGTACGACCTATATTTAATAGTTCATACCTAAACCATTTGATCCAGCAAACAGATTTTCTCCGCTTCTTCTCCGGTTGTGCTTTATCTCCAGGGTACAGGGATCGTCATACATACTTAGTCCTTTATCATTGGGAAGTTCAGAATTAAATATAATATAGCAAAAAATCAATAATTTATTGTTAATACTTGAAGGCCTACAGGATTTTCGTCCAATTAACAAGCTTATCTTACTTTTTACCGCCTTCCCTCATATTTTTTTTTCAAACTTTCCTCTACCTGAAGGTTGTCTGAAAGAGATCGCTCTTAGCGATAAGAAGGCCTAAATTGTACTATTCTAAATTTATTGTTTCTCTGTTACTGTTTTTTTTGTGTGGTGTGCAATAAAGAGTATCTATCTATCTATCTATGACTACATCTAATCTCCTAACAACAACTTTAAAGAAAGCCTAACTAAACAAGTGACTGGTTTTAAGCCATTTAGTTAACTTAAGTAGGTAACCTATTTTGTGACAAACTTAGTCAAGCCACTATCAAGCTAACCCGTGCATTTCAGTCATCCACCAACCCTATTTAACTTCGTATAATTATGAAGGTTATTTGATGAGACCTGTTATTTACACCAAGGACATAATACATCTATACTACCTACTATGTATTCTGTGCCTATATCTTGCTAACCGGGTCACAATAAAATATGAAAATCATGGCAGAACGTTTAACTGCAGTGACTTTTTGAGGGTTCCGTAGGCAACACGGAACCCTTATAGTTTCGCCATGCCCGTCCGTCTGTCTTTCTGTCCGCGGCTTTGCTCAGGGACGTACTACAGAAAGCCGTAATTTTGCGTATAGGTACTTATTAAACAAGCCGACAAAGAGGTAGAAAAAGCGTTTTTTCTTTTGGATAGTACTTAGGTATTCAAAAAGTTTTTGTACACATTAATTACATTACACGTACGGAGGGTTTGATTGTTTTTTCATACATGTATATCCTATTTAGTCAAGTGTCACCTGAAAACTTTAAATATTTTTTTGTTACCATATAAAAAACAGTAATATCAATATTTTGTACAAACAAAAATAAGAAACAGAATTTATAACAAAACCTATCTACTTATAACCACCTAAGTCCTGAGTCCTGACGATCAGAAAGAAACTTAAAAGATGGAGTTTCTTTGTATAACTTTCAAGTATTGATATATGGTTCTAATCATGCTGTTTCGTGCAGGCTTTTAGTCTAGGATTAAATATTTGACTTATATTTTTATGTTCATGCTGTAATTTATTTCAACAATTAATGGTCCCTAAAAACAATGACTCAAATGTTTTATTCGCAACTGAAAACCAGCGCATGAACTAACTCCAGTTTACCGCGACTTGTCGTAAAGCATTTTGTTTTTACGATCTCAATAGGTATTTCCCGTCCTGTTACCGTTTTTCGTAACTTCGCGACAGACATCTTCCGTGTGTACGCTCTTTATTGTTATGCTATGATAGACGAGCTGCTACACAACCCAACGTTATCTAACCTATAGTCTATCTTGGAAGAAAACAAAAGAACGAGGGTTCGCGATTCGAAGGGTTCCGTAGACAACAGAAAGTATTATACAGCGCGATGACAGCGCCCATAGTAACCACAATATTGTGGGCTTAAGATCTCTCTAATTATGGCAACTGGATGGTTTGAGAAAGATTTTCGGATTGTTTTTTTGCTAAAATTAGATGAAAATATCTAAAAAGTTTGTGCAAATAAAGTATTGCTTTATTGCCTTTGTAAACAATAAACGATCACATGGCATTTTAAAGAATTTTGCTCTTTAAAATATTTACTCTCATTGCAGTTTCCTTGATAGATACTGAATGGTGAAGTATCGATCACTTCTATCAGGCGTAACTTACTCTAAAGTAAGAATGGCTGCAATCATTTCTATGTTTTGGGAAAAACCTGTGTTCGATCTAGGTTACTGTAAATGTTCGAATAACAAGAACTAAACTCGACTTCTTATAATGATTAAAAGCCTACGCCTAAGTATTATGTGAGGCTGACCGCCTCTATGGATTAATAAGTAAGGGTATGTAATTTTTTTATGACTGGTCTTTTGTCATTGACGTCGCGTTGGTAGTAAAGTCTGCCCTCCTCTTTTAAGTGCATCTTAGCATCTGTACCTACGTAAGTTAATACTTGTTCGAATGTTTAAAAATGTATTTCAGTATGTTTATCTAATAACTAGTCGCCATAATACAAGCTTTGTTTAGATTGGGGCTAGATGATTGGTGTGATTGTGGAAATAATTTATTTATCGTGTGAATGTTTTTACAAAAAGTATATACCTATTTATAAAATGATGGATTTTCTAAAACACTAGAAAAATATGAAAATCGTAGATTTCTTTTTTGGCGACGGACCCCAAATGACAAGGTTAGTCCCTCACCCGCCCGGCCCTTCTAACTCGCTCATTTCCGCCCACGAAAATACTACTCAGCAGAAAATGAGGGCGAGTTCCTAAACTTATTATCTCTAAACGCTGATACGAAAACTACGATAGATTTTGTATACTTCACAGATTATTGTCTATATACTTGGCAGCTTAATTTGTTGACAGGTTTAGTGTGTTTTTAGTCCCCGCACACTATTTATAGGGTTGTGTATGCTTTTACAACCAAAAAACTTTATTTTATCTATATATCTATATATATATATAAATGAATTGCTGTTCGTTTGTCTCGCTAAAACTCGAGAATGGCTAGACTGATTTGGCTTATTTTGATCTTGAAATGTTTGTGGAAGTTCAGGGAAGGTTTAAAAGGTCATAAAATATTTAAAAAATGCAAGGAAAGTAGTAAAACAACAATTTTATGTTCCTATACAAACTGTTCGTACCTGTCAAACGAATTGGCGGAACGAAGTTCGCTGGGTCAGCAAGTTTAAAATAAAAATTCTGTATTATTTAGACATGAAATACTTACTTTTATTTTTTGAAATTATCAATATGACCATTTACATATTGATTACATATAATATAATTGTTTATCATGAATGCAATACCCTTACAGAGTCCATGAGTATGGTCTCACACAATGTAATAACAACTTAATGTACACTTATGACGCAATCAATGAATATGAAATAAGAACATAGGTATATAAATAAAAGAATTTCAACCTCACTAAGCTGCTTTGCATCTAACCTAGTAAGTTTACCGCTAAAAGTACCCGCTAGCTTACCGGAATTGCATGCCAAGAAATGAACTCGCCATCGCTGAGAATAAGGTGACCCAAGAACAAAAACACTGTAATGCGTAATTTGATTAACAAATGCAATTTCCGCTAGAATTAAGCCAGTGGTACTCAATCTGTGCTCTAAGTAAACACCAATTAATTACAAGAAAGATATTTATGTTTTCTTTGTTTCTTTTAAGGAAAACTAGAGAAAAACCTTTGAAACATAGCTTCTGCCTGCGACTTTGTTAGCAACATACTTTTCTAATTATTTTATTACTAGCTTACGCCCGCGGCTGCGTCCGCGTGTAGTTCGTCTGTCACTTAGTCTTTATCAACGACCCATGTCACTTCCCAGCTCAGTCTCAGTCCCAGTCAATCCGGTCTAAAATCTCGTTCTAAAAGTGAAAGAAAAACGACGCCAATGCATTCATATTCTGTCGCGGACTTTTATTAGAACTTTTAAAATATTCACAGGCCACAGTCTAATTATTCATTAATCTATATCCGAACTAATCCGAAGATCTCCATAGCCATGATGCGAGCGACACTGAGAGATGCGAGAGAGAGAGCCGGACTTAGCGTCGCTATTCCTGAAGTCCCGGGTTCGATTACGGTCGAGTCAATGTAGGAAACAAAAGTTTCTATGTTGTTTCGGATCTGGGTGTTGAGGGAGATAGATAGATAGATTTTATTGTACACCATACAAAGAAGTTACAATTTGTGTTTTCAGAAAGATGCACAATTTAGGCGGTACTGTGTCGTTGTTTCTGATTTCTGTAATACAAGTGCTTTGACTAATTACTATCACTGTGATCAGAGCTATGTGATGTTGTCGAATATATATTTATTTATTAAGTATGTATTATTCTCTTCCATGGCGATACAGAGGTACCTAAATATTACAAATAAATACATAGGTGTCTCTAAATTTTATATAAAATGCTCGATGATGTAAACACCTCAACCAAACCTCATTTTTCTACGCAAAAGCTATCAAGTTGACAACAAGTGACCCCAACAGATGTGAGGTGAAAGGGATTACAGATACAAACAAACAATGGCCCAAACAGATCAATTGATAATGAAAATAGCTGATTGTTCGCAGACGCCATTCAGATAATAATGCCTTTGTAAAAGTGAAATTTACTCGGTTTAAATTGCCTTGCTTCTGCGATGTCTGTCATGACTCATGGCCCAATAAAACGATGTTTTTAATGTTACGTTTGATTTAGGAAAGAGTTGTTTTTTTTCACAAGTATTGTGAGACATAATTAATGCACATATTATTTAAATCCTAAACCATTCTCATGCGACCACTTGGCAGCCAAAAAGTATAAGTGATAAAAAATAAATAATTATAAGTGTGCTAAAAGGTCCCTGTTTTTCTTCATACAGATTATTAATTTAATAACAACCACCAGAGACGACTTTTAAAGTTGGCAACAATTTAATTCTTGTCAAAGATGAATGAAACGTCTAAATAATAAATAATCACAACGATATGATTAAGCAAATCCTCAGTTATTCTATAAATAGAAACACAATTCCCCCACGTAATCACGCAGTTTCTATAGAAGCTCGGTCGGGACCTTGGACAGACAATAAAAACACAGGGAAAAACAGGCTCATTAATCAATTAATGCGATCGTTGAATAAATTATTATCAGCCTGTCATTCTTCTAAGTTACCCCTTTTTGTTCTATTTTTAAACAACGAAAAAAACCTACGAATAAAATCTTACTGATTATAATATTGTAAACTTTACCGACAACATGGTTTTTCTTTAATTCTTATTTAATTATCGTCATTATCATTATTTTAGCCGTATGTCGTCCACTGCTGAACATAGGCATAGGAGTGTCCTCTTCTTTCGATAACGGCCTCCTCCAACTGTGACCATTTCTCTCTATCACCAGTTACTGCTACCAACCCATATTCTGCAAGGCTATTCTTTCTTTATTTTTTATTTGTTGGACGTCAACCTCAAGCTGGACAGACGACCTGGTAAAGGTTGCAGGAAGCCGCTAGATGCAGGAGGCTTTCAACCGACCACTAAATAAGTCACTGGGGCAAGCCTATATCCAGCAGTGACGTCCTATGGCTAAAATGGTGATGATGATAGATAATATTTATTTCCATGAGACGATACAGGAAGCCTACTACGAAAAACGAAATACGATGTTTCGGACGAAACGAAAGATAAACGATCCGCAAAAGATAGGCTTACTAACTACGTAACACTTTTGAGGCCGATGTTTTAATCGGATGCGACATATTTTCGGAACGACTTCGTGAATGAATGAATAAAATTTTATTTAACGTATTATTTTAAAAAATCCGAAGCGTTTCGTAGTAAGCAATCCGAACAACGATTATCGTATTGACGGATTTCGTTTTTCGTAGTAGACCTGCTGACTTTTCATTAAAAAGTTAATGAACTCCTAGTTATACAATGAGTCTCATATAAAATCAGTGAAACCAGTGAGTGTTGCATCTTTGATCTGCATAAAATCTATATTCATAAACTGCGAAGGAAAACTTCGAAAAGGAAAGCTATAGAAGAAAGTGATCATGATCAATGCTGATGCATGCACATAATCTCATTGTAGCTAACTAAGTACACTGTTGTATTATTTGAAAAACATTACCAATGCCACGTCCAGGACTTGCAGATAGGCTTTCCGAAATAGAAACTGAATGAAATAGAAACTGTGACTTTAAAAATAATTTTAAAAAAATGCGCTAGACAACACTTCATCTATCAATATTATAAATAATACATAAATAATAAATATTGGATAACACTGCACATACATTGCTTTGATTCTAAGGTAAACAGCCAAATCACTTGTTTTATAGAAATCAGAAACAACGACGGTACAATATAGAAAAGTTATTATACTACATTGACCGACCAGGAATCGAACCCGGGACCTCAGAGATAGCGACACAAACTCTGGTATACACGCCTCTCAGCTACGGAGATCATCAACAATATTTATTTATTTATTTATATACAGGGTTTTCAAATTATTGATACAAAATAGTGACTATTAAAACACGTCATATAGGTCTTCGGTCTTCGCAGACTACTACTTATACTTAATACTAAAAAGAAAAGTAAAATTAATTAAAATCTTCAAACCCTGAATGGGTTCGATTCCCAGTTCTAGTCAGTTCGCCACTACGCCTATCGGATCGTCAACATTGTCCCGTATCATCAATTCATCATCACTAGAAGTTCACTGCCGGACCGGACATAGTTAGGGTTCCATAGAACGCAACCGAGAGCGGCTCGTGAGCTGTTTGCATCCAGTGGCTGCCTGCAACCTGATTAGGTCGTCAGTCCACCGCGTGAACGTAATTAATTAGGACCTGCTAATGGGACAGAAAAAAAACCACATATTTTTCCATTTTTTATCTATCCAAAAAAATACATATAAATACTTACGCAAGACACAACGACCAACAATTAAATTGATATTACAGGACAACCTTGAAACGAAAAATCATGTCAATCGATTGGTTCATTCAGCACTCTTTCCCCATAAAATGTAACATGATCGTATTAAACTGGTCACGCAGCACGCAATCCACCACATTTGGATGAAACAAAAACATACTATTAGTAGGAACGTATTATACTTTTCATCACGAAAACTGTGTAAAGTGAGAAAATGGCTTATTTATTGACTGACGATGTTATGTTATATGTATGAGCAACATTGATTAGACAGCACTGAGCATATTATCATTTTAATTGGGGCTTTTAACTCATTGTTAATCTACCCCAGAAGACGAAAACTGGATTTTCATTTACCCCAAGAACCGGGTATAGAAATTCAAATGTTTCAACATTCGAATTTCGATTGGCTAACGAAATTGCATTAATCATATACGAATTCATAGATATTTAATACGCATTTTGGGATTACGTGAATGTTGTGTTGCCAAACCAATAGAAAATATACCCATTTAAAAAAAAATATTTTAATTTAAAAAATTCAAAAAGAATATTGATGACCCTTTTTTCATGCGACTAAGTTATAAAAGCGACGTAGCCAGTTTGCGCATTGTAATTACGCTAGTAGGTAGGTACTGTTCCACATTACGATTTTGGTTTTTTTATGCTTATTTTTGTAAATTTATACTTTTATTTTATTCTAATAATGATGTAGATAAACTGGCTGAATGAAACGCCCTCTGTTAATTTACATACTTTACTTATAAACTTGGATTTGCAATTACCTTAATATTGCGCCTCTCACATATTAACGGATGAGGGGTCAAGAGTATTTTTGAATCATGCGAATTCCAATCCGAATACGAAATCGCAAGACTCGCATGCGAATTCCTAAAATCACTATTTTTGAAAATTCATTCCGTGAATTCTGCAACGAGTGGTCTTACCCATTCGTTTTTCGTTTTCTACTAGTAGAAAGTACAGAAGAATGACTTTGACCAGTAAACATAATATGTTTGACAGAATTTGACATAATAACTTTTTATTTACGGTCCGTTTTAAGCAATTCACTACCGGTTTTTAAAATCAATGAGTTTTTGCATTCCGTTTCATAATATTTTCCGCGTAAAACGAAAATAGTTACGAGTGATTCAAAAATGCGTAAAATCGTGAGCAATAGAAATTTCATAATACACGAATTGTTTTCGTGTTCGAATTCGAAATTCATTTCTAATGCTTCAAAAATACGTCTACAGCATTACTGCTCTTATTCTTTCTATCAGCGCGGCGTACCTTTGCAATTTGCAGGAATATTTTTTACCTGACTACGGCAAAACCAAAAGGAAGGGTTATGTATTGTTTAAGGATTATTTTAGCAGTATAAGTATGTTTGTATCACAAAATATTAAGAAAAATATTAAGTTAAATACTAAATTTCGAATATCCAAACAATGAAGTCTTGTTTACTAACATCATTAGTATGATCATGACGTTACTTACTTCATTCTGAATCTAGGAGTGTTTAGAGTTTAGAGTGGATTACATGTAGAGCTAGGTAGATGTGCCTAGATCCTAGAGCCGTAAATTATTGGGTATCCTCACAACAAGGCTAAATCTGTTAACTGATGATGTCAGCTCTAAACAAAGAAGGTGTTGATGTCATTACAAAGTATTTTTTTAAAAGAAACGAAGGTTAGGTTGTATAAATATTTACTACATACGTTGTTGTATCTACACCACAGAGTAAATGAAATCGTAACACTAATGAAACTTTTGGAAAAAATACTTCATTGAGTGCATTATTCAATTCCGTCCACGTACGTTGTTTGTGTACGGATTTAAAACAAGTACATTTTAGGGTTTCGAATCTCATAGGAAAAAATCAGTAACCATTATGGGAATAACTTTGTTCTCAGCCTGTCTATCTATCAAGACAATCAAGACCCCTTTATTATAACAAGACACGGATATAACCAGGTTTGTAGAGTATCAAGTCAATTAATATCAAATACTAGATCTACAGACCCTTTGGGGTAAAAAAACAAGCTTTTATGTTAACGAAATTAAAAGACACATTATTATTATAAAAATGATACATATTACTTAATACCCAACTCGAGTGAGTTCGTAGTGTGGCTCATAAGGCTATGTATACGTTTCGGTAATCGGAACATTAACTGCCTTAGATTTCTTTGAGTGATATCTTTCGCCCTTCTACCCATATCTTCATGACGAATACCTATATCGACAGAGTCGTATTTTGTGAAACAGATCCAATATGATATCTTTCGCCCTTCTACCCATATGTTAGATAAGCTACGGAATGTCATCCTCGCCCGCAGATTTCCCAGTCTTCAATGTTTTGAGAATATAGTCAACCTCGTCACGGAGAATACTGGGTTCTTGTAGGGATTGAGCGACGTGTGCTTGTTCCGATCTAACGTCCTTGAAGTCCTTGAACAAATGCTCTATGCTCTAAGAAAAAGAGAAGAATATCTTCTTCTTCTTAATGAGAAGTAGAGGTAGACTAATGAGAACATGGGAAGACGATATCGTGAAGGTAACAGGGAAGTAATGGATGAGAATAGTGTCAGACAGAGGAATGGTAAAAATCAGAGGAGGCCTACGTCGAAACGAGCGTCGAAGAAAACGAAATAGACATAAATTATATTAAGAATGTTACAACAAAATAACGTGATTAGATTAAATATTCTTAACTAGGTTTAAGTGTAATATATTTAAATATTTAGTGAGCGTGGTCGGTCTGCAGCACTGTAGTCGATCGAAGTCTCGTAGTTACAAATCCTGTCCATTCATATAAATGACAAAATGGTCTTAGGGTTACGGAGGTCTCATGGTCAACCCTAAGTACCCCGTCTAGGAAAGGGACAAGGCTAAGAAGAAGATAATAACTGGAGGTAGATTAAAGTAATAAATGTTTTACTGAAAGGCTTAAATCAATTATCTATATAGTGCATGACTCAACAGCTCAAGCTTGGATGGAACCGATTGAATACCAACAAACTTCCATGACCTAAACGCCTGCTTTAAAATTAATAACAAAATAAATTGTTTACGGAAGCGATCTAAACTCAATCAGTGCACCAAGTTCTTACCAATCGCGTGCCACAAGTTCAGAAATGTTGAACTAGGCACGATACTGTCTGCACATAAACGATAAGCTAGACGAGTATCGGTTCTACACTCACCCGTTATGGCGCGATGCCATGCAACTTTCAAACTGTTTTCCTGCTACCTTTCATACGAGCTAATTGGAAATCGATCTTACTTCATTACATTTTAATTACACTCGTCTTTGCTTACTTTGCAGCTGTTTTCGAAGCCCAGCCAAAATTCGTTCCAATTCCAATTTAGGATTATAATAGGTCCTTTTTACGGATTTATACCTCACTTGCTTAGCTTAGGGAGGTGAGGGAAAACGTCCTGTTGCAATCGCTAAAAATGAAACAGCTAGATATTGCTGCTCCGCTTTAAGATCCGGATGTAAAGGTACAATATTTTTGATAGAGCAGAGATTCCTTTTGCGGGAACAACTCCCTAGAGTAAGGTTGTAAATATGACTGTGTATCGCCTCATCTCGAAATCCATAGTAACTGGTATTAGATACAAGCCCACTACTCCACACGGTGGGAATCCTCTCCTCCGCGTAAAACCGAGGCACTAAAATTATGTAAGATTAGTTCAGGACTATTGCAGCAGAACTGAATATTTCGATATTGACTTTTAGGGAAGTACTCAATTAGGCCAATAGTGGTTCTAAGCTGTTATTACAAGAGCTGTGTGATGGCATAAACGACTGAAATTTACATTGGCTTCCAGCCAAATATGAAACATAATGCAAAACCCCTGTTATAGGTCAATCAACCGAGTCAATGTAAACTAAGTTGTACCTAACTAGACTAAATGCCTTGGATTAAGTTGTCGATTTTATGTCAAACGACATCCCATTTTCGCAACCATAGTTGATGGTTTTAATTGACTCCTTTGAAATGTTTTCATTTTGTTCGACCAATCAACTCTTGGTTAATACTGAATTCCCAACACAACTTCAACCCACATTTCTTCACCAGCTTAGCCACTCCTGAGTGAATTAATAAAAATCTTTTACCTATAATCTTTCAAGAACGCTCTCTAAAGATGTGCTTTAAGAAGTAGAACTTAACCTTTGTCTTAGAAGGATTGTCTTAGAACTTGGATTCCTTCTGTGTTTATCCTAGTAATTTTGTGTAAGCGTAGGTCGTTTCGATGCAGGTGGAAAAGAATTATACGTGATTACACTTTATGTTCTAGTGTTTAAGAAAGAATATCTGTGTCGTGGCAGCAGGTTAAGTTGCTGCCACGGCGAATACCTCTTTCTTCTTTGAGTTTTCTATTTTTGTGTGCCAAATAAAAACAATCTTATTCTTACTCTTAATAGCCGATGATCGGGCTCAGTGGCGTGCATTGGGAGAGAGGAGAGAGAGGTCATCCTCAGTCAGTAGGCTGATTATGATGACTTTTGTGTTAGTAGGCAACAAACACACGCCGCAAGTTATTTGTCACTAACAATGCATTACCGTCTAAATAATTATGGGGATGCATACTTCCGGGAGTTACAGAACTGGCTGTTAGAAAATGTCTGCTATTTTTCCTGTTATCTCTTCGGCGGTGGGGCCGCGAGGCGCGTGCCAGGCACTCCGTTATCTCAGCTCGACCCGAGTCGGCGGAGTTGTAAGTTGCAGTAACCAACACACTGTGCGATTTGTCAGATTCGACCTTACGATTTTTCTCCGCCTAGACGGCCCTAGCAATCATTATGGAACAAGCGCCTTCAAACAGCTTACTAATAGATTATGTAAGTACTAAAATGAGACATAAAAGAGTACGACGCCAAAAGTACACTATAAGTATGCCTATAGTGGCAATGGGTAGTAGGCCTCAGCCCAATGACTTCTAGATTGACCGGTTTGAAGCGGCCATCCAGCGGTTTCCTGCAACCTTTACCAGGTCGTCTGTCCACCTTGCAGGTGGACTTCCTATGCTGGGTTTGCCCTACGTGAGATACATCATTCTAGAAACTTTAAGCCTCATCAGCCGTCAGTTCATAATGCAATAAGCACCTAAGTACCTACATATAAAAACCAATTGCCGTGCGTAAGTCTCGCTAAAACTCTAAACTAAACCGCTCGACTGATTTCGTTAAGGTCTGTAGCGTATAATTTTCCGGAAAAGCTTTCCAGAAAATAATCAGATGCGGGAAAAACGGAATGGCCTTTTTTCAATGGGAATTTTTGTTATGTTCGCGCAAATTCCGGGACAGCTAGTCTACAAATAGAACGTAATTTCTAGGCCCTCCGAGCACATACCTTATAGAGCAGAATGCAAAATGACATAATTTTCTGCCATTTTTTTATCTGTATCTGTACTATTTTTGTATGAGCGATAGTTGACAAAAATCGAGTATGTTTGATGTTGACAAAACTTGTTATTTAATACTAAATGTAAGTGAAAAATCACTCACTAGTTTCGAAGGAAGATAGTTCGTGTTGGTGCTCTATGGGGTGCTCGATGGCTCCATGGCTATGATTTAATCGGATCCGACTAGTTAATCGCGCCGTGTATTCAGTAAAAACACAATTAGGTAACCGGCACCTACTCACCTATATTCATTGCTAAATAGGCCGCGGGTTCGTGATAAGCGCTCGTTCATTTGCATCGCGAAGTTTTGTCATGCGGAATAAAATTTACACGTCGTTAGTTTAACTATTGACTCGTTTAGATTTTTATGATGGAGATAGGTACCCATCAGTTCATAGTTTCAGTGTCTATTCCTTGTACCTTAATTACCAATAATAACTACCTAAAGTTTATGGCTTGAACCCTATCAACTGTTATACAAGAACTAGGTACTTTAAGAAAACATAAAAAATAATATTTGTAATTACTATTTATGTAAGTAATTTCTTGTTATTGTAAACTTCTATGAAAATTAAGTATTCACACTGTACTGTAGCTTAAGGAGTGTAGGGTTAATTTAAGGAGTGTAGGTATTTCAATCTACTAAAGTATTAGTAAAGTTTAAAAAAACTTTCCAATCAAACCACTTTATTTATGAACTTTATTCGAGTGGCGTAAAGTCTACCAAATGCTATTATCTAGACTTAGTTAATGAGGCAAGGCACTTTATTCATTTTCGCACATTTGTCTTCAGTAATTACACTTCTGTCTAGGAAGCTAGGAGGCCTGCAGGCCTTCTAGGATTCTAGTTTTTGACGACCGTTCAGACTGACAAGCTAGGTGGTTGCAGGTTCCAATCCCGGAAGACACAATAAATGTTTGTGTGCCGATCACGAGCATTTGTACCTGAATTATGAATGTTCATAAATGTAGGTAGGTATTTTTTATTTTAAAAAGTAGAAGAACTGTTCTAAATCATATATTTTTTTGGTATTTTTACAATACGTTTCGAGGAAGTTAATGCAATAGGAAGTAGCGCATTTTCGTTGTTCTAGCCTTAGGTGGGGCCTTAATCCGCCGCCATAGTACCTACAAGCTTTGCTTAGTTTATATATATATTATCCTATTACTACTATTCTCTCATTGTTAAGTTTTTAAGGTAATGTTTGTTTTTGAACTACTTTTTGAATTAAATTGTTAATTAAGTATTATCTGTGTTAATTAAATTGGCAAGCACTTAATGTGATATGCAATAAATGATTTGAATTTATTTTATTCTCTCTAATTCGCGTTCCACATATTTAACCATTAGCAAGTTTTATATCCAGCTTCCAACAACGTTTATCGATGCTATTTACAAAACATAAACCCGTCGCAAACAGAAACTTCAAATACAAAATGTAGAGTGTGGGAATTTTTCCGACACTACCGCACTTGTCATTCGCAGAACAACCACAGAAATGGCGAGCGTTTTGTTACTGCTTTCTATATTATTATTTGAGGTGTTTTGTGACGAGAAGAGATGTTTGTTATTTGGTAAACGATGTAAGTATTCGGTCTTACTAATATTATTTCAATTTCTAAATTTTTATTTTCTAAAAACACAAGTGAAGTCTTACAGTATACAGTGATTTTGCACTAAGCAAGCTACTTGTTTTGCGGTAGTCAGGTAGGTAGTGATTACTCGTATCTGATAAATAAGTACACATTGGAGACCGGGGTCAAGCTATTACCATTAAAAGGAAACATTGATTGAAACAACATTTAGTAAACTATCACCAAAACTAAATTTAATATTGTGTGTTTGCGTGTGTGTATGTAAGCATGAGAGCGCGCGTGTGAGTAGTGACGAGGTTTTAATTAAGCTCATGAAGGTTTTCTGTTTAATAGTAGTCCAGTTTCCATTAGCCATGTTTCAACAACATATCTTGCCTTTCACCTCTTTGATGTCGACTTAGCGACAAATTAATAAATGTGAAGCTACGACGCGACGCTATATGCGTATACTGTCCCCCAATGTGTTAACGACTGAACAGAATTAGCTGAAATTATGCCCACATAAAGATAATGATCTGGCTCAGTGTTTCCATACCTGTAGTGTCTGGTCCCCAAGGACAAAACAATCACAGGGGACCCCAGAGCGAACAGAAAAGAAGTAATGGTAGAAGAGCTTATTAATAAAAAGTATTATTAATTTTAGGAGTCTGCTGATTATAGTTATGGCGTAAGGGGTCCACCCTTGAAAAAGGCTGCTAGATAGCTTCATCATCATCGTCATTTCAGCCAAAGGACGTCCACAGCTGAACATAGGCCTCCCCCAGTGTCTTCCAGATTAACCGGTTTGAAGCAGCCTGCATCCTGCGACTTTCTACGACTTATACCAGGTCGTCTGTCCACCTTGTAGGCGGAAGTCCTACGCTCCGATTACCGGTACGTGGCCTCCATTCTAGAACCTTTCTGCTCCATCGGTCTTCTGTTCTACGTGCTATGTGCTCCTAATTATTAGATAGACACAAAAACCTACTATAGTAGGTACTTTATTAATCCTTTAAACCTTTTTTATTAACCGACTTCTAAAAAAGGAGGAGGTTCTCAATTCGGTTGTATGTTTTTATTTTTTTCTTGTTAAAAGGTACTTACCCTTAAGACTCCTAGATACTTTTTATTGCACACCACACAAAACAGTCACTACAGACAAAAAATAAATTTAGAATGGTACAATTTAGGCGGAGATACTTACCAGAAAGTGAATTTTGCTAGTGTATTTCCCAGCATAGTATTAGACGGCCTAGATCTGAGCCAATTTATAAAACTCGGTTTGCAAATTGACCCTAACCAGGACGTCTAGGACCCTTTACTTGAGTTGCAGAGGCAACTCAAGCAAAGGTGAACATAGGTTCAGCAGTGAATGTCCTATGGCTGAAATTATGATGATGATAATGGTGTCTACCGTATTGTTAATGAAAAATTGCTATAAAAAGGAAAATGTCAAGATTGTTTACTGTTAAAATAAGTACCTACTTACAAAATACTGATATTTACGCAACGCTTCATTAAACAAAGCCTATCATAATTCTCATTATTATGTTATTCTCATGAATGAATATGAATGGCCAGGTGTGTCCCACTGTCCGCAAAATATGCATGCGTACCACACGCGATGCGACACGGATACTTGGTCGCAGAGAACATGCGACGAGCCGTATATATATAAAATTGGTAAGTACTTACTTGTACCGTAAATAATACCCTTTCCCACCTCTAACAGGAGGCATGTCGTAAGAGGCGACTAATTTCTGTAGCACGAAACGGGAAGCAGCGTCTGCGTGCGAAATATTTTTAAAAAATCCGCTCGCAAACTCGCCTGCCAAGCGTGGCAATGGTAAAAACCCAGGGGGGAATTGTAAATTATTGGGGATTGGGGAAGGCCTATGTTCATCAGTGGACGTCCTATGGCTGAAATGATAAAGTACTTACTACATAACATCAATCAATCCAAGCCAGTCTACTACTATCTCTCTATACAATCCAAGCCAGTCTACTACTATCTCTCTATACAATCCAAGCTAGTCTAGTTTTCATTATTATTATTTTTAATTAATATAAAGCACGCGTTACTTCACTGCTGGACATAAGCCTCTCCTAATGTATGCCACTAAGCCCTGTCCTCAACTATTCTTTATTGTAGGTCACTCTTCTAGAACTTCGCAGACATTTTTACCAAAAACATTACCCTCTGCTGCATGCATGATGTTGATAATTAACCTTTTTTCATGGTGCCTCCAAACCCCAAAATAAATTCACTTTTCTCACGTTATCAAAACGATAAGTGTAAAGATTACGATATCAGCTTTGTAACTCTATCGTAGCAAAAATTTTAGTTGAAACTTCTTCTCCGATCAGTTTTAGAGCGATGTTCCTTTTTTTAAACAGTTCTTTCAGAAAGGTTCCAAGATACTTAAGCACCTCGATTTCATAAACCTAAAAAGATTAAGAGTCGCCAATATGTTAAAGTCAAGTCTTGTCTATACCCAGCGATTTGGGTCATACCCATGGCAACGTGGACAAACATAATGCAAGGGCATGTAAACCTGACCTCAGATACGACCCACTGATGAAGTAATTGAATATTTTCTTCATTTCGAAATCGCGAATCTTTCCCGAACTCATTTCGTGGCGGTAATCCCAAATTAATTGGTGCTTAGCTTCCATTCCAACTCGCAATGGGTTTTATTAAATCCTAAACTGTGAGAGCTGACATAATGTTGGTTAGGTGCCTACTTAAGGGAAAAACCTATCTGACCTGAGATAACATTTGACCCAACTTTACTACGAAGGCCGATCATCTAACAATAACATACCAACTAAGTATGTACGTTTTTAACTATTAGGTTAGATTGAATAACGTTTTATGCCTAAGTTAAACGAAACAAATCCTGCGTTCCTCGTCTATTCTACTTAGGTACTATTTTTAATTTGTTTTTGAGGAATGGTGGTTACAGTAAGCTTTGGGCCATCTTTTACTTTCTTAGCACTTGAATGTTGTCACAGTATAAAGTACCTACCTATCAAAGTATCGAAATTTCCACTTATCAATGATACTGTGGACATTTCGATACTGTGGACGTTTTGATACAATGAACATTTTGATATAGTAGCCTTTATGCGACTAAGGATATACTCCTTTATATCACGTAGTTATGCACCGAAGATCTAAAGTGCCCAATTCTAGTAGCTTTAAGTACGGCATCTCCAATAAACTCAATCTGGTCAAAGTTTAATCAATTTTAACAACACAATTTCAACTTCTAATTAAGAATTATGTTTATTTAACTCAGTTGGAAATTATAATTAGTTTGTTTTTGTTTTCTATAAAGCAAATTTTTTTCCCACCGTCTTATTAGCAGTAAATTTAAGAGATGTTTTTTATAGTATTTATAGGTTACATACATACGTTCCAGCTCATATTTGTAAATACTTCTTTTTTTTAAACCATGTAGGTATACATATTCCCTGTTAGTGCACATAACGTTCATAATTCAAATCCTCAGGCTACACCTGTGGTTGGTCCCGATGTGACTGCAATGGCGAATTGTTGCTAGACGAAGGAAGCCACTCCTGTGTCGACCAAATCACATGTATCTTGGAGTCCCAGAAGAAGGTAGGAGGACGGAGGCGAATAGGTCTCTACAGAATGTCCAAGAAAATACGGTTGCCAGAGAAGGATGACGAATTTCCGATATAAATAAAGTTTTATTATGATAAGTTAAAAATGTGTTTTCCTCTTAATATCCAAAATTAGTAACAAAAACCTTATTCAAAAACTTTATCTGATTCGCTTGGGCACTTTAACCATAATTGTATTTAAAATTAAGCCAGAAGCAATACCAATAAATCGATAAATTTAGACAAAAAAAAGAAAAATTTCCCTTTCGTGATTTCAGGAAACTATTTTTAATGTTTAGATATCAATAAATCTGAAAAAGACCTGAAATAAACTTTATTCACTAATAAAATATTAACATTATAGTTCAAAATGTCGAAGGACAAGGCCAACAATTCTAACAGCAATCCTATTTTTCTTGAATATCGAATTGTAATAAAATAAAATAGTTTCTATTCAAACGCAAATTACGTAACCAAAACTGAACCTACATCTCTACTGACGACTTTCAACTTGAACCGATTTTGCTAAGTTATTCTATTTAAAAAACAGCACGGATTTTCCGTTTAGATTACAATCTGACGACTTTCATTCGTGTACTGTCTTTCGTCACGAATACTCAAATCTATTCTTAGTGACTAAAAAAATCCTTGGGCCGTCGGAAATCACGTAAGAGGGTTGTAGATACTACTCAGATATAGATGAAAAGGGGCGAAAGGATAAGCATTGGCTCTAAGGGCTTGAGCGTTGGGCCAATCTATTGTGCTAGACTGAAAATGTGTCAAATACCTATTATTTTTTAAACAAAAAAGGGTCTCGGGTTCGTAATACACAACAGAATATGGGAGCAGTTATTTTACTGCTCGTAAGTCAAAGTCGTAGGGTATACCCTAATAATTCTTGGCCAAAATATCCACTATATATTATTAATACAGTACAAAACCTTTGTAACACCGACACACGACCGCAACAAGAGAAAAACTAATGAATGCTTCAACAAAGTCCTACAAATCTTAGTAACCACATCAAGTCACCAGTTCTCGAAACTCCGAGTCGTTTAAAGAAGCTACGAGAGAACAAAGGGCAAAAACATCATCCACATATACCACACCAGAAACAATGCGAAGTAAACAAGAACCACACTTCAAGGAAGGCCTACATGCAGTGAAGTCGCAATGCATCGATTCGGCATCCTTATTGTGTACTTAATTAATGTTATCGATGCTATGTACTACGGAAAAGTAGGAGAACGAGGGTGTCTCTCTTACAATGGAACTTGTAAGTATTTTTTCTGACGCAAGTGAACCTAATCAACTTTGAAACTCTTGGATGAAAAGTTCATAAGATTCTGACCTAGTTAAGGCTATGAGTGTTATGAAAGTTCAAAGTTTTCAAACTTTTATGATCTGCTAGGAATCGTGAGCTGAAGTTGTTGCATAGTTTTTAGTGATAACGCAAAATTGAAATATCAAAGTTTAAGTGGTGTTATATCACACAGTAATTAATGAAACGTTGCATTGTCAAAGACGTGATAATGTGTCCTTTCATTAGTTTATAGTTTCTATCATGTCAACGCGACAGTTACTCATTTTCACACAATAATCTTCCAAAATTAAAAACCATTCAAATTGTATTGTAAGTACGAGTAAATCTTCCTTCTGTAATCACTTTTCATGTGGTCATCATCATCATGTCAACATTTATACATAAATCAATAAGGTGAGATGATGATCGTATTGACGTCAAACCGACATCAAAAAAGGAGAGTTTCGCATTTCGACTGTTTTTTTTTATGTATGTTACACGATTATTCCGCCAATTATGAATCGATTTTGATGATGATTATAATTTTTTTTTAACCAATATAAACAGGTGTAGACGAATGCCCTGAGCACATGCACCGGCTTAACAGCGAGTGTCGACCGACGCCGTCGCAGCGATCTTGCGACGAGCCGGTCGCAATATCCATGGGCATCATCTGCGACTGGTCGCGCTGCGATTGCGACTTTCCTTTCGTGCTACACCTGCCGTCTGGTTACTGCTTCGCGTACGAAGACTGTCCATGAAATTAGGAATTGTAGGAACAATAAATGCGTGTAATGCAGAATAATACCTACATTGGGGTTGTATGAATTTTTAAACAAGGTCTAAGTATTTAGCCCACCTCTTAATAGACTTACAAATAATTTATAGCAAATTTGTTTTTGTTTTATTGGTAAGTAGTTAGTATAATCAAATGCATTGCATCCTAACTATTTTATTATAAGTACTTTAATACTTTTAGGAGATCATTCCGATATGAACTTTGTTTCTTTCCTAATTGTAACAATAGTAGGTATAGTCATGTCACATCACAGTCTGTTTTATTTTATTGTTGAGATTTCAAAACATTAATAGAAATTCATTAATTGCTGCTCTTAGGTTCTTAGGTCCTAGTTACATAAGGACACTATAACTTAATCATCTTTAAAACATCTTCTTAAGTTCAGACGTAGGCTAAAAATTATTTAAATAAAAATATAATGCCTTAATTAAAGGATTGATTGCGATTTGCGATTAATGGATGAATTAAAAGGAATTTACAAAAAATGCGTTTTAGTAATTTTTTCCAATTTCCAATAAATATATTTTAGTCTAAAATATGGTACCTCCTACATCAACCATACGTACTTAATCCCTAAAATTGTACGTAATGTAACCCTATCCCAAGTTATTTCTTCAAGCAGAAGGATTATCCTAAACTCGATATGAGGAATCGAATTGTCGTTATCGAAAAACGCCCGAGTTAAGGGAAGCGTGAGATGTTTGATCATAAAATGAGTTTTGTTAAACATTTTTGCCGTACGTGCCGTGTGAGGACGGCCGTAAAGAATACACTTTCCCACCGCCAACAGGAAGCGTGTCGTAAGCGGCGACTAATTCCTGTAGCACGAGACGGGCAGCAGCGTCTGCGTGCGAAATCTTATAAGAAACTGCGCTCGCCAACCCGCCTGCCAAGCGTGGCGAGTATTGGCATTCCCCCCCAATGAATGTCATTGGGGGAGGCCTGTGTTCAGCAGTGGACGTCCTATGGCTGAAAAGATGAGAAAGATGAAACATTTTTGATCCATCCCGGGTTTGCGCTACGATTTAAAGGATTCTAACAGGACACACCTGTACAGCCAGGATCTGGATCATCTGGAGCTTAGGAGGTAGGTACTTTATCCTTTAATAGTTGAGGATACGGAATATAAAGGCTAATTAGATCGCCGAATGATGATAGTGATAAAAGTTAGAAATATAAAAAGGTCCATTTATTCAAGAAAAAGCCGGGTTTTTTCAATCAAAGTCCTACATCTCTGTACAGGCAGAATAGACAGCTTAGAAGGTACGTACATAGTAAGGGAGACGAAATATCAAGCTAGATGGCCGAAGAACTCCGTCCATCAAATCGAAGTCTAAGTACCTAATGATATTTTATAAGGATCCATTATGATCGGACAAGAGAAATCAATACCGGTAGGAGTATTTTTTTATTACTTAAGTATATGTTATGCCTATATTGGACGGTCTAGTTTTAAACTTTTTTTTAACATAAGAAAGAACGGCGCATTCTTAAAAGCATAGCCCTATGCAAAATCTTGACTTTTCACAAACGTAAAATGATCTCATTCGTTTGTCACACAATAACAATAAAACTTAGAAACTCTATCTGACAAACATTTATGAAAATTGATACGTCTATGAATGTATCGCGTTACACTGTCAGGCTGCGATAATTATCTTATGCACGGAACTACAGAAGCTAATTATAGAAATATAAACGAAACAAAACAATTATATTAACTACCTAGGTAGTCATAATGATTGGAATACTACTTGAGTTAAAACAGCTCTAAAATGTCGATAAATATTGCATCGCAATCTTTAATTAACTCGTCAAACGCTAAGCGAACTTATGAGACGGCAAATTTCCATTGTATCTAGTTCCTCTGGGCTGAAGAGCCGAGCTCCCGATTTTGAACCGTTCAATAGCAAATTGTCGGTCGAAAAACAACGTGACCCTTTATTTAGCATGTGATTTACCGGTTGTCAATTCGTTATCGAAGAGTTCTGAATCAGGAGGCAGGTTATATAATCTAATTAAAAACACAGGTACTACTTACCTACTTCATATTTGTTGAGATGAACTACCTTATCTTCATCTAAGTATGACTACAATAATTTATCCTTGGTCCCAGTTGAATTTTAGTATGACATAGGCAGCATGCTCTCTTATTAGGTGTACTGTCTTTCTACTAAGTAACTCTTTGGGGAGCGCCCCAACTCGATGGACCGACGATCTTAGGAAGATGGCTGGCAGTGGGTGGGTGAAAAAAACGGGAGAACGTGCTCTTTGGGAAAGGCGTAAGCCTAAGCCTGGACGTAAGTCCAGCAGTGAACTGCAATAGATGATGATGACGATGATGATGATGCAAGCGGTTAAGGAGTCGTCTATACATACATGACAAACGTGACAGTGCGTGTTAGAGATGGGAAAAAAGCGTGACATAGGGGGAAAGAGTAAAAAGTCAATATTTTGCGTCACGTACCTAATAATTATGTGGATGGCCCCGTAACTGCGTAACACCCGCACAGTTAGCGACCGGCAATACTTTCGGTGTAAACATTGTCTTATTCGAAGCGAGTACCTATACAGGGTTACATTTCAAGGTAGTGCCCATTTTTCAGAGACCACTCAGAATCAGTAACTAAATCGATCTACGTAAAAAACAAACTCTTTTTTTTCTTTTTTAATGGAAGAACCATTCTGCATTTGAAAAATAGAATACGTAGAAAATTTACGATTACCTAGTTATTCGATTAAATTGCACCGTATGTGCACTGCATGAGGTTCTTGTTGGAGCAAAGTCGGCGTTTTTCTGGAAATTTTTAAGTATAATTTTACTCTAGAAATAAGTACGACGACTGAAATTAATTACGATAAATTAGTATTTTCATATTGATCACTTTTTTTTTTAATTTGGCACTACCTTGAAATGTTACCCTGTATGTACCGGTACATGTGGAGGAAAAGTAACAAAGACATTATGGAACCAAATGGATTGGATAATAGCGGTCGAGAAACAATGTTACTAAGTAATTTTCTTTTCTTTCTTTCTCTTTATTCGGGTGACATGTCAATGTTAAAGAAAGTTTTGCTAACGCGTTTAATCTGTTCGTTTTGTCTTGACGCTAAATACAAATTGTAATGATTTTGGAAAACCAGTGAAATTATATTTTGCCATAAATTCAAATTCAAATTCAAATTCAAATTCAAACGTTTATTGCATGTCACATTACAATTTTGCGATGTTAGAAAAATAAATAATAAGTACAAGTTACACTTTCAATCAATTGACGTACTTTTATGGAATTCAAGCAATCTAATATCATATAACATTAATAACTAGCTGTCCCGGGGAACTTCGTACCGCCCCTTCATACTTTTTTTTTTGTGAATTTATCCGTGTTTTTATATTTATTCTGCTATTCGGGGCAGAGACAAATATAACAAACCAAAGATCATAAAAATCGGTCCAGCCGTTCTTGACTTATAAATGGTGTAACTGTATATAGATTACAATTAAAATTAAAAAAATATATATATATATCGACAAATCAGCGCGAATTACTTTTTTATACCTTTTGGCGTCGAAACACTAGGTCCTTGGGGTCCCAACGCAGTCTCTTTATATAAAGAGATTGCCAAAAGATTATTTGACACCAGTGGGGACCCAAGGGCTGGCAGCTACCTCGCACAGCGACTAAGCATCGCAATCCAGCGAGGTAACGCTGCCAGCATCTTGGGTACCCTTCCACGAGGACTATTTTTATAATTCTCTATTTTCGTAGTTTTTATTTGTATATAGTATTTCATAGTTGTATATAGTATTTCATAGATGTATATATTATTTAAAATTAGTATAATTATTTTATAGAATTAATAATGTATGAAAGTGAATAAATATATATTAAAATTGAACCGGGAGGCCTAAACGTTATTTTAAAGAAATTGTGTCAATATCCCTATATCTAATAGGTAATTAAATCTATTAATCATGTTTAAGGCAAATATAGTTTAATTTATTTATATTAAAATGTTTGCTTTTTATATAGTAAAGGCCGATTTTTTAAAAGCCAGATAACTTTTATCAGACGAATAAAATTGTCATTTTGACCAATTTTCAATACGAAAACTGTTAACATGTTATTCGTCAAACAAAAGTTGTCTGGCTATAGAAAAACCAGCCCAAAATAGCAAAAACACTTTTCTAGACTAAATACCCGATGGCTGTTGTAAAATATATCATCATCATCATCATCATTTCAGCCATAGGACGTCCACTGCTGAACATAGGCCTCCCCCATTGACTTCCAGATTGGCCGGTTGGAAGCGGCCTGCATCCAGCGTCTTCCTGCGACCTTTACCAGGTCGTCTGACCACCTTGTGAGTGGACGTCCCACGCTGCGCTTGCCGGTACGCGGCCTCCATTCTAGAACCTTTCTGCCCCATCGGCCATCAGTTCTACGTGCTATGTGCCCCGCCCACTGCCACTTCAGCTTGCTAATCCGTTGCTCTGCAGCGAGGCGTAAGACAGGGAGATGTAAAATATATAGGGACGAATAATAGTATTTATCATCATAATCAGCCTGGCTCAGTCCACTGCTGGACATAGGCATCTCCCAATGCACGCCACTGAGCCCAATCCTCGGCTATTCTTTTCCATCCACTGCCAGCAGCCTTACGTATATCGTCGCTCCACCTTGTCAGAGGGCGCTCCACGCTGCGGTCGCGGTCTCTTCTCCACTCAAGAACACGTCTCGTCTCTATCGGTTATCGGTTCTACGGCAAATGTGACCAGCCCACTGCCACTTCAGTTTGCTTATTCTTTGAGCTATATCAATTACTTTTCTTTCTTTTTAATTAGTTTTCTGTCTGATAACCTCATTTCTGATTTTTTACCGACTTCAAAAAAGGAAGAGGTTCTCAATTCAACGGAATCTTTTTTTTTTTTGGGCAAATTCTGATAATGGGATCTATAAGAAAATCATCAAACATTGCATGAAATCCATACCACGCCAACTGATTTTTGTATCTATGTTACCCTTTGACAAATGTAAACCGATTTTGATGATTATTTTTTATTAAATAGCTTATACTCAAAGATACTATAATAAAAGTTTGCGGAAAAAATTTCACCCCTAAGAGTGGAATAATAGGAAATGAAATCGGTGTTCAGCAGTTTTTGCTTGCATTCTTAAGATCTGTTTTGATTAGGATTTATCACTACAAATAGATGTAATAAGTAAATTTTATTAAAAAATTAAAACAGACTTTAAAAATCTAAAAAGCTAAAAATAATCCACGTAAGGTACCTAATCACTTACTTTTGGAGTCGGTGGCAGCCGATGAGAGATTCAATGTTATCGTTTGCACCGACTCCAAAAGTAACTGATTAGGTACCTTGCGTGTTAATATTATTTTAGCTTTTTAGATTTTTGAAGTCGGTTTTATTTTTTTTATATCCTTTAGAATAATAGTAATTATAAAGAACTTATATAAATAACACAGCAAAGAAAACAAGAGACAAATTAATTGACGGAAACAATAAACTATTTTTTAAATAATAAAGCTAACTATGTATATATATCTTATTTATTTTATCCGTTTGTTTCAGATACACAGGCCACTGCCCTATGCTCAAATTCCGTTTCGGCAAATGTTACGGCGACAACACGAGGCAAATACTAAGAGAAATACGATCTAAAGGTCTATTCAAGTAAGTTATGAATTAGAATTGCATATAAACATTTATAATAGCATCATCATCATCATCATCAGCCTCTAGAAGTCCACTGCTGGACATAGGCCTCCCCTATAGAACGCCACAGCGAACGGCTATGGGCCATTTGCACCCAGCGGCTGCCCGCAACCTTGACAAGATCTTCAGTCCACAATATATATACATATATATATATACAGACAATAACATAAACACAGCATATTTAATCTAGCTTATACGAGTAAATCTACCACAAAACGTTAAATTTCCTCGATTTATATTAAACTCTGCGTGCTAAACTATAAATAATAATGTTTTTTTCTGTGTTAGTCCTCTATGCGTTCCTAATACATTGATCAAATTTAGTGAATCTTTGGGATCGTAAATAAATAAATAAATTAATTGTCAACCTCCGTAGCCCAGAGGCGAGCATACCGGACCTAGTGTCGCTATCTCTGAGGACCGGGTTCGATTCCCGGTCAGTCAATGTAGGAGAAATGGCTTTTCTATAGCGTAGGTGTTGTGGTGCCGTCGTTGTTTCTGATTTCTGTAACACAAGTGCTTGGCTACTTACCATAGGATCAGAACAGTATGTGTGATGTTGTCCATGTTTATTCAACAATCACACCAAAATCATCTTAGGTACAAATGCTAATCACACTAACATTTGCCCCTTGCAGGATTCGAACCCGAAACCGTCTGGCTTTGTGTACTACAAAGCCAAAGCGTAAACCATACGGTCGTCAAATTGAATTGGAGACCACGCGAACAAAGTCGCGGGTTAACAGTAAGAAATAAAAACTATAATTATCTTTAATCGTATTTGTCTAACTATATTTTCAGTAAACCACTCGAGTACCGACCAGGCGACAACTACGAGCTAGACAACATCCCGCGGCGCGACATGCCGCAACACGACGTATACTCGGGCCTGCGGAACCGACAGACGGCGTACATGACCGGTTACACGGGTTATGTTCCCGGGATGAGCTTTAGGTGAGAGAACCTGAACAATCCAATCAACACCTTTAATGATACACCTTCTTCTATTCCTATTGGAGTCGGACCTTCTCGGTTTAAGTTAATCAATCGGACTTATGGTGTCTGTGATGAAGTACCTAGCTAGATTAAATTTTGGTCCCATGAATGACCCCTGAGGTACTCCTTACTAATTATGTATCTTATTTCATATTCTTAAAGATAGATAGGTACTTAGGCAACAATACAAAAGTTCCTAACTAGATTAAATTTTGGTCCCATGAATGACCCCTGAGGTACTCAATTCCCAATTACGTATCTTATTTCATATTCTTGAAGATAGATGCTTAGGCAACAACGTAAATCATAACGAATAAACATTAAGTTAAGTACAGACAACAGCAAGTCAACCTACCACAAATCGTCAATTTTTCTCAATTGATATTGATCTCTAAATGTTGGACATAAAGTTGAAAATCAATTCAATGATCTTTAACTTTTTGGGAAGGTTGACCTGCCGTTGTCTCTACTTTAGGCTTCAAATATAACCAACAATCATAACACAGAATATTGCTTTTACCAAACCCCTTACTTTAATTTTACAAATAATCTATTTTACTTTTAGATATGGAAAATCCTACGGTAGAGCAGCGGATGACTGCATGGCGGATTTTGCAGAGAACCAACGAGACATAAGACGCAAAGCTGACTTAAACAGATCTTATATAAGGTCACGAAGCGCACCCAAGATGGAGACGATACATTCTAGAGACGAGATACGACGAGACCTATCCAGGTTTAGGGAGATTAATAAGTACAAAGGTGAGATTGAGAGCTTTTACAAGACAATTTCGAATACTCATTAGCAAATTATTGTCAGAAAAGCCAATTGTAATTTTTTTTTTTCCACAATCACACCAATTAGCTAGCCCCAAACTAAGCAAAGCTTGTACTATGGCGACTAGATAACGGATAAACATACTTAAATATTTTTATAAACATCCATCACTTAGGTACAAATGCTCGTGCTCATCACACAAACATTTGCCCCTTGCGGAATTCGAACCCGCAACCGCTGGCTTTGTAGTCCGGAGCGCGGACCACTACACCAGATGGTCGTCAATATGGTATTCGAGTTGACGCCATCTGATGGCACATTACCGAAACCTTATTTTTCTATGCATATTTAACTTTACTTCTATCACATTAAAATAATAAAAATTGAAATAAGCTCTAAGATTAAAGCAAATTTAATAATGTGCTGAGTAAAGTACTATTCATTTTCCTCTTTCAGAAAACACAATATCTCCAGAATTCCCTCCAATCGCCGGATACACTGGCCATATCCCTCGCATCAAAGGCTCCGAAGCATCCCTAAGCCAGAGATACCACTGCGCCGCCAAACGCGGCTTAGAACTCATCAGGATAGAGAGAGAAAAGAGGAAAGAGCTTCAACACGCTAGCACGAACGTCAAAGCCATACTAAAAGACCACGAGAAGAAATATTCATATTGGAATTGGGGATAGCATACAGGCAGGAGAATGTTCTTTACCAAGTGCCGGTGAACATTCTTCTGTAGAACATTATTTGGTTGCTGACGTGTCACGCTGATAGATTTATGACCGTTTACTGAGGTAACACACGGACTCCATTTCGGTTGACCTTGTAAAGGTTTTCGTGCAGTCCTACAGACATTATATTCGAAACCATAGACAAAATATGGTTAACAATATTTGAATCATCCTTATCATCATCAGACTACAGAAGTCTGCTGCTGGACATAGGCCACCTTTATAGAACGCCACAGCCGTTTGCATCCATCGGCTGCCTGCAACCTTGACTAGGTCGTCAGTCCACCGGATGGAAAGCCTGCCCACGCTGCTCGTGAATTCGTGGTCTATGGTTCTGATTTTTGGATTGTAATGGTCGTTAGTATTGGTAGGTGGGCCAGGCTTTAGGCTGCGTTCACACCACACGACTATGAGCTGGCACTATCACTGGGGTACAATAATCGTCCAAAATGCGACAACGCATAGCGTAATAGAGTATTTTCGGTTTGGTGTGTACGAAAAGTCAAATATGTATGGAAAACAGTAAACCGCGTAACGCCTATTTCAATGCGTTTGGTGTGAACTCCGCCTTTAGCAAGATGGGGGCAAAGTTGAGCAAGTTCAACAGAAATTAACGTCACCTCTTTACTTAAGGACAATTCTAACATGTGGAAGACTGCATACCGCAGAACGCTACCATCACTAATGGTTTATATGAATCTCTGGACATTTAGAATAGGCTATTTGCCTTGTAGGTACTAAAATTTACTTAATTAATAATTTAGTTTGATAGTTTTCACCATATGGAACCGAAACATATCGGTAGCTACTAAAAATAGTACATGATTACTGTAAAAAATGCATTTTCGAATGTTATATTTTTGTCGGTATTTTACATTGTCAAAAACGCCGGCCACAATGACAGGCACGTCACCATTGAGTAACTTTGTTCTAGAACTGACATCTCAAAGCGAGATTTTGCACTACGCTCGCACAAAGTATGAGTAGAGTAGCAGAGAGCGACTGTCGACGAAGGTTTTTTAACATGCCCGTTCTAGTACTTTATAACTCAATGGATATTTAAAGTTTCGTGACGTCACAAACAAGTACATCATGGCTGACGGCGTTTTCGCAGGCTTTTAAAAACGTAAAGAATGAATTACTATTTTTAATATATTCAGAGGTTTAAAATTGAAATAAAATTGTTGACGCTTTATTTGAATATAATACCAACAATAATAACTCTATTTCAGAAAACAGTCAAATAGCCTATTCAAAGAGATTTATAGAAACAAAGGTGTCAGTTGCGGTTTGCAGTTGCGGTCTGTGGTCTGCTGCCATTTCCGACTTGTACCTATGCGCTATGCACACGGAGCCACCCACTGTGTCGTAACGATGGATAGTCGTGTGCCGTGGCTTGTATTTTTAAAATTGGAAACTTAGTGATTTCACATACAGCTCAGCACGATAAATTGACGTCTGTCTTTTTTTAAGTACCGTTATGCAATGGGGATAGCTAAAAACGACAGTTATTCAACGACTAAATAACGTTACGGCACAGTGGGAATGCGGCCTCAGGTGACGGTTTTTGTTATTTAGTAGTAAGCAAAGTTTAATCACGAATTGAGATTTCGAATAAAGTATTTTGTACGTCGCAAGCAATAAACCGGCACAATATCAAAAATGCATTCCAGCATGCCAAGAATTCAAGTATACATAGATGATAGAAATAGGATAACATTAAATTCGGTTATTCCCCATAGGTACAAACAACAGCACGTCAACCTACAGCAAAACGTCAAATATTCTCAATTGATATTGATCTCTACGCGTCGGACTTAAAGTTGAAAATCAATTCAATGACCTTTAACTTTTTGCTAGGTTGACCTGCCGTTGTCTCTATCTAGTGCCTAGTGTTAGCTTACAAACAAACCGACCGAAAAGTTAATATGGACTGTTATGGCATTCTGAGTGGCGCCGCCTAGTGGTACATTAACGAAACCATAGTTTTACGTTATCAAATTCTATCGAGTCGAACTCTTAATAACCCCTTAGAAGTACATATCATTATTGTCCGATATTTATTTATTTACATAAGTCAGGACCATAGAGGAATTTCTTTGTCTATGCACAGGAAAACAGAATAAATATTATGACAAATACCACACAGCATTTCATACAAACTTATAAGGCCTAAATTTAAAAAAGAACTTACATATTTTAAAACGCATACGAAAGAGCTAGTCGAGAACAATTTAGAAATTTCTAATTTAATAAGTAAATTTTATTAAAAAAAATAAAACCGACTTCAAAATACTAAAATGCTAAAAATAATCCTAACATTTGAGTACCTAATCAGTTACTTTTGGAGTCGGTGCCAGCCGATGAGAGATTCAATTTTTTGTGATAAATCCTAATCTAACTGCTGAACAACGATTTCATCCCCTATTTTCCTACCCTTAGGGGTGATTTTTATTTTGCAAACTTTTATCATAGCATCTTTGAAGTATAAGCTATTCAATAAAACAAAAATCATCAAAATCGGCTCATATTTGTCGAAGATAGGTAACAAGAACCACAACCAAAATATTATCTGGGTACATATTTGTTGATTTTCTCAAAAAGTTCTAAATCAATATCGATAAAATGTATATGGGACCACCTCTGAAGTATGATCTACCAATCAAAAAAAGAATCATTAAAATCGATTCATAATTGGAGTAATCGCGTAACAAACATACAAAAAAAAAATACAGTCGAATTGAGAACCTCCTCCTTTTTTGAAGTCGGTTGAAAATAAAAGATAATTGTACGTCTCTGTTAACATGAGCCGATGCCGAGCCAGCCGATGAGAGATTCAATGTTTTCGCTTGCACCGACTCCAAAAGTAACTGATTAAGTACCTGACGTGTTTTTTTTAGCTTTTTAGTTTTTTGAAGTAGGTTTTTTTTTTTAAATGTTCTGAACTTTTTAGACTAATTTACTTATGCTGCAGCGTATTCAGTTTTACTAAAATGGGTTTATTAATTTCGAATATTTTGAACTAAGTTTGTATTACGATGCTCATCAACCAATTTGAAAGAAACCTACAGCGCGTCTATTGAAGGTCTACGATATTTATGCCTGTGGATAATTTACAGTCGTAATAACTCCAGTCGTAATAGCATGACCACCAAAATACGATATGATATGATATGATATAGCGATATATCAACTCCAACTGTAAAAATATGATTGATATAAAGAAAGAAAGAAAGAAAGAAAGAAAGAAAAGACATTTATTATACATTGGACATCACACACAAATAGTAAATGACACAATATAGCCAATAATAATATAGCAATAGTAATATAGCCGCCATTTTGAATTTTTATCGAAACAGCGATCATAATATGTGACGTCACCGGCACGGCGATTTAACATGGCGGCTATATCTATCATATTTTTACAATATATCGCTTTATCATATCATATCATGTTTTGGTGCTCATGCTAGGGAGGCTGATGTATCTTTCGGCAATAAAACATTTGTATGACGATTATGAAGAAGATAATAAATGTTGCTTTTAATCATCCCTTTCAGCCATGGAGCACAAACCCTATACTACTACACACAACAAATCTTAAGACTAGAAATGTCTTAAGATTTGTTCGACAAAATTTTCCGCCATTTTTGTACTGTTTTTGTGGGCGAAAGTGGACAGGACTTGTCATTTCGTACTAAATGTAAGTGATAAATCACTAACTAGTTTCGAAGAAGATAGTTCGTATTTCTGCTCTTATGTTCTCGATGCTTTCAGCCAATGGATGTAAAATATTCACCGGCACAAATATTATAGCCATGCTGTTCTATGGTTAAACAATATGTCGCGATGATAGTCGTTAATGGAACCTTAAGTTAAGGTGTTGTTTCAGTATTCAAACTATGTGTATCCAATCTAAAGTTCTAAACGCATTTGCGCTGTAATGCGCGACGAGGCGCTGCATTTATCTTTGTCAAACAATTTGCCTGCTGCGTCGCTCAAATGTATCGCTATATACAATCTTAGATGAAAACTATAGGGTCTATAGGCTTCATTTAATTTTAATTTGTTTAATTTATATGTTTCGTATTTAATAAATTAAATATATTCCCGCGCCGCGCACCCCTCAAGTGCGTTTGGACCTTAACGGGGAATAGCCACTAAGCAATAATAAGTAGATATCTTATTTGTGCACAATGAAATAAGATAATAATAATAATATGTTGTTAAAAATCACATAATTTTGCCTCTGTAGAGACACTAATAAGATGATATCTTTAATCTGTGGTTTACGTATCGCGAATAGCTCAATAGCGTAAACTTCTCTGAGTTATGATGTCATTTAGTATCATCAAAATCACCTGCAAGAGGCATTCAAAGAGTATTTCAACCTATACTTCCAATTTGTACATGCCTTAGTACAAATTAAACATCATCATATTGTAAATAACATCATAAAAATGTATTATTTTCTCATTGTAAAGTTATTCATTATTTTTATAGTTACATATTTTTAAATGATAATGGAGATTAAATAAAATATTTGCGTTAAAATAATATTGCTTTGTTTTATTTTGAAACCTTATAAAAATATGCGTATTGTTTTCATTTTAACAGTTAACGTTTAATATACAAACTATTTTTAGAAATTGTTAACATTATTTTTAGGACTAAACGCTTAGTCTAGTTTTTGTGCTATGGCTAACTTAAAACAATCTGGCTCATAAATTAAAATATATTAAATGCTTATTAAAATAAAATCTATACTTAGTCATGTTTAAACTCTAGAGTTCCTCAAGAGAGAATTTAAGGCACAAAACAATCGCAACTGACCTTGGGTCGAATCATACATTTTTGGATTTAGTAAGGAAATTCGTTGTTCTTTTATACTAATTTTCACATTCATAAATACTAAAACTATGAGTAGTGTAAATAAATTTAAGTAGACACCATTAACTTTCTATAGGCAGTTCAACTATCTTACCAGTTCTTTCATCAACACCGTCAACAATTATAGGTTCTTCATCGTCAATGTTTTTAGTAACTCCATCAATTTCACGTTTCTTATCAGTAGCTAGTTCTAGCATAAGTGTCTCTAGTTTCTGAGCTTTCCTTGTTTCGTTGTGAGTTATCAACGCACACAAATGTTCTGTGAGCAACTCTTTCTTCTCTCTCTCTTTCTGAAGGTTGATTTTCGCTTGAAGGAATTCCTTCTCAACTCTGAGATAGTGTTTTCTGAAATGTACAGTACAATACGCTTTGTCAGTAATAGTACGACAAACTTATTTATTTAAAATCATTAATTAATACCAGAAAATAAGTTAAACAGAAGTTCTATCTAAGATGGCGATTTTCTCTGCGTGGTTTGCCCATTTGATAACAATATATATATTGGACAACATCACATACATTGCTCTAAGATCCTATGATAAGTAGCTTAAGCACTCTTGTTACAGAAATCAGAAACAACGACGGTACCACAACACCCAGACCCGAGACCATATAGAAATCTTATTTTCTACATTGACCGGCCGGGAATCGAACCCGGGACCTCAGAGATAGCAACACCAAGTCCGGTATTCTCGCCTCTCGGCTACGGAGGTCGTAATGATAGGTATCATAGTTAAACACTTTTATATGTATCAGTCTCGTCAAAACGAATCAAATGAGCCCAAACACGAAGGTTTTACTAGTAGTTGTTGAAGAGTTCCACTATCCACCTCCTGACTCTATCATCAGATCAGCTTGATGGTGTCAAATTATTGTATTGTCATCCGAATGTCAAATACTTAAAAATAAAAAACTTTATTTCAGTAAACCCTACTTCCAAGATTTGATTACATAGGTAGTTAGTTATTTTCAAGCTTATTTATGCTCTGAAAATTAACACACCATTGGGATATAAATCCTAATGCCAATAGAACGGGATGCCAGAATAACATTATCCAGTTGGATTCTTAATTCGAGTCAGTTTACAATGTTGGTCCCATAGAAAAAGTTGTTGTATTTGAACACCAGAATCAGCCTCTAGGAGGTTGTTGATGTTCAATTCAATTCACCTCTTTATTGCAGAACCATATGTTTAGTTACAGAGGTCTTAGTTTTTAGGTACAGGTGACATATGGACCCTGTCGGGCATAGCAAATTAAAGTAGGTAGGTATTAATATGTTTTTCGTTTTAAATTTACAATAATAAGGTAATACTTAACTGAAAAAAATACAAATAACCCTGTATATGTCACAGCCGACTTGTTCAAATAACCGTTTAGTCGCACGGCTAGCCAATTCATTGAATAACGCCATTTAACCACACGCCTAGTTTGATAGTTGAATCAATATGACATTTAAATCATTACCAGAATAAGTTCCCAATGTTATTTAGGGCCGATTCGACCAAACACAAAGCTATACCAGAATAACTATTACGGGTATAATTTTACACCTTGAATTTACCCTTGGATAGCTTTCATTACGTTTTTCGAGCAATACACTATACTCGGTATTGTTATTCCGTAGTTCAAGAGTGAACGATCAACGAATTGATAAACCTACCAAAATCCATGTAATCAATTTCTTCTAGGTTGACTTGAAATGCCACAACATTTTAATTTTGTAGGATAATAGAGTGTCAATGCTAGATGTTGACAACAACAACATGTCAGTTTCGAGGTGACAGGAATGGATTTGACAAGTGACAACTTTGACATTTACTTATTCTCAGTTTAATTTATACACTGTCAAAATCGCCCTTTTAATATTTTTCATAGATTAGTGGTTGGTAGAATGAAAAATCGGCTTACTCTAGATTAAGCAGTGGTATACTCTCAAGTTAAAACTTACACCAGCTTAGTCGAATCCGGCCTTATTAGAAGTACAAATAATGGAGTTACCTATTAGCGTTTCAAGGGAATTAAGATTTGTTTACATTTAATCAGCTAGCTGAGTGTCGTCTAGCTGTACTGTTGAACATTGTGTTCAACCATTAGGCTATTTGACATTTAGGCGTGTGGTTGAATGACGTTGTTCAATGAAAGGGCTAGCCGTGCAATTAAATGGCTATTTTAACCAGTTGGCTGCGACATATATACTTATAATATGGCAAATTACTGACTCGAGTTAATTCTCGTGTACGAAAAAATTCAAAATACAAGTTTTCACTATAATCAAAAGAAAAATTCTAGACTGGTTATCAAAATCTGTGCAGCAGTTTACATACAAAGTTATTTTTTGTGAACTTTCTGGTGCAAGGCTTGATTCTGGAGGTCAAATACAACAACTTAAAGCATTGAATGAACACCATTATCTAAAAAAAAAACTTTGCATCTTTATACAAATTGTAACATCAATAATTTTCTTTTATATTTTTAAGTGGGTCAATATTTATATTATTAAGTTGATTTTTAAGAACAAAATTATATGGTCATTTGCTCCCGGCATGATTGTTAGTAACGAAACAAACAACAATAATAAAACTAGCACTTACTCAGCATCAGCATAACTCAGGCAAGCTTGATCAATCCTCTTTCTTAACACTGCTACATCTAGAGAAAACTGGCCATCTAGTACTTGAAGTTCTTTTTTTATTTTCTCTAATTTCATAACCTCTTCCTCGGTTTGTTTAGTCCTTATAAACAAAAGATATAAATCTATTTACAACCAGCCATTATAGAGATAAAGTTTAATAACTAACACATTTTAACATACCATATTGGTTTTGTGACAAGCTTAAAAAACCTGTTGTATTTAGAGAAATCAACCATTCCTTATAAAATATATGAATGATAAATTGTACACCATCAAAAACGCTATAGAAATGAATGATAAAAAAAACAATAAAAATAAGTCGCCACTTCAAATGATAATATTGATAAAAAAGATTAGCCGTGTTGAATCAGTTATCTTTTAAAAAACGGCCAATTGCGAGTCAGACTCGCGCATCGAGGGTTCCGTACAAACCTGAAGGTACTTTTATGTAAAAGTTCACCCATCACGACAATCGAGTCATAGTTATGGTAATTTAATTGCAAAATGAAATCCATAACATTACTAAAGGTAAATTGCGGTTTACGAAAACTACTTACTAGATCTCGTTCAAACCAATTTTCGGTGGAAGTTTGCATGGTAATGTACATCACACATTTTTTTTAGTTTTATCATTCTCTTATTTTAGAAGTTACAGGTTACACATACATTTTACCACTTTTGAAGCTCAAGCTTTCTCAAGCGCAAACTATTCAGTTTAGAAAAAAATTATATTAGAAACCTCAATATCATTTTTGAAGACCTATCCATAGATACCCCACACGTATAGGTTTGATGAAAAAAAAATTTTTTGAGTTTCAGTTCGAAGTATGGGGAACCCCCAAATATATTTTTTTTTCATTTTTGTCTGAAAATGTTAATGCCGTTCACAGAATACATCTACTTACCAAGTATCAACAGTATAGTTCTTATAGTTTCGGAAAAAAGTAGCTGTGACATACGGACGGACAGACAGACAGACAGAGACATGACAAATCCATAAGGGATCCGTTTTTTTTTTTGGAATTTTCCTTTTAAATACATTTTATAAGTTAATTCAGTAATTTGTAAAGCCTTGATAGTATCCGTAAACCTTTGTTTTAAGTATAGTATTTACTGTTGTGATTTTTTTTCACATTTCCTAAAGCAACCATTAAGCTGGCACTTGATTGTAGAAAAAATTATACTTGAATGCTTAATATTATGTAAATAAATCCCTGAATCGAGAAACGGTTTCCGCCCACGTAAAATATTTTTAAATAACCTATCCAACGACAGTCCACACTAAGGAATAGACAAGAAAAAATAATCCCGAATGTATGTGTAGGGAAACCCTAAAAAAAAATTTTTTCACGATTTCTTATTTCTTCTACCTCTTAGTCGGCGTGAATAGTATTACCCTTGCGAAATTACGGTATTTTTAGTACTAAGAATCTCTGACCTAAGCCACGGACAAGCACGACAGATATATGGACGGACATGGCGAAACTATAAGGGTTCTGCGTTGACTATGGAACCTTAATAACTGTCCATACAGTAGGAGTATAGTAAGAACAGGCATAAAAGATACTGGCATTCTTTTAAAAAAAGATTTCATTTTCTATTCTATTTACTTACTTCAATTTCTTTTTTAACCACTTCATTTTCTGATAAATATCTATGATCATTTTACTTGAAATTTAACACTACAACAAGAATGAACCAAGTTATTATTAGAAGGTCCAGCTACCACTAACAGTAACACTCCAATTAATGTAAAATGAAACAATTTTTTGAAATGATTTTCCTTAATGTAACCAGGATAAAAGTTTTATGTAGTTTTATAGTACAAACATTATCCTTATGTTACATATTTAACAAATTTATCCTTGTCCCAAATTACGATACTTCCATTTTATTTTACAATACTTACAATACACGTGGGAATTCTTACATAATTTTCTCATGTAATACCTGTTACACCTCGTAAATATAATCAACTAGCTGTTGCCCGCGACTTCGTTCGCGTGGTCTTTAGTTTATTCATAAAGAATTTTCTGCGCAACTTTCTCAATTTTTTTCTTTTAAAAGAACCTTCTCCTGACTATAATTAACAAAAAAAAAAAGAATTAGCGAAATTGTTCCATCCGTTCAAGTGTTTTTTGGAAGATTTTTATTTAAGCATGATTGTTAAAATAAAACTGTTGTTTTCAAATAAATAAAATTTTAAAAACAAAAACTCACCTATCTGCCAAAGCCTTGGCAAGCATTTCTTTTCTCTTCTTATTCTGTTCTTCCATCAATTTCTGCTTCAGTTGTAACTCCCCTAATTTAACTTGATGAGCTGCCAACTCATCCACAGAATAGTTACTCACCCCCCTTACTATATCTGGACTGCTTGTACTATATTTTCTTAAATTTTGATTTGAATCAACCTCTGCCATGGTTTCATTAACTGGTTGTTCTATTTCATAACTATTCATGTTTAAATCAGACACATTCTCATTCAAGTCCACTATGTTACCATTTGTATTATTTTCTATGTCATTCTCATCACTATCAATGCTACCCAAAGTGTCATGTTCAGAAGAAGTAGGTGTTTTGATACTTAGTTTGCATTTCTCAAAGTTTATAGTATCAAGAGTGTCATCTGAACTCTGTTTTTGAAGAATTTGCAGTTTGTATGGGTTTGTTTGTCTCTTCGGTTTAGCTCCAAGTTTGTCTACTTTCTTTGTGTTTGTTATGTTTAATTGGTTTGCTTGCAGTCCTAAAAAGATTTTATTAAAATATTAGCTTAGAACACTTTATGTGTAATGTAAAAACCAATCACAGAACTCCACTAATAATGCCTGGTTCAACTGTGATAGTGGTATGTTATCTTTTCGCTGTATCCGGCATTTGTTGTTTATTATTTTTTAATTATATACTTGAATAGGCATGAATATGACATATTAAGTTTTACTAAAACTTCATTAGGTTTATTCCTAAGTTTAAAACAAAGAACAAAAATAAAAAAATACTATTATTTGAATTAACAGTTGATTAAAAAATACCTATGTTCGCTGAATAAAACCTGTTTATCAACCCAGGTTTATAGATAACAATGTGTAGTGTAGTAGTGAATATGAACTGATGAATGTACTGCACTACAGTAAACAAATAGTTTGTTTACATACACTAAGAAACTGGTTTATGAATAATGAATGGCATCATCAAATGCCAACAGCCAAGGTCATTATTCATTGTAATATTGCTCTCTCGAAATGTGTCCTGAAACTGTTTGATTCAGCCAAAAAAAATGCAATTATAAAAAAATTATAGCCTAAATATGGGGAGGTCTGTGATTCTGTGATTTAGATATTAATTATTAAATAAATACCTAGATAAAAAAATAAGTAACATCACCTAGTCAAGGAAACTAAATATATTACGTCTTACCACCAGTGTGATCAAGACAAAATAGAAATGAGAGCAGTTAACTTGGGGATAAGTTGATCTATTGTAGGAATTTTCAGCGCAGTGTTTATTAAAACTAAAGCAACTTTTAAGGTGTAGTTTTTAAGGAAATTTGTCTTAAGGTATATTTTTTTTAAAATGTTACGCGAAGTGTTTACTGAGGTTGATAATAAGCTACGGAAAGTACTAAAATGCTTAAGAAAAATTACCGTGGGAAATGCATTTGAATATGTATTTATATTTACCATTGCTTGGAGCGGGTTCGCTGGATTTAATACGCTTCAAGTCTTCTTCACTAAAACCCCCAAATGTTGAAGACATTATTTATAATTTATTTTATGATGTTTGAAATTAGTTTTTTTAACTTTCTTTTCCAAAATTAAAATTAATTTTAGAACATCTGTCTGTCTCGACGTGTCTCTTTTAAGCTGTCAGATTTGACAATTGACAGTGACAATTGTTGTTTTTTTTTAAATTTATTTAAAGGCATGGCAGCAGTAGGGCCATCAGCCAAAACATACAATAATACAAAACAATATTATGTACAGAATTACACATTGACTTGTCTTAGCCTAATAATAAGCATTCACAAATTAAGAACAATCAAGCTTAAACAATATTCTATCAACAAACAAAACAAAAAGAAGTATTTTAAACAAAAGTAAAAGCAGAAAACAAACAGTGAAATATTACATTTAGGAAAAACTTTAATTCTACCAAATGTACTATTTACAAAATTAAACAAAAAGAATCAGTCGGAATAATTTTTAGTGTTGACTGTAATTAGGCAATTTAAAAAAAGGCGTTGAAGATTAAAACCACTGATCAGGTAAAACTATTAAAATTAGGGCAGATAAAAATAACATGTTGAATATCACAGTTATTAGAATGACAACTGTTGTTCTGAAAAATTTAGCTTGTAGTCCGAGAGTCCGAGTGTAGAATGGTAACATTGGTATAAATGAGTATGAAGTTTAAACCAGGATTTTTTTTAAGTACTACGTAAAACTAGTAGGTACTTATAAATTCCTTAGGATTTATTGCTGCTGTCGAGTTATCTATGGAGTTATATTTGGGTCGTTTTGAGTATAGTAGAATAGATATTCAAAGTTGTGTCGTTTCAAAGTGGTTTCAAATTGGCACACATCAAAGAGTAGAATAACTATACCAGCACACATTCTCCGTCATTTGTATGGAACAGCTAGTCCAGCAAGGTATTTATTTATAGGTCAGTGATGAATACTAACAAAAACGTTCCGATTCGCAGAAACTTATAGGGTACAGCCTAAAATAATCGATTCAATAAAAAGCCTATTTAACCAATTTATTTCTGTAAATAGGCCTAAATTAAGCTCTTTTACACGTCTCAATATATTTTTTTACCCTACCACTGCTTTGGGACAAGCCAAGCATTCCATAGTCGCACAAGCATCTTAAAAAAAAATTAAGCACCAAGCTTTTTTGACAGATTGTGTCGGCGTTCTTAATTAGGTTATTTCGTATTTATAGGTATTATTATCATTATTTCTATTTACTAAGTAAAAGGTAATAATTTACTAAACAAAACTAGAAATTATGCGTCTTTATATGTTGAATACTACAGTTTTGTGTTTCAGATAACCTATCACAATGGCGGCGGCTATGCCCATCAACCCCAAACCATTCCTCAACAGTCTTACCGGCAAATCTGTCCTTGTAAAATTGAAGTGGGGCCACGAGTACAAAGGTCTGCTTGTATCTGCTGATGGTTACATGAATCTACAACTCGCTAACACCGAAGAAATTGTTGAGGGTAAAAGTACAGGTTAGCACAGAAAACATTGTTTTTTGATCTTCTATGGTTTGCAGTGCAGACTTGAGACAAGTTATCGTCGTTTTTCTACTATTGAATTTTGTTTTACTGCTCTATAGTTAGAAACTGCTCAATAATTGGCTTTGGGGCCGACTCCGATGGTTAAAATCTTTCACACGATCGAGGCTACCTCTGACTCGGCCGATTATCTTATTGTTTGTTAACATATTTAAATAATTTGTTATGGTAGATTAGGACAACCCATCTTTATTTATACTACCATGAAGTATTTTTCATTAACCAGTCGTCACCCAAGTATGAGACGAGTACCAAAGACGTTTCTAATGTGTATTGGTTTTGCAGGGCTGATAAGTTAAACCATTTCTGTATGTAAATTAACATACATATTTTTTATTATTTTATGTAATGAATAAACAAATTAATCTCCATGTTCACTGGTCCCAAGTGTTTAATAAGATATTTAACACTCAGCGAATTTTTGTTCCAGGAAACCTTGGTGAAGTTCTGATCAGATGTAATAATGTCCTCTATGTAAGGGGAGCAGAGGAAGAGGATGAAGAAGGGGAAATGAAGGAATAGTGTGCTTATTTAGGTTAATACTCGTTATAAGTTTCTTACCAATAAATATTTCCTAAGCCAATGCTTTTTTACTGTCACCTCCACTGAAGTTGATAAAACTTGATTTAGGATTTTGCCTAAATATATTTTGTTTTAAATTGTGTTGAAGTACACATAAGACGACCTCCGTAGCCGAGAGGCGAGCATACCGTACTTAGGTGGCGCTATCGCTGAGGTCCCGGGTTCGATTCCCAGTCAGTCAATGTAGAAAAATAGCTTATATATTGTCCGAGGTCTGGGTGTTTAGGTACCGCCGTTTCTGATTTCTGTAACACAATTGCTTAAGCTACTTATTAAAGGAGCAGAGTAATGTATGTGATGTCTAATATTTACTGATCAAGCATACGTAAACGAGACACAATAGAAATTCTATTATTATGCGGTCTCATGAGATCGCTTGGTTGTTAACGGGTTAACATACTACTAGCTTATTGCATAAATTGTCTGGTTACCAATTTCAAGGGTCATACCTGACTCATAAATACCTCCACCAAGCTGTGGACTGCAGTTCTCATACATTTTATATTCCGCTACTTTCTTTGCAACCACTTTCAGCTTCAAGTGGTGGTGTTGGTGGCTGTGATAGTTGCCATTGGCTCTATGTGTATGGTCCATTTTTCTTACCTTGTCGAAAATTGTAAACATTCTATAAGTACATTCCTTTCCTTCTTAACGAAATTATTTATTTAAATATAAGAGGTTAAAAAATAAACGACTTAAAAAAACTAAAAAGCTAAAATTAATCCGATTTCATTTACTATTATTCCACTCTTAGGGATGAATTTTTTTCCGCAAATGTTTAAGTAAGTATTAGTATCTTTGAAGAAAAATCGGTTCACATTTATTAGAGATACAAAAATCAACAAAGATACAAAAGTAACATAGATATAAAAATCAGTTGGCGTGGTATGGAGTTCATGCAATGTTTAATGATTTTCTTATAGATCCCATCATCAGATTTGACCAAATTTATATGGGACTATTCTGAAAGTATTACCTTTCAAACAAAAAAAAATTATTATTAAAAACGGTCAACGTACGAATGATCGCTGAACATACATTAAAAAAAAGATTCCGACGAAATTGAGAACCTCCTCCTTTTTTAAAGTTTTTAAAGTCGGTTAAAAATAAAACATTTTAACCCAAAATCCTGTTTATTCTGTTCGTTGATTTTATGCACTGATATATTTTATTATTTTTGTAAAAAGATGCTAAGACTACTATATTCAACAAGTAAAGAAAAATTATTTTAGGCAAACAGGGCAGATGGAAATCACTTCAACATAATAAAATCATTTTTTGCTGTAAATAGTTCCCTTCATGGTCAAGGATTTACAAGATGGACTGCCAGCCAGCCAGCAACTGAAAAATTGCAGTTAGGATGCGGTTGGCATATATAAGGTCTAACAAAATCAACTACATTCCTTTTAATGGGGGTATCTGTACATCGAGCTGAGCAGGCTCACCAAATTTGAGCCAAAAATTCAGGCTAGTTACGGAGATATTGATCATAACAATCTCATTCCGTAACTACGAAAATCTACACCCTTTACAGCTGTTTACTACTACATTGACACACTACGCACGCACACAAGCAAACGTGACCCACACATGCACACACTCAAGATAACCACAGAATACCTACCGGCGGTGCGGCGACGGTAACTCAGAAATACCAACATGAAAGAATTCCCTGATTTTAGGGTAAAATAAAGTTAGTGGGTTTTCTTTTATAAGGATTTTTTTCACTACGGATTGGAGTAGAATTATGTGTTTCGCAATTAGAGAATTAGGAATTAGGGGTTTTAATTGGTTGTTCATTTTTGCGGTCACGTAACCGAACCGACGTCGAGAGAATCAAAAGTTGGCGGTACTTCTTAGTCGATCAAGATACTACGAACAGCTGACCGCAGAGTGCGTTGTTCGCGAACTGACCGGAGAGTGTGACTGTGTTGTTGTGACCTAATTTACGTAACAAAACTTCAACGACTCACTAGTTTTCGTAGTAACCAAAGCCGTATTCACATATCATTTTGAAAACACGAAGATACCGCGGAGACAACGACAATTTCGATCAATGCTCTCGTCTATTCAGCTTCAATAAAAATGGCTGTACGACGTTACGTCTAACCGTTCCCAACTTCCCACCACGGCTGTAAACTCGTCGTGTAATGTGCTATTAAATTAAATTTTACAAACAAAACTACAATCGAGTTGTTTAAACTGAAAATAACAAGGTCATTAAAGTCTATTTTCTCGCCTTCTTTAATTCTACTTTATTTTTTAATAAATTTTGGGGGTAAAATTATTTTGGAGTTAGCAAGACCAAGTTTCAAAGGTGGCCCCGACAAAAGTACCCCGCCGTGTTTGTCGGTATCTTGGATAGGGTGACAAGCATTTTGTTTAGCTAAGATAAGATCGTAGGTATTCGTAAGGAAATAAAACATTTTGCTATTTTAGGAACTGAAATACATTTTACTTATTATTTAAGTTTCAACATTTGAGATATTATTATTGTTTATAAGGAAAATTGTTGGAATAAAAAGGTTTTGCTATTTTGTAATTAATTCTTGACTAGTCGTCTAGATAATGAAATCGACACCGTAAAAGTTGATATTAACTTGACAAACCACGGGACCATCTCATTTCAAAAAATGCTTTAAAAGTTACCTAGAATTTAACTCTTAACCGGTCGCAATATTACAATGAGAGAGAAATAAATAAAAAATGATATGGATTGTTTTAATAAACCTACTCAAACATTCGTGTAAAATCGTAATCCTAGTCCTAGATATTTATTTAACGTGGAAGCCCTACCGTACTCGCAAACTGCAGACTATGCCGCTCGAGCCGAAAGGCCGGTGTCGGGCACGTGTCGGGGTCAATCAAAGTGTGCATGCGGATAGATAGGGATGTGCCACATTTGTTCTGATTTCTAGGCTCATAGTTTTTTACGAGATCAGATCATTCATTCATTACATTACTAATTAAGATTTTATTTTTGTTTAAACTAAAATTTGATTTTAACTAAGTCATTGAGACGATAACAATGTTTTATGAGTTTCGAAAAATAGTCTTATCAGCGCATATTTCATATTAAGTGGTAAGTAAAACATGTTATTAGTGTTTTGATTTCTCTCGAAGTTGTTTCCTTTTTGCCACTTACAGTAACTCAAGTAAGTAGTTATGTGAATAAGCATTTAAAAAATACATATTGGTAATTTTGCGACTGTCAGTTAAGAAATAACTGCTAGATAAAGTACGATATGTCCGAGTTTAAATGCTATGGCCTAGTTAGTTCGTTAAAAATAATTCTTAGTGACTTTTTAAATTCAGTCGTTGTATGTTTTATCAGTCTTTGTCTGTCTTAAACTGACACTTTAGAACATTTATTACCGGTTTGGACAAAATAATTTTACTCTAAAAACAAGAGTTACACTTAACTAGATTGGCGAGTTGAAAGCTAAGGTACAAAAAAAACTTGTGTCGCACTCACGATTTCGTTTAAGTAGTAGGTTACCTCGCCATAATACTTAATTAAATGCGAGGTGTCAGTTCCCAATGCACGATCAGTTATCCGGTATGTTTTAGTTTTTAGTATCCCTTAAATTATGATCCCATCTTAGGCGCATCCCTAGCTTGAGCCTTTTCGGCTTTTGCAGGACGACCGCCCGCCGGGCGCCCGCGCCGCGCAGTCTCTAATTCGCTTCCGTGCGGCGTGCGTGTGCGACGCCGCAACGGTGTCAGTCCAGGGTTATGTGCTACCAGGATCGCAACTTTAATTTGTGCTAAAGCAGCGCGCCTTTACGCTGATATTAAGGACGTTTTCGTGAGCGGTTCAGGGACTGGAGTGAGATTGTTTATGCCCGTCGGGGACCAGGGAAGGCCACGCCAGCCTGTTCAATAAGAAGACAGTGTGATGCAGATTTTTGATCGGCAACCCAATCGCAAGCGCGACTGATGCAGCGTCCGTCTTCGCCAAGCGCTCATGGGCGCAGGCGTCATTATTGCGAATTCTGCGGCGAGACGCAAGACGAGGGGCAGGCGCCTGTATCATTTTACACTAGTTCAAGAGCTGAAGCCGCATGACTTCACACTACGAGTCCAGTTTTGCAAAAGTCGCAGAAGCTGCAACATTCTCTGGACGGACGAGAGAAGCTTCACCAGTGGTTGGATGTTTAACCTCTACGCCGCGGCGCCAACTATTGGGCTGAACAGAACCCCCACCTAGTTCGGCCCGATCATTTTCAGACTAGATGTAGCAGTAGCCTGAACATTTGGGCTTCCATGTGTGGGGCTGTGTAGGACTTAGTGTATTGTGAAGGTGATTATAACATTGAAAGTGCGACACAACTACGACAGCGAATTTTATTGTAAACCGTGTGAACGCTTTAAAACATAAAAAGTGACAGAGACTGTTATTTCGCGTAAAAGTGCACGTCGCATTGCTGTGCAATGTTTTTTTGTAATGTGATTAAGATCAATGTAATTTGTTGTAAAGATTGTAAACCTCTTAATGAACTTAAACACGCCAAGTAAGCGTAGATTGAGAGTAAGTGGTACCTACTTGATTGATTTGTTTGTTTAATTTTTTTGTTAGTCAGATAAATTATTTACCCGGCAGATAAATTATTTACTACGCTAACCTACTTGTTAGTCCAAAGCCTGTGAAAGTTTGATAGAGTCAGTCAGTCAGAATTAAATTAATAAATGTTTTAAAACCGCTTTATTTTCCTTTATTTCTATCCACCTTGCCATTCTGCTAGGAGTGATTCTAAAGAGCTTCGAGAGGTAAATAACGAATTACGTACAATAACAATTACAAGAAAGTAAGTAAATACCTACCTAGTTCCTACAACTAAGATTTAATCTAACTCATAAAACATAGAAATTATCTTTCCTTAGAGCCTTGAAGTAACAAAAAAACGATGTTGGTTATTAATTTAGTTGACATTGTTTGTTTTGTTTGTTATCGAAAACATTATTATCATGAAAGTGCATTCTACACACACTAGTGTACTAACATGTGTGTATGAAGCTATTCTTCGTTGCAATTGATCTGTGATTGGTCGAAAAAGCCTAGCTGTGCCACTCGACCAATCGCAGATCAGCTGGTTTGACAAGGGTGATGCACACAACGATCTTTAGTAATAAAATGCTGGTGTGCGCTGTGTACGTACACACCATCTGTGAACTACAGTTTGCATGAGTAAGAAAAGATAAAGAGTGTTTCATTTTTGACTGCGTTTTAATTTATTTATTTTGTTAGAAAACATAACTTTTAAAAATGACTATAAAACAATACCTTATTTTTTTGTAATCGCATTCAGTATGATGTATAGATACCCCCCTTTAAAGGAACGCAGTTGATTTTGTTAGACCTTGTATATGTACATCAAAACTGCAAACCAATTACGTAGTCTACTTACATTCGGCGTGCATTTTTAACCGACTTCAAAAAAGGAGGAGGTTTTCAATTCGACTGTTTTTTTTTTTTTGTATGTATGTTACGCGATTACTCCGCCAATTATGAATCGATTTTAATGATTCTTTTTTTGTTTGGTAGATCATACTTCAGAGGTGGTCCCATATAAATTTTATCGAAATTGATTTAGAACTTTTTGAGAAAATCAACAAATATATACCTAGATAATATTTTGGTTGTGGTTCTTGTTACCTATCTTCGACAAATATGAGCCGATTTTGATGATTTTTGTTTTAATGAATAGCTTATACTTCAAAGATGCTATGATAAAAGTTTGAAAAATAAAAATCACCCCTTAGGTTAGGAAAATAGGGGATGAAATCGGTGTTCAGCAGTAAGATTAGGATTTATCATTAAAAATAGTTGAAATAAGTAAATTATATTTTTTAAAAAAACCGACTTCAAAACACTAAAATGCTAAAAATAATCCTAACACTTAAGTACCTAATCAGTTACTTTTGGAGTCGGTGCAAACAAAAACATTGAATCTCTCATCGGCTGGCACCGACTCCAAAAGTAACTGATTAGGTACTTAAGTGTTAGGATTATTTTTAGCATTTTAGTGTTTTGAAGTCGGTTTTATTTAACAACTGCTTTCGGGCTGCAGGCTACTTGCACCGTGTTGGTGGTTTTAGCAGCTCGAGTAGAGATGTAAGTTGACTGAATTTGACAAATAAATGAGTCATTTATGGTCAAATTGACTCAAATATACCTGTCTAATTAAATATAAATAAGTACTTAAATAATATTATTTATAAGTGTTCCTATCACAGGTCACAGCGCGGTCCGTTTAAAGTTTCGATGCAGTTATGCCAATAGCATCCAGCAATTATGGGTCTATTTAGGCCCTTACATGTTACCATAATAAATAAATAAATATTGGACAACATCATCTATCCTATGATAAGTAGCTTAAGCACTTGTGTTACAGGAATCAGAAATAACGACGGTACCACAACACCCCGAATTAAGACAATATAAAAAAGTTATTTGCTGCATTGACCGACCGGGAATAGAACCCGGGGCAGAGATAGCGATACCAAGTCCGGTATGCTCGCTTACGGAGGATTTATTTATCACAAACTGCTAGACAAGACAGTCGCCACATTTACCTCGGGTGGTAGTTTAGTAGAAACAAATATCTTTTTTTAAATAAATAAAAGATAGCTTTAGATTCCTCTGGAACCTATGGACTACAGGACTAATCAAAATAGATTTTTCTTCATTGGATTGTTTTTATTATTCATCAACAGATTATTTACAGGTCACAACATTTATACGATCACACGAGTACAAGGCCTACCAATTGCCATATTTTTGCATATTGCAATTTAAAAATACAAAAGTTATCTGTGTACATAACTATTTTGCCATATGGGCCAATAATGTTATTATTGACGTTCTTATGTGGCAGTTTTCTGCCCTAAATTGAATAAAATGATTTTTGACTTTTGACTTTTTGACCTTTGTTATCCAATGACTACAAAACTATTATTTTAACAATATATTTTAAATGCAAGCTTAGAATACTTAACTTATAGTACAGAATGATCACATAAATATAAACTCGTCGTTAGACAGAGGTATCTCTATTATATAACTAGTAAGTATTCATTGGTTTGCGTGTAGAACGAGTAACTTCATTAAATGTAGCCAGAGTAGCCCTAGCGCCCCCTCGGAGTAGCCTTAGGGCACCCTCGGAGACGCCCTAGCGCCCCCCCGGAGTAGCCCTAGCGCCCCCTCAGAGTAACCTTAGCGCGCCCTCGGAGTAACCTTAGCGCGCCCTCGGAGACGCCCTAGCGCGCCCTCGGAGTAGCCCAAGCGCCCCCTCGGAGTAGCCCTAGCGCCCGCTCTGATTAGCCCTTGCGCACCGTTGGTATAGCGCTAGCGCGCCCTTGGATCCATAGTTCGAAGCAAGTATTCGGCGTTACAATGTATGCAACCTGTTTTATGTTGTGGTCAGAGATACGCACATTTAACAAATGATATTAGACTTTACTTCCTATCCTTATAGCTCAAATTTGGTCAACAAAATCTTAGTTACTTAAAAAGCATAAGGAACATGGCATCCGACCACTCAAATTACCCTTGGAGTGTGAATGATACAACGGTAGCCCTCCGGCTGAAGCGAAACTGTAAATACGTACGCGCGATTACCTTTTTATATAATATAATTTATGTACACAGATAAATCGGTATGTAAAGTCAAAAATTTATCACAAAGTGCGTTAGATGTGCGTAGTGTGATGAAGATTTAAGTTAAACTTATATTAATACTGTTGATCAAAGAATAGAAGTATATTTTAAAATATTTAAATTGTAAAAAATTGTGATACTTATATTGAAAAATAGGTACTAAAGATAATGTATTAAAATCAATTTACCCACCCTAGACCACATGGGTTAACAGGACGAAATGAGTTTCCATGTTAAATATTAGTATGAAAGAACAATAAGTATCAATGTAAGCTTCTAAAAACGTATACTCAAATTGCTAAGTATTTATTAAATACTGTAACATTACGTAATGATAACACTGCAAAAACAACTATAAGCCAAAACACAAGGAATGTTGGCACTATTAGAGTATACAACTTTCGATACGAAGACAAAATGCATTAATTACTGTAGTACATTTAAACATTAATCACAAAGTGTGGTCATTCAATAAAAACTCTATAATTTAATTGTATTATAATACCCGTCTAAAAATAAAACATTTCAAGAAAGAGACTCAACTTATGATCTGTTAGCTTCGGCTTCGTAGAGCGGCAATGTTTCGTTCGTTCGGACGTATAAACCTTACAAATTGAAATTACCATCTTATGTCAAACCTTTGTTTATTTAAGCAGTCAATTGAAAATATTCGTGTCTTTTTCTTCGTCGTTATTTTGTAATAAGCATATTATTGTGGCCTGTTTTGGCATTACATCGGACAGATAGTTCTACATGATCGAAGCTCACCATCATTAGAAGAGTAATCCTTCAGATTGAAGAGTATTAAATTACAATGGGAACTACTTTATGAGTAGCTGACATACATTTCAATCTTAAAATAGATAGTTTGAGCGATCTCTCTTAAACTTAAATTATTATTGCTGAGAAGTAAACAAATATATTTACAAAATACAATATACATACCTGGATATATTTATTTATACGTGTTTCACTTATACATTTTAAGAATTAATTGAGAAACATTCACTCCGCAAAGACAATGATCATTATAAACTATTTTATTGTTGTTCTACATACTTCCAATCTCAATTTTATGTTCAGGATATTTGGTAGGACAATTTTTTTAATTTAGCTCAATCAATCTTAACTTTATATTTAATCCGTAAAACTTAATTATTACAGAGCCCTACATTTTAGTTGGCGTATGCGTGAAAGAGATAACGCTCTATGAGATCAAGGTTTTAATATATTCATTGTCTTAGTCTGTTTATTTTTTGTTGGCAAAACATTTAAACAAACAATTGATTTAGTTAGACGAAAAACATTATGCGACTAAAAATCTTGCTACTTATATAAAATTAAGGCGGAGTGGGCTGGGTTAGAAGGAGTGTGAATGGAGGAAATAAAAATCTGTAAACTGATGTGTATAGCGAACCCAGAGACTTTATTCTGATAGTCTCTGAGCGAACCCAGAGACTTTATTTTGATAGTCTCTGAGCGAACCAAGTAATACTTGTCTCAATTATTGATTTTTCTATTTTCACTGACATTAATGACATGACGTTTTGTATTTTGTTATTTTTCAAATGTGAGTGATCAAAATGAGGTTTTAAACAAAAAGTATGGAAGAATGTATGAATGATGATGAAGGAACCTACAAAATAAAAAAATTATGAAAAATGATAATAAAATATAATTGAAGAACACTAAGAATTATTTGAAACTAATTAACTAAGAACTAATAAAAAGTAAAAATAACATTCACAATAATAAGAAGACAATTAAAAAAACTTTACATAAACTAACTTTACTTACAACTAAAAACTACCTACTCTAAAAAAAAAGAAAATGAAAAATGTAAGTTACTAATAAACGTAATATTAATATATATTTTTTGAATATTATATCTAGTTTTTTAATAACATTTTTGACATTAGTTGGCGCCACTCCCAATTGGCCTTCCATTTGAAAAGCGCTGTCAAAACACTTTGCCACTTTTGTTTAAACAATTTGCCAAAAAAAAAACAGTACACACGTCAACTTAATTGCCGCAATGAATTTAACTTAAAAATTATGACAATATTATTTCAATAATAGTAAGCGGTGATCGCCACAAATCTTTTGCCAAGATAACTTTGCTCGACTTCCACAGAACCGTTCCGTTGCTTGCTTAAGTTTATGAGCTGAAACAAATATAGAACCTGTTAGATAACGTAAAAAGTAAGTAATATGAATTATGTATTATGGCAACATCCATAATTTATGTCAATCGAATTCCATTTAAAGTATTTTTTTTTTATAAAATCAACATCAAATCATCAAATTTGAAAAATTTACAAAACAAAAATTTCGTGTAACAAAAAAAAAACTAAGTAAAACACGAAATTTTATAACGTGAAATGTTAATGTTAATTAATGTTATAAAATCTAATTTAAGTAAATTAGACTTTATAACATGACGTCACGAAATTTAGGACGCCTCCCACCCCTTGTCACAAAATGTCACACTTCATCGATATGCTTGTGATAAATGTCACATATGGTTGGAATTGTCACTCATCCAATCACAACCGAGGCGTAGGTGGCTTAACTTTGGTTATCACAACCAAAGCGCAGTTGCCACTGAGCTACAAGCACCTTTCATTATAGTTAACTAAAATAACATTTTATGTTTAGATCACAATCGGTATATTTACCTGGTCAATTTTAGTGTTCCTAGGCACATACATTGCTATGTACGGCGATATCTGTCTGGCGACTGCCATTAGTTCTGACGCGGGTCTGGGCTCCAACATTGTTTCCAAGTCGTACTCATAGACCTGAAAAGTTAGCACAATATTAGAAATTTTAAATTTAAATAACATAGTTTGATAAAACACACATTTTTAGGATTAATTTTAAAATAACAAGAATGAATTGAATAATATTAATTAATAATGAGTAATGATTGATTAATATTATTCAATTCTTGTTATTGTCTAAATAGGGCATCATCTAAATTCTTGGATCTTTTTAGTTACAATTCTTAGACCTGTTTGAAGCCTTTAAACATTTAAACCTTAACGTTTTTAATCCCGCGAAAATGCCGTGCCGATGTACTGCGTTGTGACGTCACGAGCCAGTAAATATCCATTGAACTATCATGTACAAGAGGCATTTCAAAATACATTCGCCTATGACCAGCATCCTTATCTTTATCCCTAAGAAAAGTGACGAACATAATTTTAATACCCGGAATAAAGATAAACTTGCTGTTTCAAATTTCAGACTGCATAAAGTGAAAAAATCGTTCATGGGGAAATGTATGTAAACTTTTTTAACAAATCACCACAGTCTATTGTTGAACTACCCATGTTTGAGTTTAAATCGCATGTTATGATTATTTTAATGAAAAAAGGGTTATTATACTGTTAATGGCTACTTAAATGACAAAAATGTCTGGAATTAAACATTGCCCTGCTCGCACAGGTATACAAATATCTTTTTTTTTTTGTGGCAGCTAGTAGTGACTGAGTTTGTTCCGGCGTTTCTTCTCAGCACTTGCCAGATTGTGTCTTGCCTCGAAGCGCTAGTAGGGCCCAAAAAATAAGGAGACATGTTCTGCCTCATATGGGCCAACAATGTTATTATTGAGCCCTCAATGATTTACAGAATTACCCTTGAACGATATAATTGTACATAGAAATCACTGTTCATCGTTCACCGATACAAATATTTTTTTTTTACGGTAAAAAAAACATATAAACAAATATATTTTTTTTACGGTAAAAAAAATATATTTGTATCGATGAACGATGAACAGTGATTTCTATGTACAATTATATCGTTCAAGGGTAATTCTGTAAATCATTCGGAGCTTGTTATTAATGACGTTGCAGTTTTCTGTCCTAAATTAAATAAATGATTTTTGACTTTTATACTTTGTGTTCCAACATTACCAAATAAGGACATGAATTTGCCCAAAGCAATGCACCGTGACGTCGGCGGCTAGGATTGGTCCACGTATCGCAAGATCGGAGGGGGCTCATAGAAGAAGCGACGTTTTGAAAATTTGAACCCGCCATTAATTAACTAGCTAACAGAGTGTCGAAACTGATTTGTACCTTTTACTTAAACTAATAAATATTATCTAAAGTTAAAATCATCGCAGAGTTATTTCTACTACGCCTCATCGAAACACTTTGTGAGAGCATAGACAAAAATTTCGCTTTGGCATGACAATTTGAAAATGTAATTTTATATTATTATTATCTCAATTATCTCAAAAGAAATTACATTATTTCATTTAATGAGAAAACATTTAACCATTTACAAGCATTGTACGTGAGCTATTTGTTACAATATGGCAATATAATTACATTTTATAAGGTTGGTAGGTATTATGTGTTCATAGTATTTTTTGTTAAGTTGCCTATCTTGTCTATTGGTCACCTCCGGTATGTCTCTGTATCTATGTGCGAATTTCGTGAAGTACAAATAAACTCATGACTTGATTAAATAAATCTGCTTTAATTTTAAAAATCTTAACACTACTCGATCAGTTTTTTTTCTCTTTGGATTTGTAATTGTTAAAACATTTACAAAGAAAAAAAAAGAAATTACATTTGTTTCACACAAAACAAAATACAAAAAAAAAGAGGGTAGCAGCTAGCCAATACCAGCGTACAAGAAGTAGTCAGTTAAAGTCCAAAGCAATAGATATCGCAAACAGCACAGGACTGGGCTTAGTCTTATTTAAACTAACAAAACTTTAGCTTTGTTGAACTTGTGGTGTTTTAGTTTTATCTTGAAAGCATTAAATGTATTTGCTGTTTTGACTTCTACCGGTAATTTTAAAGAAGAACAAGGAAGAAAGAAAGTATTTATGTGCCATTAAACAGAGTGTACAGAAGATCGACAATGATAAAATACGATCACCTATCCTGGCATTAAAAATAGCATGCAAATATAGTTAAATATAGTTATAAATATAATTTCTGGAGTTACAGAGATTAAAAAGGCATTACATTACTAATATATCATTACATTTTTGAGATTACTATTTGCTGATTCTCGTTGTTATTTAATAATTCTTGAAGAGAATAGAATGCACGTGAAACAAGCCACTTGTTTATCGTCTTTTAAAATGTATTAAAGGACAAGTCTTTCATATATTCAGGAATCTTATTATAAATTATTATACACATGCAAAAACAGTTTCTGAAGTTTGTAGAACCAAATACGAGCACTTTTTGGTCTATAGTAATGTCTAGTACTCTGTGGAGGATACACATCTTTCGCTTGTTGAAAAAGATTACTAACCTCGGAATACTTGGGCCCTCCCCAGGGCGGGCTCAGGAAGACCATATCGGCTTGTAGCTGCGGCGCGAGCTCGAAGAAGTCCCCCACTATGAACTCGATGCGGTCCTCCACGCCGTACACGCGAGCGTTGTGACGTGCCATTTCGATTTTGATTGGGTCGATGTCGATTGCGATGACTGCGAGCGAACAAATAAAATGTTTGTGTGTTTTAGGGGAATATAGTTTAATTTTTGTTACTTTTACGTTACTTAAGGTTACTTGCAACTTGAGGTGTGCCAGGCTCCATACAAAAAAGTTCGATGTCTATTGTTCGTTTTGAGGAGCTTCACATCTCAGATCCTTTCACTCTTACATTCAAGTCCAACATCTTCGAAGTTAAATTAAGCAAAATAACTCTCACCTTTACTACACGTCCTCGCGAACTGGAGTGTGTTACCCCCAGCTCCGCAAAAGGCGTCCAGTACTACGTCGTACGCGAATTTGTTAGCAATATGCCTAGCGACACTCTCGGGCGTCACGCTGAACCAACTCTCGTGGTCCAGCTGTATGCCCTCGTCAAACCTGTTAACAAACGTAAAAGAATAACTATAAATCAATAAAATCATTAATAAAATCAATTTATTTCTGAATATCGGCCCAAAATTAAGCACTTTTACACGTCCCAATTTTTTTTTAACCCTACCACTGGTTTAGAACAATATTATGGGCTAGCGCCGAGAGGTCTACAAGATTTTTTTTTTCAATTAAAAAAAAAAGACGCTCGGAAACTATAAGTCAGTAAAACGTCGAAGTTTTATTACAACGTTTATATTACCCGTTTCTGGAATTATAGAGGCACGTCCAATTTCAGGGTTTCATCATAGACACCGATTTAATCTTACTTTGGAAGCTATGAGAGAGCTATGCTCCGGATTTCTCTGAAGCGTAAATAATCAGAATTGAGTTTATTTGACAGAGTACATCTGTTTTTTTTTAAATATTGGACAACATCACATACATTGATCTGATCCTATGATAAGTAGCTTAAGCACTTCTGTGTTTTTTCACACAGAAATCAGAAACAACGACGGTACCACAACACCTAAACCTGAGAAAAATATAGAAAAGATCGTTTTCTTCATTGACCTGCCCAGGAATCCCTGAAACTCAGAGATAGTGACGCCAAGTCCGGCATCCTGGCCTCTCAGCTACGGAAGTCGTCAAATAAGAAGTTTATAAAGAAGAGAAGTAAACTATCAGAAGAACATACCTGTGGAATAACGAATGCCTTTTCTTCCAATATTTCAGCATCCTCCGGTCGTTCAGGAGTTCAGGCGGCATGCCTTCCTCGCCGATCACCTCCCCCCACCGGTTGTAAATCTTCGGCTTCGGTCGGAAGGCTTCGTACATGTTCTCTGTGGAAGAATTATAATTAGAATATTGTTTATAGTCAAAGAAAGCTATTGCGCATCTTTTTTTACTGGGAAAATCTTTCTGTTAGAACAACATTGAAATCATCAGAAACACTTCTCCATACAAACATGTCAACTGACCGGATGGGAGAATTGTTTTTTTTTTGCGAATCCGATATCGGTTCCTTCGAAACAATTGATACATATGAGCAGTAAAATCATCCCTTAGAAAGAAGTTAGATAATAATTTGGTCTAGTCGAATCGGGTTAAATAAGTTAAAATAATAAATAAATTGTTTTTACAATAACACCAGTTATCTAGCCCCAAACTAAGCAAAGCTTGTACTATGGCGACTAGATAACGGATAAACAAACATACTTAAATACGTTTATAGACATTCATAACTTAGGTACAAATGCTCGTGTTCATCACACAAACAATTGCTCCTTGCGGGATTCGAACCCGCAACCGCTGCCTTTGTAGTCCGGAGCGCGATCCACTACACCAGACGGTCGTCAAGTTACTTTATTATCAATAATTCCTATAAAAAGATACGCAATAGGAAGGTATGTACATTGTATTAATGAAAAAAACAAAAAATGAAATGTTAAATACACAAAAAGAACATAAAACATGCAACTAATTTTTAGGCAGATTTAGCAGACTCAAATAGGGATGACGACTGGGTAAAGAAAATGAAATTCTATTATGTCCGTCAGTTAGATTATCAAAAAATAATGGACACATTTTTTTTCTTTTGTCAATTAAACGAAAAATTACAAAGATAAAGCGCGTCAAAGTTCAGGAGTGCTCGTGACGTTATGCGACATTTCAAATCCATAATATCTTTGCAATATTTTGACTACGTGAAAAAGGAAAATATGTGTCAAAAATTTTTTTACCCTTACATTAGTCTTTCAGAAAGTGGGTGACAACGCCCCCTTGTGGGCGCTGAAGGCCTAGAGAGGGGCGGTGAGGGACCCAGAAAAAATTGGGGGTGTTGTAGTCGTTTAGGGGGCTTCACGCCCCCTAAACGACTACAACACCATTGGGATCACTACAACATTGGGTTTAAAAATTAATTATTTTGAAAGTGGACGGTAGACAAATTAAGTTTGAGAACCTCTGATCCACCTAATAAATAAAGAAAAAAGATTGTCGTCATCGCTATTCTGAAAGAAAAGGAAATCTACAGGAAAGTTACCTGGTTCACAATTTTACAAGTTACGAGTAAGTCTGGAACAGCTGAATTCTCAGTCTGTCCCGTAGTGAATTTTGCTTATATTTATGGTAGAAATATTATTAATATTCTACATTCACTTAAATTATAGACAATTTTCCACAGAACTCATAACTGTCGGAAAAATAGATTCATTTTTAAATATTTGTAATCCATTTTATGGTTACTTTGCCATCAATTCAGATTTTGTCATATGACATCGTTTTAGGCTACATTGACGTGACGTCATAACAATACAGGGTTACTTTGCAACATAAAATAATAAACATGATAAAAAAAATATGATGCAGTCGTATTTTTGTTTTGTTCAAGATCAAATTTTTCAAATTTTGCACAATCTTGCAAAATAGATATACCCTGTATTCTCTAAACATTTTGACAGCTCACAAAAAGTATGTCAATTGCAGAGATGTCATTAAGTAATAAATTTATGATTGCCAAAGACTGATAGATTTATTAAACTCGCATACTCATTAGCATATTTTATGCTCAATGAGTATTAATACTATGAATATACCGAATACCATACTTGAACGAACAGGTACATGAACCGATAGATAGAAGGAAGTTTATGAGTGATAGAGAAATAAAGGTATGATGAGATTAGAAAAACATTCACACAAACACCACTCGATCTCTAATCAAAATTAATAGGGTAGTTGCGCCTGTCACAGGGACACAAAGATAGCATGCATACTTTAAGAAGTCAATTAGAATATCTTTGATTTAATGTTAAAACCGATCACTATACCATTGCTTTATTTGTCATGTGATAGAATTTAATTATGCAAATAAAAAGTTTTTGTTTAAATAAAAATCTGTAAAAATTAATTTAATATTACATTGGATGTGTAAGGTTCCTATTTACAAGACCAGTGTAAAATTATTAAATATGAATACTAAAAAACAAAAAAATAAAACTAAAGCGTGTAACTACCCTATTAATTGCAAACAAAACTAAAAACTTGTGTGATAATGACTACTGGTTAACTCAATACATACTCCAGACACTACGTAAGCGCGGGCGCAGATTTGTTAATCTTCAAGATTCCAAAACCCTAGCACGAATTCGTAGTAGTTTGCGTATCGAATTCACCTTCGTAAACATACTTATTATGTTGACGATACGAAAATTTCTTAGATAATCGTGCTACCGGCTTTTGGCATATTACTGCCGCGCCCGCGCTGCAATCGTGATGGAGCGGTAAGAGTTAAACATACCTTCTATCGGACTATCATTAATTTTCTGTTCGGTTTCCTGTATATCACTAGAAGCATCGATATCTAACGCATCAGTTTCAACTTCACCTTTGACATGTTTTGGGTTATCAAGATGTGCCACTGTAACCTTGGACTTCACTGGCACCACTTCTTCTTTTATCTTCCTCTGGTTCTTCTTTCGCCCTACTGTGAGTTTGGGTCTTGAAACTCTTTCTGGTACATCAACTGCCACGGTCTTGAAATTCGGCACTATTACATTTGCTGAAGCAATTTTACCTTTTTTTTTATGGGATTCTTTTACTTTTATATCAGTAATTTGAGGCTGCATTGTTTCTGCGAGTGAAGTATCATTTTTTGTTTCGTCCGATTCTTCAGTGTCAACATCTGTAGAGTCAGGTAGAGCTACTTCTGCTGGTACAATCTCATTTTTATCCGATTCTCCGATGGCAATATTTTTGGGTCCAATTACATTAGGTAACGATTCATGCCTTATTAGCTCCGTTTTGTTAGCGACTTTTTTGTTAGCCTTAACTTTTTTAGATTTCTCAACTACTACATCAGTGCATTCGAGTACTGTTGCTTCTAAACTTAGACTATCCTTGGTTGGATTTACGTTAGGATGGCCTTCAAACTTCTCACTTTCCGATATAACTTCATTATAATCATAATCCGGCATTTCTCTTTCATCTTGAGAATCAGGAGCCTGTAAAATAATGTTTTGTTATTCCAATCAACTACTTTGATAACATTATTAGTAACTTTTATTTTGGGATCCCTCGGCATAAACTGCATTAAAAATACAGGGTGGCCAGAAAAGTGACGTCCAAAATTTTTTTTAGGTGCCTCGTTTTGAGAGGTATCTGAATCATCACCCTTATGTATGTTCTACGATTTTTCGTAGTTTCCGAGTTACGTTTTTTTTAAAATAGTCTATGAAGCCGATGAAGTACTACCTTTTTATTATTATTATAAAAGCTTAGAGTCTAGCGCATCCTCTGAAGCTACTTAGAAACTAAGAAATTATCGGTTTAGATTTTTGATTTTAAGTTGAAAATTTAAATGATAACTCACTTCAACACAAATTCTCAACTTTAGGTCAATTTTTTAGTTACTTTCATTAAAGTTATGAGGCTGTTTATTTTATGCATAAATGCACAGTTCATAGAGATTTAGCTGCAAGAAAAAAAAACGAAGAAACTTTCTACTTAAAAAAAAAACTGATACGGTTGCAAAAATTCATACAAAATCGTAACTCGAAAACTACGAAAAATCGTAGAACATACATAGGGTGATTCAGATATCTCTCAAGACGAGGCACCTAAAAAAAAATTTTGAACGTCACTTTTCTGGCCACCCTGTATACAATTATATGCGCGGCTGCATAATCTACTTGTTACTATCGCGAAATATAGAATAAGTTCTACTAAATATGTCGCGGCTAGATCTTAAAATTTATCACTTCATAATGCGACCGACCAGTTCATGAAATGGTGGTATTTCATGATATAAAACCAGGGATCAGAAACCGATTATTTTACTATGTAACCTTAACTGGAATAATAAAGGTTTTCGATAAATTAATTATCACATACTCCAACTACTGACTTAAAAGCTATGGCAAATTTAGTTTTATGGTCAAATCTTTACGACTACCATCAAATATTAGAAATAGGCCTTATATATTCTGAAATAAATATTAACCAGTTTCGATCCTTGTATAAAACAGTACCCGCTGCCCACATCATAATGTGGTCTGACCAGATTAATAAATACTCAGCGTTTTGACGATATGAACAGCTAAACGCACCACTACTTAATAATATAGTCAAACATTTGTGACCATATCGTAAAATAGTTACTTTATCAACCGGTAGAGGCGCTAATGGACGCTTCGTGATCGTAATGCAACATGGTGGAACAAAATTATTCTGTTTAAAAAATGTGCAAATGGATGATGAAAGTGCATTGAAATATCTTTGTACTACAAAAGAGAGCTGTACGATTTACGACCTTAGACCCCGAGACTCGTTTAAAGATCTGTTCAAGGAAATTAATATATTAATAGTGGCTTCTCAATTCATTTATAAAAATATTATGTACATTCGTAAAAACCTGCATCTATTTCTTAAGAAAAGTGACATTCATAATCATAATACCGGAATAAAGACAAACTTGCCGTTCCAAATTTCAGACTGCATAAAGTAAGTAATTCGAAAATGTTCTCGCTTTTTAAAAAAATTGCCGCAGTCTATTGCTGAACTACCTAGACATAAATTTAAATCGCATGTCAACATGGTTTTAATGAAAAAAGGTTATTACAATGTAAATTACAATGAATTGATAAAAATGTATGGGCTTAAATGCTCGCACAGGTACATATTATCTTGTAATGTAAACATACTATTTAAAAAGAGGCTGACAATAGTGACCGAGTTTCTTGCGCTGCTTCTTCTCGGCGCGCGACTATTGTCCCGAAGCAGGGGTAGGATAAAAAAAATTGGGACGTGTAAAAGAGCTTAATTTAGGCCTATTTGCAGAAATAAATTGGTTTTATTGGTTTTATCGTTACGAGACGACACTAAGCTATGCTATTTTTGAAAGTCACTCGAAAACGAGCACTAATGCGCAATTAATTAATCAATGAATTCCTTACCAAAGGTGGAATTACATATCATCAAACGTTGTCGTTTAAACAATATGGTCAGTTTAAATTTTTCATAGAATATTACCATTTCGTGGAATGGTCAGACACATTATAAATTGATGAACTCTAAGATCTAGCCAGGACATAGTATAAAAATCTAGATTTAATAAAAAGTGGAGCATAACGATTTGCAAGTTGCAGGATAAATGTCGAAACTTTTAAGATATAGACAAAAATAATTATAAATGTTACGTACCGGGTAAGAATTGCCGTCTTCATCGAAATATAGCTTTTTATTCTTTCTTTTATTGAGATTAGACTTCTTGTGGCGTGGAGGCCTTAACTTTGACGGGTGTTTGCTGTAAATCAGCTGACCCTTTGGCATTAATGCCGGGTCTAAGCAGAACCCCATCATGTCAACGGTAGCTCTCACTTTCTCGGCAGAAACTTCCTCATCGTCGATTTCGTGGCTGTAAACAAATATCTAATTAGCTATGGGATTTTTACTAGTCAGCTTTACGTTTTAACCACAGGTTAGGTAATGGTTTTTAGTCAGTGGGCAAATTTAAAATATCTACAATTTACTAACCCAGTATGTCATTTTTTTTACCCTTTTTAGACTAAAAATATCAATTAATTATACCGGATATCGGTTCAAACTTGCATGGATTTAGGACTGTGAATATACATAGTTTTATTATAAAAAATCTGTAATAATGAGCACATACAGCTAACTTTATGCATAAATACTATGGCGAAGTCAAAAACTTATTATATCATTTTGCAAAAAAAGATTTTATACAAAACTGGTCTTAAGTAATTTAGTTTAGTATAGAATTTATTTTTTATCAAAACAATTTTATTAAAAATATTTTTATGCATATGTTAGCACACGCCTTTTTCGGCTTTATACAGGTTGGCTAGAAAAGTAACGTCTAAAAAATTTTTTGGGTGCCTCGTGTTGACAGGTATCTGAATCACCCCTATGTATGTTCTACGATTTTTGGTAGTTTTCGAGTTACGATTTTTTTTAATGAATTATTGCAACCGGCGGTTTTTTTTTTTTTTTTAAGTAGAAGGCTCCTTCGATTTTTTTTCTTGCAGCTAAATCTCTATAAACTGTGCATTTATGAATAAAATAAACAGCCTCATAACATAAAAAAGTAAGTTAACATTTAAATTAAAATAAAAAATCTAAACTGATAATTATTAGTTTCTAAGTAGCTTTAGAGAATGCGCTAGACTCTAAGCTTTCATAATAATAATAAAAAAGTTGTACCTCATAGGCTACATAGGCTATTTTAAAAAAAAACGTAAATCGAAAACTACGAAAAATTTTAGAACATACTCGTACATAGGGGTGATTCAGATACCTGCCAACACGAGGCACCTAAAAAAAATTTTGGACGTCACTTTTCTGGCCATCCTGTATAGGGTTATAACCGAAAAAACTGTATAGAAGGTTTTTGCTTTAAATAATGAAGTTGCGTACTTGAGAAGCTACTCCAAAAGCAGTTCACACACAATCTCGCACGAGTTTCAGATCACTATGACACTAACATATATAACTACACTATAGTCTCTATTAAGTTTGTTACAGTCACTATAAACATACGTAATATTCACGACAGCTCGCGGGAACGTCCGACGTGTAAACACAACGCTATCAAAGAACAGACTGAATCAGACACAGAAGGAAAAAGGCGAGTGGCGGGTGCGGCCCCCCACCACGCTACCCTTGCCTTGCCACACTCGCGCGCCAGGCAGCTCCACAGAGTATGTACGGTACTAGATGGCAAATATTACTTACATTTTGTAGCGGATGAAATAATAAAATATGTATGTTAAAATGAAATATTTTATTTTATTAATAGAATTTGTTCCATTAACGATACTGACTGCGTAATACAAATTTGCGCAATGACTAAAGGTAACTTTTTATTAAAAGGAAATTGGTTTTTAATTACTTATGTCGTGTAAGAAGTGTTGAACATTCTGGTGGTCTAATTTTGTTTAAACTTAGAAATATTGTCAAAAAAACCTTATCAATGCGTTTTGGATTGAAGTTGGTCTCTTAAACCTTGTAAAAGAAATCTAAAACGAATTTAATTCAGTCATACAGGGTATAGGTATTTTTTAAAAAGTTGCAAATTTTAAAGTAAGATTTAGAGATTATGTAAAGGTTGTAAATTTCTTTTAAAAACATTTTTAACTTACTGACATGATTGTATTTAATATTTCGAACTTTTTTGTTGCATTTTTCTCATGAAGGTGTCCTAAAAGAACTCAACAATATGAAATCTTAGCAGTCCGGCGCGCGCGACATCGCGTAACTCAAGGAACAAATAATAGTTAAGTCTTGCAAAAAAGGTTCTTACGCTGTCGTCGGCATACGACGCGGTCCTATTATTATTGTTTACGACAAAAACATGTTATTTGTGCGATTATTTTCCCTTCATAATTAAAAAGGCCGTCACAATAAAAACAGATGAAAATAAAGTAAATTAAGAAAGCCGTTTAAACTTTTTGCGACAATCAACTTACTTAATCAACCCCGTTCTCTGTACTTTTCGAATATTTTTCATATTTTTTCAATCAACACTTTTTCTAAAAATGTTTTGGATCTGATTAACATACTGAGAAATAGTATCACTTTTCACTAGGTCTAATAGAACAATCAATTTTAATCAAAAATATACATTACGTCATAAGACATTTAATTTTTGCGCTCCACTTTAATTCACATTGCTCATTCGCATTTCACTATTGTTTACCAGGTTTCTAATGTCCGAGCGTCAGCTATGTTATTCATAAATGAGATAAGATTATCCACACGTTTTTTGTTTGTATAATTACAACAACAAGTATTATTATGTTGAAAAAAATATATGTATTTTTATTTTATAGAACGATTATGTTATCGATTCTGATTCGCTCCTGAAAATTTGGCAACTGTTTTAAAAATAGCCCTGTATAATTATGTACAGTTGTACAGACAAGCGCTGGTCAACCTACTCAAAAAGTTAAAGGTCATTGAACGAATTTTTAACTTTTAGTCCATCACGTAAAGATCAATATAAATTGAGAAAATTTGACGTGTTGAGGTAGGTTGTTGTCTTTACGTTTGTGTGTATATAAAATTTTAAGCTTAAAAAACGACACAGAGAATGTCAATTAAAAAAGTAAGCCCTATTTTAAAATAATGCAAAAAAAATATAAGAGACAAACCACTGGTGTCTCATCAGCTGTTTAATCAGCTTGTTACATTTTTGATCAGCAGTGTTAATTGGTTAATTAACGATTAACGACTCAACTTAATTTTAGATGTGACAAGCCAGATACTTAATCATCATTAATCAAAGTCAAATTGAATTACACAGTACTCAGGGCATAAATATAGTTTGACATTTTATTAAAGTATTGTAGAAATTGATTACATGAGATAAGTTTTAAGTACGAATAATAGTGGTTTTATCCTATTTAATCATAATCTAAAATACCAAAACACTATTTTACAGAACTTTCTTACCTATAGCTTAGTTAGTAACAAAGTAAGTAGCAAAATAACATATACAAACAAACAAACAATAATTTATAAACCGTTAACTTTCTTTAAGGGATGTTACAAAGTTCTGAAGTTACTGTCTATGAGCTATAGAATTACTCGCTAAAACGTATTTAGCTAATAAAAATAGACCATACAACATATATTATGGATCTAATATGCTGCAGAACTTACCTTATAGTTTCAGTTTTACTTGACCCAATCAGGTGAGGAGGCAGCACAGTAAAAACTATGATGCCACTACACACACTGACAACGTACAAGGTGTCTATTTCACCGTGGAGGCACACAGTTAGCGCAAATAAAGTTAACACACAAGCAGTCATGTTGACGGCTCGTATTAACTGTTACTGAAGAGTAGTTGAGAGTCCCTGATTGGCTGAGAACGGTGTAAGCAAGACAGCAATAAAATTTGACTCGTGTTATTTTTCTTGGGTTAAAACAAACAAAAGAACTTGCGGTATTGTTGTCGGATATTAGTCTATACAAAAAACGATAAAAAAACAAAAGAAATAGAGGTGATATTTTATATTGATAAGAGTAAAAGATTAAATTTCAAAACTCGTCTTACATACAAAATCTCAACTAAGTGAACACAATTTACAACAATTTTTAGCGTATTATATACCTTAAGAAAACCTACCCGTTGCGACGTTAATAATACAATAAGCAGATTTCTAAATTAAGAGCCTTATTAAGTTCCTTTTCCTTTTTTAAACCAGGTAACATGATGTCCTGTAAAGTTATTTACAATCAAACATTCTGAGCCCAGTCTTAGGCTTTAGATAATGTTGATCAAATTAATCAACTTTATAGGTTGAATCCAGGCATATGAAAGTATAATACAGTACATAAAAAAAATATATCTTTTTTTATCTTTAAACATCTATAAATATATAATATCCTAAACGGATAGTCTAATTTTGATGCCAACTTTCACTGACAGATTGCTGATGTTATAAGGAGAAACCTAAGCTGCTTAAACAAAAAGGATAAGAAAACCTAAATTTAAAAAAGAAAACAAAATTGTGAACAAAATCCGATTCAGATAGGGATGTTTTTAAATGTATTTAAAGACCAAGTGAACGAGATCGTGGGCAACCACTAGTATAGATCTATAAAGCCAACAAAGTTACAAATAAAAATTAATAAAAGCTTACTGGTTTCAGGGTACCCTTATGTAGTAAAATTTATTTATATGCGACCCCAATGTCTTAAAATATTGAAAAAAGTTTAAAAACAATCTTAACTTTTTTTGGCAGATAATAAGTAATTTGCATATTAGGATAAAGAAAGACTACCTACAGTTTTGTTTTTTATTTGAGTGCCTCCCGTAATGGGCCATGTAGTCGTCCGACACGCACTTCGCTTTTTTTTAAACATGGCACACCTAGGTAGAGAGTAGCACAACTCAAAATACTTACGTTATGGCACAACTTAAAACAAGTGTGTCTTTGGAGTTAATCTAGTGTGAGATCAATGATCTCAGTGATGATGATCTCAGATCATATTAAACTCAAGTACACGGGTGTCTTTGGAGTTAATTTGGAGGATTCGACGCAGATTCCAATAATCGCAATAACTCGATTTTGTATTATTTCGAGTTGTTACTTTTTGTCTAGATGTGCCAACTTTTTGGAAGAAAAAAATATTTTGCAATAAATACATTTAATTAAAGACTTCATCGTGCAATCCTCAGTTACTATGTAACTCTCCCTAAATAAACTATAGTGTCAGTCTGGCTAGCGAATGGCAAACCTTACAAAAGTTGTTAGTTATGGTGATGACTATGTTACTATACTAAGCAGCCACCAGCTGACGTCAGTTTGTATGAAGAAATGAAAATATTTTTTAGATTGCAATGTTGTCCCATAGAAAAAGTTGTTGTATTTAAGCACCAGAATCAGGCCCTAGGAGGATGTTGATGTTTTACAAATAACCATGTATACTATAGTTTTGTTTTTGAATTTGTAGTCTTAATATATCTATTAAAAATTTACTTTTAACTGGCTGATTTCATAATTAAATTCTCCACGAGACGGACCGCAATTGAAGTAAACTTAATTTAATAAAAAATATTCATCAAAATCTGTTCATATTTAGCGAAGTAAGATCGGTTTCGAATTGGTTTAAATACCACGCAAAACTAAATTTAATATAAAATATTCACCAAAATCTGTTCATATTTAGCGAAGTATGATCGGTAAAAATAAATTGACGAAAAAAAATTTTTTTTTTTACATTTTGTAAGTTTTCGAATTGATTTAAATACCACGCGAACGAAGTCGCGGGCAACAGCTAGTAATTATATACTTTTACTCAGTGAATCCTTCAATGAAAATGGGGCGAGCTTTGTCATTCGGACATCTCATGTAAAAATACCATTCTCGATCAAATAAATAAATTTGTAATTGAATTCGAAAGCCTGTTGAAAATGTCAGGTTTTATTTTGTTGGTCAGGTTCTTATTTTATTATATTTTTTATTTTATGTTTATTTAGTATCCACAGCTTTTAAAATTTTTACAAATCACATAATTATACAAAACTTACAGCCGATAATGGATTCTATTGTATATTAATTTAAAACTTTAGAAAAACGACAGTCAATGGGAGAAAGAATTTTGAAAACAACGGTAAAGGAACTAATGGAAAAATAATAATAACAATAGTTGCACTAGGATGTATGAGTGGTGTGTATCAGTGTAAATGTGTGGGAAATGTAAATGTGTGTGTGTGTGTGTGTGTGCTCGTGTGTGTTTATCCTACCCACTCAATAAATCACAAACCTCCCTCCTGTTCTATTCAAAACACTAACCAAAGACCTAAAAGAATTTACTGCTAATAAATAATAATATTGGACAACATCACATACATTGTTCTGATCCTATGGTAATTAGGCAAAGCACTTGTGTTACAGAAGCTAAAGATTATTAGTACTAGAGATAACTTGAACAAAATTCATACTAATATTATAAATAAATGCAAATGTGACTCTGTTTGTCTGTCTGTTACGTTTTCACGCCTAAGCCACTGAGCGAAATTTAATGATTTTTCAACCGACTTCAAAAAAGGAGGAGGTTCTCAATTCGACTGTATGTGTTTTTTTTTGTATGTATGTTATGCGATTACTCCGCCAATTATGAATCGATTTTAATGATTCTTTTTTTGTTTGGTAGATCATACTTCAGAGGTGGTCCCATATAAATTTTATCGAAATTGATTTAGAACTTTTTGAGAAAATCAACAAATATATACCCAGATAATATTTTGGTTGTGGTTCTTGTTACTTATCTTCGACAAATATGAGCCGATTTTGATGATTTTTGTTTTATTGAATAGCTTATACTTCAAAGATGCTATGATAAAAGTTTGAAAAATAAAAATCACCCCTAAGGGTAGAAAAATAGGGGATGAAATCGGTGTTCAGCAGTTAGATTAGGATTTATCACTAAAAATAGATGAAATAAGTAAATTTTATTTAAAAAAATAAAACCGACTTCAAAACACTGAAATGCTAAAAATAATCCTAACACTTAAGTACCTAATGAGTTACTTTTGGAGTCGGTGCAAACAAAAACATTGAATCTCTCATCGGCTGGCACCGACTCCAAAAGTAACTGATTAGGTACTTAAGTGTTAGGATTATTTTTAGCATTTTAGTGTTTTGAAGTCGGTTTTATTTTTTTTAATAAAATTTATTGTAAAAGAGATTGGCTGTACCTTTGAGAAGGATATAGAATAGTTTTTGTCGCGAAAACTGATCTGATTTTGATAAAATTTATTACGAAAACCCTAAGGCAAGACTTAGGCAAATATTTTTAATTCACCTTCTAAGGGAGTGAAATAGGGGGTGACGTGTCGTTTTCCACGCGGGCAAAGCCGTAGGCACAGCTAGCTGTCTATATATTTTAACGATCAATGCTGATTTAGTAAGCTAATGACGTCATTTTCCCCAAGTCAAATCACTTATTTATTGATTTCGACGTAACTAATTACGTAGTTGCTCATCAAATTATGCAAATATGTACTTCTTAAGTATTCAACGTAAAAATTAATAATGATACCCTTTTAGGATAATAGTGTCTTTCTTGATTTAATTAGTAAATTGTGTATCATTACTTCATCAAGGTATGTTACTTTTGAGAATAAGTGAAATAATGATGACTTACACTGTGGTATGTATTTGAAAACTGTTTTTAACAACTATGAATCAGGGATCGGAAAATGGTTATTTTACTATGGAACCTTAACCGGAATAATAAAGGTTTTCGCTAAATTGACTATCACATACTCCAAATACCGACTTAAAAGTATGGCAAATTTAGTTTTATGGTCAAATCTTTACAAACTACTATCAAATATTAGAAATAGGTCTTATACATTCTGAAATAAATATTAACCGGTTTCGATCCTTGCTATGAATTTATACCTGCGACTTCGTTCGCGTAGATTCTAGAATTGAGCGAGTGATAATTATTATCCTACGGGAAAATACAAACACGGGATTAAATGATCCTGCCTGTGTTATGCTAGATCAATATCCAAACTTTTACATGAAAAGGAAGATTCTTTTTTACTTATACTACTATGATGATGTTTGAAATTATGGTTTTTGAGACAGTGAGGGTATTTAAAAAAAAATGTTTAAGGTAGATCTGTCGAATTACGCCCAGACGCATGTTAATCACGCCTATGATAAAAAAAACTAGATACACAATCGCCAAATTGGATATGCAGTAAGATAAATACGTCTAAAACTCTTCGATGCACACACTGTTTTTTCCTTTTATGATAATACTAGCTGTTGCCCGCGACTTCGTTCGCGTGGTCTAAAGTTTATTCATAAAGGATTTTCTGCGCAACTTTCTTATTTTCGCATTTATAATATTAGTAAGAAGTAGGATAGCTTTTAGCCCGCGACATCGTCTGCGTTGACCTTACTCGGATAAAAGTATCCTATGTGTTAATCCAGGCCATGGTCTATCTGTGTAAAATCCATTAAGTAGTTTTCGCGTAAAGAGTAACAAACATCCATACACACTCACAAACTTTCGCATTTATAATATTAGTAGAATAGAACAATTAGTTTAAACCTTAAGTAAGTAGGTATAATTTTACAAGTCACCTACCTACCTTATGAAATCAGTTCAATACTGTTCAAGTCGGGTATGAATAAAACCCGATTATTAGGAAGTATGTACTTAGTTCCTGGTATAAAAAGGGATGCGCAATAACGTCTTATAATGATAAACCACGAGAAATCGCTAGTTATTTTACACATATACGTAAAATGTAACTTTTTGTTAAATGAGGACGAGAAGTGCATCTAACTAAAAACTCAAATAAAAAGAGATCGATATCAATTAGATTTTAGGATTCAGTCATTTAGATTTCAGAATTATAATAATTATTAAAATAACTTCATAGTCTACATACCTAAATTACTTTTATCTACCATTGTAATGTTGCTTGTTAAATGGCGTCAAGAAAAAGACCACGAGTTTCTTTATAAATCATACAATAAGATTTTTACGATTAGTTTTTAAGGGATTTACTAGATAAAATGCGTTTACAGAGATAAACAAAGAGGCTTTAGTCCGGTGGGATCATAAAACAACTAAAAATACCACTTAACAATACACGTGGTATTTATTTTACGATGTTCTTTTTTTACGACAAAGGATTAAACCCATATTGTAATTGTTTGTGGTGTACTCACGTTACGGTAAACGATTATTGGAATCATTTCTGAGAACAAATATTCACTTATTATAGAAATAAACTGAAATTAAAATAGCACGCGTTCTGAACTGAACTTGAGAAATTGTAATAATGTGTCGTGGGGGTGGGTAGACGCAGTTAAGAGTATTTTTTGGGACTCAATTACGTATGGAAAGACATTTTCCATACATGGAAACTTTGATAGATATTACATAGCAACTAATCGATTTAACACAATTAGGTCGCTCTTTCGTGAATAAGAAAATTAAAGAATTACCCCAAATTATTATTTTCAGAAGATTTCAGCAGAATAACAACTACCTACTAACAATTATACTTATTTTGTTAATATGCTTTTGTGTTTTCAATACAAAATGGTAGACACGTGCCTTTAGATTTATTTCACTTACCTACCAATTCGTGTTTTGTCGGTTTATTTTTCAAAAACACTGTATTAATGTTTAAATTGACACTAATACAGTGTTTTTGTGCCATGACGAGTTGCCTTATTTTATTTTATTTATTTATTACAGGAAAACCAGGTTTAACACATTATTAATATACTAGCTGTGCCCGAGGCTTTGCTCGCGTGGATACGGCACGTCATCCTATTTTAATCCCCTAGCTGGTAATTGAAAAATAGTAGCCTATGTTATTCTCTAGGATTCAAGCTTTTTTTGTACTAAATTTAATCAAAATCAGTAGTTTTCGCGACAAAAAGTAGCCTATGTCCGTTTCCAAAGTCCAATCTAGCTCTTATCAAAAATCATCAATATTGGTTTAGCGGTTGAGGCGTTGAAAAGAAACAGATGGACAGACTTTCGCATTTATAATATATGAAGTATGGATAACATAATAGCGACTGATAAACCACTTATAGGTATTCACAAGTATCGACGAGCTAAGAATACATTTTAAAAGAAATCGAAGCACAGTTGATAACTTTAAGGTGTAAATATGGGACTTTTCAAACGAATCAAATGGGTTTAAACTCAAGGGTTCTATTAATAACAATTAAAAAGTTCTATTATCCACATCATGATCTCGGTGAAATCAAATCATTGAACTGTCATATGAATGTCACTTATTTATTACCATTTTAAATCGATACGACGTTAGAAGGTTAAAATAGTCTCCCAAGTTTAAAAAAAAATATATTGGACATCATCACATACAAGAAGAATACACTTCCCCACCGCCAACAGGATGCGTGTCGTAAAAGGCGACTAATTCCTGCAGCACGAGACGGGCAGAAGCGTCTGCGTGCGAAACTTTCTAAAAAACTGCCCTCGCCAACCCGCCTGCCAAGCAGTGGACGTTTTATGGCTGAAATGATGATGATGATGAAATTGTTTTTACAATCACACCAATTATCTAGCCCCAAACTAAGCAAAGCTTGTATTATGGCGACTAGATAATAGATAAACATACTTAAATACTTTTTTATAAACATCCATGACTTAGGTACAAATGCTCGTGCTCATCACACAAACATTTTCCCCTTGCAGGATTCGAACCCGCATCCGCTGGCTTTGTAGTCCGAAGCGCGATCCACTATATCAGACGGTCGACACATGCCTACAGTATAGATACTTATTCAGTTGTATTGTATGCTGAACATGGCACGCGAACACTTATTATTTAAAAAATAATCCTACCTACTTTACGCTTGGCTTTTTGTTATATATACCTACCTCCTAAATATTTAACACATTACTTTTGTAAAGATGATTTTATTGGAAAAAGATTATTTTTATACTTTTGATGATACCGCCTCTGAGGTCCTGGGTTTGATTGCCGATCGGGTCGACGTCGAACTTTATTGTCCCTGGTTTGGGTGGTGGTATCGTAGGTGTTTTTAATATAACACAACTGCCTTGATTTTACCTTAGGATCAGAGCAATGTATGTGATGTAATGATGTTGTCCAATTTTTATTTATATGTTGAATAATTGTTCAAATGATAAAATTGAATGGTATATAAAAACTGTCCAGCTCACACCGATATATTTTCTTGTTGCATATAGGAATTAGGTATTTTAGGCATATTGCATAAGCTTACTTAAATACCTAATCTAGGAACAGAGTCAAAGTGTACTTTACAGAAACAAAACAAGAAGCACTAGGGAAAAGAAAGAAAAAAATGACGCTATCACTTTTTCTTTTATTTGATGGCAGAATCTTGGTGTCGTCGATCCACTACGAACTACCACACTAATATCAGGTTAGTCGAGTTTACAAGGTATATGAAAATTTATAATACAACCAGTGTGTTGGCAGTGATGTTGATGACACATGGAACTGAAACGTTTCGGTCGAGATAAATACCTACGCGACGCGCACCTTCGAAGAGGCTAAAATCAGTCGAGTGTCACGCGCGCGCGCTGTTACACGTTCTTATTATTAAAAATAGTTTTTTGTACGCGTTACACTTCCGACTTTATTTAGAGTTTATTCACTGTGAATAAGAACATTAAAAGAAATCGAAAATATTGCGCAGCATTTGGGTTATACATTTTGCCACCGGGTCGCTCGGTAGCATTAGTAGCAGCGACGCGACCGCTCCGTTGTGATTGATAATACTAACGTTTCGAATTCCAGCAGACCTACCACAATATTATAATAAGTCCATAAACCACTTCTATAATATTTTAAGTCCTCATTAGGTTACTACGTTACGACATTTTTATACAGGGCTCTTTAACACTAATATTACGATCAGGGTGTTTTCATAAATTAATTGTATCGATATACCGGAATGGAAAGTAATATTTTCATTGAAATGATTACTAATCTACACGCTATTTCATGCGTAGGTAGGTATCGACCAAATTCACAAACACAAGTCGCAGCCCTTGCGAGAGAGCGGTAGCTGACAGGACAAAGTAAAAAGAGCTCTCACTTGTGGCGTTTTGGTGGATTATCGCTTGCAGTAACGCTTTGTAGGCTATTATAAAATGAGAGTACATTGCCTGGTGCAAGCTAATTTGTTCTTTGTTGCCGCACATTGAGAGTAGATAATCTATTTTAGCAAATGTCTTTAAATGTCGCTTCTGCTATATTATTTATTCTGTGCTCTCACTATGTGCCTCATAAGAAAGCTCAAGGTCGCACAGCGTGCTATGGAAAGGGCTATGCTCGGTGTTCTTTTGCGAGATCGAATTAGAAATGCGAAGATTATTAAATAAACAAAAGTCGATGTTAAAGCCCAAAGGATTAGCAAGCTAAAGTGGCAGTGGGCGGGGCACATAGTACGTAGAACTGACGGCCGAATGAACAGAAAGGTTTTGGAATGGAGGAAACGTACCGGCAAGCGCAGCGTAGGACGTCAACCCACAAGGTGGACAGACGACTTGGTAAAGGTTGCAGAAAGCAGCTGGATGCAGGCCGCTTCCAACCAGTTAATCTGGAAATCACTAGGGGAGGCCTGTGTTCAGCAGTGGACGTTCTATGGCCAAAATGATGATGATGATAAAATATATTGTTTCACTTCATTAATGCAAACTTCTTTTGTAGACCTAGCTAAAACTCTATGCTACAAAACATAAACAGCAATTAAAGACTTACCTTCTTTTCAAAGATACTGTTCTCTGCTCAGGCGGCTCATCATCCCCATCATCATAATCGTATGATGTAAAGTTAGTATTGCTAACAGGTTGCTGAGTGTTCGTTGTACTTGCAGTTTCTGTAATATTAACGGGTTCTGATTCGGTCTTCTCTGTAGTAGCATCACCAGCATCAACTACTTCAGCATTCTCATTCAATTCATTCTTTTTCTGTTCCTCCTTGAGCAAATTTTGCAGCAACATCCCCACTGAACCAAGTATTCTGTTACTATTCTTTTTGTTTCTTTTTCTAGTTTTTACTGGTTTATCGTCTAACCTAATATTGTCTACTTTAGTTTGGACTTCTATTACTGTTGGCATCTCTTGGGAGTTCCCCTCACTATTCTCACATTCTATTTCTAATGTTTTTTCTACTCCTTTATCTGCCACTTCAGGGAGAGTAACAACGTTTATTTTTGGCAAATCAGTCTGTATCGCTAACTCTTTTTCTTTTTCATTGTGACTCTCAATGTAGTTGGCATAATGCAATGCATATTGTTCTCCAAAGTGTTTTTTCCACAACAATTGCCAATACTGTTCAGTGTCCACTTCCTCAGATGGTGCTTGCTCTAAATTCTCATCTATATTTGCAATCCTAGTCTGATCATTGGACTGGTCATCAGATGTAGATGATGACATGCTATAGTCTTCAGTAGGTGATGACTCTGATGTCACATGACTGGATGTCACGTCATAACTTGAAAGAGTAATTTTGGTAACATTCGTCATAGAATCTGTGCCAGCAACTGTTCTTGGACTTAATATTCTATCATGTTCAGAACATGATCGTTTTCTAGCCAAAGGCAGCCATGTATCATCTTTATTGTCTGTTCCAGTTTTGTCTGTCGCATTTTGAGACTTGTGACTCTTTTTGTAAGGGTTGACTTTGGAATCATAGGAGAATTTTCGTTCTCTCATACTGTCATCATTATTTTGTTGTTTTTGGTGAGCATCGTTGTTTTCATTGCTGTATATTTGATCAGCTGAATGTTGTTTAGGAAGACTATTATCATCCAGAGCAAGTTCATTGTTATCCCCCAAATATGCAGGGTTTATGTAATCACTGTACTTCTTGATCCATGATGCCCAAATGAGCCGTTCGCCATTAATGGCCCAATACTTTTCCCAAGTGTCTTCTGATAAGTAATTTTCATAGAAATCAGATAGTGTTTGTGTTGGGAAATCTTGTTCCATCTTTTCTAATTTTTCATTGGTTGTATAGTCTGAGTGGCAGTCCTGATATGTGAGGTCAGCTCCACTGTCACTGGGCTGTAAAGCGTGAGATGCTGTACCATGCATTTGAGCTGGGTCATGTTCATCGGTGGAACAATAGTTGTCAGTGTGAGAGGCACTGCAATAGCAACTGGCACCTTCATCTTTCTGTAAATATAGTAAATCTAATTGAACTTGAAGTAAATTGACTGCTATGATTATAGTGCTGTATGAATGTTATGGTAATCCATGATAAGCAAAAGGATAATGGGCAAAATAGCCAAAAGAGACAAAATGGCCCACCTCCAAATGACACTTAATTTAAATTAAAGGTCTGTTTATATAAATTAATGATCAGGAACACGCAAGGCAGAATTTGCAGTGTGGTTAGAGTTACTCGATTTTAAAAAATGATTTTTTAGTTTAGATATCTAACCATTTTTTAAATTAAGCTTTTAGAAACGAACGTCTTTTGTTTGAGAGAAACAGAAGATGTTCGTCTAGCATAGCACATCTCGTTATAGCTTGTCACGTGACATCATCAATTGTTCTCATTGTAAATCTTCGTCTCGGACAGCATCGCGTCGGCGCCGTCTGGTATATCGTTTCTCATTTCTTAAGATAAGGTTAGTGATTGTAAATCACATACTTGTGTTTTTAACAGGTAACTCTTAGTAACATTTGCTTTAGGTATCCAAAGATCGTCACTAAATGATGGTTGAGGTTTATGAAATTGTTTTTTTTAGGTTGTCAATCTGTTTTTGATTCATATTTAGAATTAGTCTTGAAGTATATTTTTATTTATTATACTTTTGAGCCAATACAAAGAGGGTTTTTCTTAACCTTGCATTGACATAGTATAGAAGTAAGGAATTAATTTTGGCAGGGCAACACACCTATTTATGAGACAATATTTTAAAAAAATATATATTATTTACTGTAGTTACTAGGGGTCGCAAACCGGGATCCCGGATCCCGAAAATACCGGGATCCCGGACCATAATAGACACTTTTAAATACCGGGATTAGATTCACGAAAACCGGGATTTTCGGTATTTTCGGTATACGCGATTGCTACTTGCCACTTTGTTGTTATAGCAAGAAAGTGGTTTGATTTAAGTATAGATTGTATTTGTATAGTTGTTACAGCAAGCAAATGGCACCGTTTAACCTGTCTGATAATCTGAAATTGAAAACAGGTTTTTGCCTCTTTTCGCCGGTCTTTAGAGTTTTTGAACAATGCAACAACTAATTGGTGCTAGCAAAAATGGTCACACTACTGAAGCCCGAAAAGCCAATGAACGACCTGAATAATTTCAGGCTTATCTCCTTTTCAACCGACTTCAAAAAACGAGGAGGTTCTCAATTCGACTGTATGTTTTTTTTTTTTTTTTTTTTTTGTATATTTGTTACGCGATTACTCCGCCAATTATGAATCGATTTTAATGATTCTTTTTTTGTTTGGTAGATCATACTTCAGAGGTGGTCCCATATAAATTTTATCGAAATTGATTTAGAACTTTTTGAGAAAATCAACAAATATATACCCAGATAGTATTTTGGTTGTGGTTCTTGTTACCTATCTTCGTCAAATATGAGCCGATTTTGATGATTTTTGTTTTATTGAATAGCTTATACTTCAAAGATAATATGCTAAAAGTTTACAAAATAAAAATCACCCCTAAGGGTAGGAAAATAGGGGATGAAATCGGTGTTCAGCAGTTAGATTAGGATTTATCACTAAAAATTGATGAAATAAGTCAATTTTATTAAAAAAAATAAAACCGACTTCAAAACACTAAAATGCTAAAAATAATCCTAACACTTAAGTACCTAATCAGTTACTTTTGGAGTCGGTGCAAACAAAAACATTGAATCTCTCATCGGCTGGCACCGACTCCAAAAGTAACTGATTAGGTACTTAAGTGTTAGGATTATTTTTAGCATTTTAGTGTTTTGAAGTCGGTTTTATTTTTTTTAATAAAATTTACTTATTGTAGGTACCAATCTACAAGGTTTTGTTGTAATAACAATGTGTATGCTTCTAAAACCAAACAGGCTAGCTTCTGGGTATGATTTACTTTTGTAAACCAACTGTTTATCAGCGGTAAATCACCGATCAGACTTGGCACGTCCCACAAGAACTATACCATCAGCCGGCCATTTAAGTCCAGGTCTATACCAACTCAAAATTACGGTAAAGGTTCAGTAGTTAAGATAATATTTCAGAGGGAAAAATACAATATCTCGCGCCAGTCGTTTTAACGTGGATGCCATGACTATTCAACAACTATTTGGTGCTAGATAAAATCATGTCGTGGCAAAAAATTTAAGTAATAGCAACTCTGATGTCCAGAAAGCCAGGAGACAACTCATAAGTTTTAACTAACCTAACTCCTTGTTGTAATGTTGTAGCTGATCTAAAAAATACGAGAACGTTGTAATAGTTCTTAGAGAATTATCTTACAACGCCGGTTTCAGGTGCTTATCTCAATGTAACCTTTAAAAAATGGCCTACCCCAAAAGAACTTACAAGCCCTCCTCATCATCAACATCAAAAGAATTTTACTCTAAGCAGATGACTGTCCCATCTAGCTACACAACACAGCGTAGATGAGAGGTACTTTTAGCTATTTATACGCTAACGATTGTGTGACTAAAGCCTCACAAGCTGTTTTCTTAAAACAGGTTGACGTAAGTCTGAGAAAGGCACTGAGCACCACTACATGCAAAATGCACTTAAGCCGAACCCGTCTTAAACGCAAGCATGTGCAATCCACTCCCCATTCCAGTATTGCCAAGTGAAAAAAGTGGTAATCCTCACCACTGTTCGCACCATCAGAAGCCTGTCGTAGTTTACCGCTTCCTTTTCTATTAGAAGGAAGGAAGACAGTCCCTTAACGACAGGATCATGTTACCCTCTATTTAATTGCATGATGATGAGCCGTCGTGACGTGACCTTCAGTGCTCGAATACGCATTCCCTACAGCAAGCTAAAGAGCAAGACAGGGGTCAAAAGTCTTCGTGCAGAACCTGGGTCGAAGCCATCTGACGAAGTTCACCACTTCAAATGAAAAAATTGTCGTCTCTAGACCGGAGATTCTGACGGAAGGCTATTTACCTCACAAGCATCAGCATCTCCCCAACATATCGTTGAGGATCATATACCGAAGAGCTTAGACGAAATTGAAATAGTCCTTCGACAACATAAAAACAGCAAGTTGTTTACAAATGCCCTGGAGGATATGTTTAAGATCCTAAACTGTTACGGCATTAATATTATAGCGAGAATAATGAGAATATAACACCTCACACTTGCGATTCGCACATGATATCCCCAAAATGATTAAATACCTACAACACATGTTAGACGGCTTAGCTGAATCTTCCTAACGCATTGGTCTCCGTGAACCTTAGTAAAGCCAAGGTTATGTTTAATGAACATGTTACTGCGGGCCTGATAGTTCTTAACGGGGTTGTTCAAAAGTGTGTTTACCTCGTGCAAACATTGCAGACACGTAACAAAACCCTGGCTGCAAACCGACCACTGTAAGGAAAATTTTACGAATCTTTTACTACTTTTTAGATATTATTCTTTTAGTATCGAAAATACCGAAAATACCGGAATACCGGTACTGTCGAAAAAGTAATACCGAAAATACCGGTTTTGTGAAAAGGGTCCGGTGTTGCGACCCCTAGTAGTTATGCATAATACGCATAAAGTGGCCAACAATAAATAGTAATAAAAGTTTTATTTTATAATTAACTGTTTTTGGAGAAATATGTAAGAAATAATATTATTTGTATTTTTATACCAACTTTGATAAAACTAACTGTATTTCTAATAGTAAAATTAATATTTAAAAATATTAAGTAGCTTTTTGCAGTACACAATTTGTCGAGATGTAATAAAAAAAAATTATTTAAAAAAATAAAACCGACTTCAAAACACTAAAATGCTAAAAATAATCCTAACACTTAAGTACCTAATCAGTTACTTTTGGAGTCAGTGCCAGCCGATGAGAGATTCAATGTTTTTGTTTGCACCGACGAAAGAGCCCCCATTAAATATTTATTTTATTGTTTTTAGTATTTGTTGTTATAGCAGCAACAGAAATACATACTTTGTGAAAATTTCAACTGTCTAGCTATCACAGTTCTTGTGATACAGCCTGGTGACCGACAGACAGTGATAGGGTCCTGTTTTGATCGTTTGGGTACTGAACCCTAAAAAGTTTAATGATAGAAATGTACTACATCATGATGTTGCATATTTTTAAAATTTTTGAGATACCTACCTACTTATTTTAAATCAGTAGTTTTTGGCATATTTTTGTATTTAATGGAACGAATGACATGCTAAAAATCAGTAATTCACGACAGAACATAAGGCAAAAAATCTAGCTACTAATATACCACATTTTAGCAAAATTCGGCTTATTTCGTTATATGCATAACTACGGTAAATTTAAAAATGAGTCAAACCAGAAATCGATACACAATGCCACTACACAAATTTTAATATGAAAAAACAGGATTGCTTACCTCACATTTGACTTTATATGAGGTGTCCAATGAAAAGTGAACATGCGACTGGTCCTCCCATTCCTGAGACTGGGATTCGCGTAGGGCCTCTACATCACTCTCGCTGCCCTCTTTTTCGACATAGTATGTTTTGACAGCATCCCTAGAAAGAAAAACAATAATATACCATGCTTAACATAACCACTTCGAATGTAGTTTGCACATTTATAGCACATAACGCCTGGAAAACATACCTGATGAATGTCCTACTGCACAAACAGTAAAAGTATTTCTCATCATCGAGATCTTCCTCACTTTCATCATCGGAGTTGATTAGGAAATGAAATTCAGCAAGTGGTTCCCATCTATGATAGCGATCGTAATATTCTGACATCGTGAAAAACTAGAAAATAAAACCGCAGGTAATGCTGGTTAGAGATATAATGAAACAATCTAACTTGCGGAGGTAAATTAAAATTAATACATGATTTTGAGGGCTTCTGGGCTTTGCAAAAAATCGAAGATACAACCAACTTTGTGGGGCCACTAGAACAACGTTCCATTTCTCCAATGCGAGTTCAGTAATTTGTGGTAATTTGTATTAAAAAGCAAGAAATTGTTAAACCAGTTTTGCGTGTATCGAAGTGCAGTATCTATTTTTTAAGAAAATTGTGCATAAATTCAGGTATTCAGCATCGAATAGTCAGTTTTTCTGTTTAAATTGTACGTGCACAAAAGTTAAAAAATGAGATAATTTGTTTAACCATTCAATTCGGCACATTCTCTCCGCAAGTTGCTTCGGACCCAGGAATAGTTGTCAAAAGTCTTTTTTTTATCTGTGGTCAACAAAACTGACAAACAAAACATGTGCTTGTGACGGATGTCGGTCGGATAGTTTGTTTGATCGAAGTGCGTGCACGTTGATTTTTAATAATCTTTCGGTCTATTTGTAAAATAGCTTGTGTTTTGTGCAGCCTTTACTACTTATAAAAATGGGTAAAAAGAATAAAGATTCTCTCGGTCGAGCACTTATCAAAGATCGATTTTCCAAGAATCGACATCGTAAACATGTTGAAGACAACACAATGGTAAGGAATGTAAAATCAATAAAATAAGGACTTATTCATTGATCTTCGAAAAAAAGAAGATTAACTAACTTCCAAACAGTGTTACTGTAAACAGCAGTATGTTAACTTTGAATACCAAATCTTAAAGACAGGAACAACCAACCTCAATCAACCTTAAGACTGGCCTAGGACAGAGAACGACGACTGGCGACGGCTGGCGAAGAACTCGACGAAGTAGAAACCGAGAGTTCCGTACCTTCGTTGTTTCTTTATTTAGTTTGAGATCGGTAGAGAGAACTTCGCTCACACTAGCAGTTTTTATTATTTGTTGTCTAAATAGAGAGGGTATGCATTATAATAACACCAAGTTTAATACTTGTCGTTATTATCGTTTCAACTGTAGACCTCATAACAAAAATGCAATGGCCTAAAACTGATAATAGTTATCAAACAAAGTATAGCAAGCAAATAAAGTATTGTGGGGCATTAGTTCTTGTGAAATTTTCATGATTTCATGAAGGAGATGTCAATGGAAAGTACCAGTGCTAAGGTTAATGATAGTTTTTTAGTATAAATTTTTCCAAAAAATTCATTTGTTTTTATTTACTTAGGAATATAATTTTTTTACACTACTAAGGAAACAAAGATCTAACTTTTCTTAAAAATAAAAATTGAAACCTAAATACAGTTAAAAAAGCCTTTTTATTTGTTTTGTGTCACACATTTATAAAATATGTTTAGTGGCAGTCTGCACTAACCAAAGCTTGTACCAGCAAAATTTAACATCATTTACTAGATGTGTTTAATTTTTAGCTACATACTACAGAAGTAAATGATGGGTATGAATGGGGACGTCTTAACCTTCAATCGGTCACTGCAGAGTCTTCCCTTCAAGAGTTCCTTTCATCTGCTGAACTAGCACATAGGGAGTTTACTGCTGAAAAGATGAACTTAAAGTATGTCAAGTCAGTGCCCACTGCTGTGGAGCCTGTGATATCTCAGCCCAATTTTGATGAACCACTTACTATACCAAGGAGGTAGGTTATGACGAAAAAATCATTTTTATGGAACAGATATATCTATATTATATGAAATATATATTTCATTCCATTCCATATCAATAAGTTCTTCTAGCTCAAAGATAAAAAAGGCATTAAAAGCAAAAAAATTGATAGTAAGTATATTTTTTTAAATCGACTTCTCATTTTCAAATTATCAGAATAAAATGATTTGGCCAACAATGATGGCATTCTTGATGTGTAAAAATTGGTTGTGAATGGTTGAACTTACAGATACCTAAAAAAATATTTGCATACTTTTTTGTTTAAGGCAAGCAAATCAAAACTTATTTAATTTTTTACAATCATAATCATAAGTAATAAAGCTTGTGTGATTTCATTAAAAAAAGTGTCATTAAAGAACTATGATTTATGAAAATTAAACATCCATACACCTGCATATAGTGCAGAATAATTCAGTGAAGTGCAGCAAGCAGTCACTGTTACTTGTATTTCTATAGATATTATCCTATTCTTATTCCTATATAAAATTAAACAATACTTTAATGATGCTTTACACACTGATTTTATTTTATATCCAGACCAACATGGACTCCAGGAATAACTGCTGAAGAACAGTTAGAACGCGAGAGAGAATCGTTCTTAGACTGGCGTCGCCACCTTAACGAGTTGCAGGCTAAGCTCGGCGCAGCGTTAACACCATATGAGAGGAACATTGAATTCTGGAAGCAACTGTGGAGGACTTTGGAGAAAGCTGACATCGTCTTCATTCTGTTAGATGCTAGAAATCCACTTTTGTTCAGGTACCCTAATACTTTCTGATATTTTTTAAATATAGATAATAGTTGACATTACACTCACCATGTCTAGAAGTGTAGTTTGTCCTATAGTTGGATCAAGATGAAAGAAAAAATTATGTAAACAAAGCAACTTTTCTATTATATAGGTTTGTTAATTTTACTCTTTAATTAATTATATATCTGACGACCGTCTGGTGTAGTGGTGGTGGTCCGGACTACAAAGCGGAGTGGTTGCGGGTTCGAATCCCGCAAGGGGCAATTATTAGTGTGATGTAGTAGTAGAAGTAGTCTTCCTACCGAAACCAGGCAAGGAAGACTACACGCACGCTAAATCTTTCAGGCCCATCAGTCTAACATCATTCCTTCTTAAAACTCTGAAAAGACTGGTAGATCGATACTTAAGGGACGGAGCACTAAAAAGCAAACCACTTCATCCCCAACAACACGCTTACAGAAAAGGCAGATCAACAGAGTCAGCACTACACATGGTGGTACATAAAATAGAATCGGCTATCACAAACAAAGCCTCAACACTAGCCGCCTTCATAGACATAGAAGGGGCTTTTGACAAGACTATGCACAACAGCATCAACCACGCCCTACAAAAATCAAATGTTGAACCAGTCATCAGAAACTGGATCACCGAGCTGATCAGCAAAAGGGCGGTCCAGATAGTGGTGAATACTACCACAAGGGCAAAGGTAGTCAGAGGATGCCCCCAGGGAGGCGTTCTATCGCCACTGTTATGGAACATAGTAGTGGACAGCCTCCTATGTAGATTAAATGAAAGAGGGTACACTACTATTGGTTATGCAGACGACCTAGCAATACTGATAAATGGGAACGCCGAAAATATGCTCTGTGCAATTATGCGGTCAGCCCTTCAGATTGTAGAAAAATGGTGTGACGAACATCAACTGTCAGTAAATCCGAAAAAGACAGAACTAATCCTTTTCACCAACAAAAGGAAGTTACCAGAACTACAATTACCAAAATTATTTAACACCGAACTCTCGCTATCTACTCAAGTGAAATATCTGGGCGTCATCCTTGATAACAAACTAAATTGGGCGAGTCACATTGAAGCTAAAACAAAGAAGGCCTGTATAGCTTTTTGTCAATGTAAAAGACTAGTTGGTAAAAATTGGGGTCTCAATCCAAAAATTACACTTTGGCTATATACATCAGTTATCAGACCTTCTCTAACCTACGGTTCGGTTGTATGGTGGCCCAGAACACAACTGACCACAGTGAAAGCAAAACTCCAAAGTCTACAACGCTTAGCGTGTGTAGGAACCACTGGATGCATGAGAACCACCCCATCAGCCGCGCTCGAGTTCCTCTTAAATCTAAGACCCTTAGATCTCGTCATACAGGAGGAAGCACAGGCAGCTGCCTTAAGACTAAGATCAAACGGACTATGGAAACAAAACATAGAAACAACACACTCAAAAGTTCTGCAGGGGATCCTTAAGGAAATACCACTTCTTGAGGCGCCCATGGACAGAACACCGTGTCATCACACCTTCGATCGAAGATATAATATCAGACTCACGGAAGAATCAAAAGACAGCTCAGGCATAAATGAAGTGAGGATATACACAGACGGCTCCAAAACTGCACACGGCACTGGAGCCGGCGTCTTCTCGAATGACCTAAACATAAGAATATCAACTACCCTAGACAAATTGAACACAATCTTCCAAGTGGAATGCATTGGTATCACCAAAGCGGCACAGGCGGTTGCAGCCAGAGATGTCCGAGAGCTTAACATCAAAATTATCTCAGACAGTGCATCCGTGCTTCAAGCCCTACAAAACAATATAATAACTTCGGTCCTCATACTGGAATGCCACAACGCACTCCAATCCATTGCGAAAGCGAACAGAGTAACTCTGCAGTGGATCAAAGGACACAGTGACTCACTGGGTAATGACGCAGCAGACGAGCTGGCAAAACGAGGATCGAAGGCAGTAGTTCACGGACCGGAACCACTACTGCCTTTACCTCATGCCCAAATTAAAACATGGTTGCGCGAAAGAACTAGAGAAACGCATTTAACAGAATGGAGAAACGGTGAAGGATGCAGGCAAACAAAAAATGCAGTTCCGGTAGCATCAAATAAGCTTACCTGCAACCTCATCAGACTAAAAAAGGACAAAATCCGCAAGGTTATAGGAGTTATAACCGGTCACTGTCCTCTAAACAAGCACCTATTTAACATAGGTGTGACTGACAGCCCCACATGCAGAGGATGCATGGAGGCAGAAGAAACGCCACAGCACGTGCTTATGGAATGTAGGAGCGTGGCAGATCAACGGCATCAGATCCTTCAATCGCCAGGATCTCTCCCGGAAGCCTGCAAAAATCTGAAAAGATTGCTGACCTTCTGGGATGATCTAGGATGGTTGGAGTAAGAAGGAAAAGGTAGCACGCACAATGGCCCAATCAGGAGGCTAAGTGGGGAAACAGCCCAGACAAACTAACTAACTAGTGTGATGAGCATGAGCATTGATATCTGTCATGGATGTTTTTAAAACGTGTTTAAGTATTTTTATCCAATGTCTAGTCGCCATAGTACAAGCTTTGTTTAGTTTGGGGCTAGCTAATTAGTGAGATTGTTAAATCATTTATTTAAAACTATCCTGTTATAATAATAATAATACAGGGGCAGCTTGTGGTAACCCCGCAGAGGCAGCTTGTGGCAAGCTGTAAGTGAGTGGCGACACCACTATTTGTGTGTGTATTTATTTGGCCCTCGCCTCTTGTGCTTGCCTTAACTGGCCGGCCAAGAGTGGAGTTGCAAGAGCAGAACCTGTGCTCCAGGTTGGAAGTGTAAAATGTCATAACGCCGGGGGCCCGTTGACTGGTGCGTTTTGCACTGGGATCTTGCACCCCGCAGACCCACCTCTAAAACCTTAGCCGTTCACACCAATATTGCTACCCTCGCTACCTTATGGTGGCTTTAATAGGGCGTCACATTTAGTGAACGGCGAGTCACTGTCTGCCCTGATTATCGAGATGAGACATTTGATATGGCAGGCGTCCCGTTGTCTTATCAATATCCCGGCAACCAGTCCATCAAGTTCCTTTCCATAGACCCGGTATAGTTTCCATCTTTTATGCAATAGTCCTTGCACCTAGCGGGTGCTGTCTTTGGCTGTATCTTCTCAATAGTACAGGCATAAATAGTATCCGCTAAGTGTACATATCCCAACTCATTATCGTATTTGTGCTGTGGACAGTTGATTAAAGTAGGTAGTAGGATAAGATTTAATAAACTTTCGAGGCTTTAAGAATCTCTTTAACAGATAATTGGTGCAGAAATTTTAGATTTGGTAAGTTATCGATATAATGTTAGCATCCCTGTTTTTTGGTAGGTGTTTGCCTTATACCCGTAACAAACGCTCCGATTTGGTTGGAACCAACCAGCCGACTACAGCCAAATTGGAACGTGTGTACGGCGGTTGACCCAACATAATTATTATTAATACTGGTCGGACGTGGTCGGCTTCCGATTTGGGTGGCTTCAACTAAATCGGAAAGTCTGGAAGCTTTGTTCTGACCAAATACTTCTCAGTCACATTCGCAACGCCGCCGATAAGAGACGTAAAGATGACCGCATTTTTTATTTTTTTTATTATTATTGTTATTTCATATTTCTTTAACAATAATTCGTCATCGAAAAGTATATTAAGCATTAGCTCATTTTATCTAGTAATTTTATAGGATATATAATCCAGGATTCTAACAATACCTTATACATCAAAACCGATTAAGGCGTTTAATCGTTTAGGTGAAATAAATAAACTCACACACATACACACATACGCATACATGAGTCCTAAAAATATTACATTTCTATTTGGGCAGTCGTGTAAAAACAGGCGGCATGACGTCCGTACTCTGCCGTAGCAAGAGGCAACTGACGGTTGGATAGCCGACCGTTGGAACGTCTGTAGCAATGTTGGAAGCGGTTGGAAGGTTGGCCCGATTTGGTCGGCTCCAACCAAATCGGAGCGTCTGTTACGTGTATTACCTTTGCTCAATTTTAGCTTGGTGTGGAGAGCATAATTGGTTAGATACAAAAGGTAGTGGATTTAATAAAGTGTACAAAAGGTATAAGCGGCAGGCAGCTGCCGATGCGCTGATGCAAAGAAGACGCGTTTAGTCAACTCTGGCCTTTACTCCGACTATGTTACGCGATAACGTCACCCTTGGCTGACAAAAATTCAAGTAATAGCCTTATACTCGTAGATTACCAATATACCCACTTACACCCACACAAATACACATCCTACAAAACTTATTCATATTTTTACTGTGTTGTATTCACAGGTGTCAAGATTTAGAAAAATATGCAGCAGAACAAAAATGCAAGTGCATCTTACTATTAAACAAGGCTGATTTAACCACTGAATATGAAAGGAAGTGTTGGGCTGAATATTTCAATAAAGAAGTAGGTGTTCTTTAAATACTGTATTTGGTAGTTCAACAAATATACACTGGATACGATCATATGACGATAAATGCAAACACAATTTTCACTAGTCTACATGCAACCTTTACTATGGGATCAACTTAAAAAAATCAATTTTATTTTTACGTCTCCATACAAACTGATGTCATCTAACCGGCGGTTTAGTATGGGAAGGTGTTTTTTCACGATTTTGATGTTGCCCTATATAGTAAAAATTTTGTAAAAACTGTGGTTTTTTAATTAATGGGACAGAAAGGTACTAGAATGGCCACGTACCGGCAAAGGTTGCAGGAAGCCTTTAAACCGCAGCTCCCAACCGACCAATCTGAAAGTCTGGGGGAGGCCTATGTTCTGCCGTGGACGTCCTATGGCTGAAGTGATGATGATGATGATTTATTGAGGTTTGATCGTCTTCACCCTGTATATAATAAATAATTCAAATTCAAATTCAAATCGTTTATTGCATGTCACATGAAGTAATAATTAGTTTAGGTGGTAGGTACAGACTAGGTATACATGTGACGCCCTGCAAGGTCATAGCAATTTGTGAGGGCTAACTAAGTGCTTGCCAATTTAATATCACAGATAATATTTAATAAATTTAAAAAGAAAAAATAAACTTTAGCTCAAAAAGTATCACAAAACGTTTAAACTACTTTACGTCCTTATAACAACTAAAACTTACTAACAACAGTATTTCAAAAGACTTAATTCTATTTTTATATGACATTAATAAATACGGTTTGTACTTTTCAGAATATCCCAATTGCATTCTTCTCGGCAGCCAAACATACAAACGAACGTAAGATATCCGAAGCTAGTGAGAACTCGTCAAAGAAAAGTCAAACCTACGACATTGGCTCAGACACAGAGTCAGCTGATTCTATGGATGATATAACACACAGTGATTTAGAAGAAGCTATCAAGAGTACAGAAGAAGACATAGAATTGTTTAAAAGGCAATTGGGAGATCTTGACAAAGCAGTTTCTAATACAGCTGACAAATTAGACAGGATACAAGATGTTTTGGACAAGGTTGTTAAGAATTTAAGACTAGGCAAACCTATTGATTCCTACCCAAATAAATATGAATCTGAAAATGTACAAGAAACTTCAGAACCAACAGAAGAATTAACAAAAGTGACAAATTCTTATGAAATTTTTGACAGGAACATGTTATTGGAAATGCTGAAGCAACAAAAAGTTGACAATCTAAAGAATCCTCCTAGATTGTCAGTGGGGATGATTGGATACCCGAATGTGGGAAAGTCTAGTTCTGTCAATATTTTGATGCAAACAAAGAAGGTGAGATCTGTTTACTAATGTATTATCTCCTCTGTAATTCTTTTTGTTGTATTAAAACCATTAATTATACAGATAGGCGCATATGAGGCATTTAACACATACTAATTTTTTTCCTTAAGGACAGCTGTAGGTTAATCTTGCTTATAAAATACAGACATTAATATCCAAAACTATAGGCAAAATATTTAAACAGTCGGGGTCGGGGCTCTGGCACTAGTTTGGCAGAAGGCTGGGCAAGGTTATCCAAGGTCAACAGGAATGAGGAATATGCATGTTTTTTATTTGGTCCTAAAATAAATAGTACTTAATTATAATTAATAAAACTTTAGGAATTTTCGAAAAATATTGATAAATACCTGACTTACAGCCCATTAAATTCGCGTGTTAGACAAGGAGAGCCGATATGTACCGTGACGTCACATTACACGTCCGCCATACATTTTTCATAGTAAAATTTGTTTTAGAAAGAGCTTGTTTTCACTATTAGCACTATAATTTCATATATTTTCTGATACTTTTGGAGTCGGTGCCAGCCGATGAGAGATTCAATGTTTTTGTTTGCACCGACTCCAAAAGTAACTGATTAGGTACTTAAGTGTTAGGATTATTTTTAGCATTTCAGTGTTTTGAAGTCGGTTTTATTTTTTTTAATAAAATTTACTTCATCTATTTTTAGTGATAAATCCTAATCTAACTGCTGAACACCGAATTCATCCCCTATTTTCCTACCCTTAGAGGTGATTTTTATTTTTCAAACTTTTATTATAGCATCTTTGAAGTATAAGCTATTCAATAAAACAAAAATCATCAAAATCGGCTCATATTTGTCGAAGATAGGTAACAAGAACCACAACCAAAATATTATCTGGGTATATATTTGTTGATTTTCTCAAAAAAATCTAAATCAATTTCGATAAAATTTATATGGGACCACCTCTGAAGTATGATCTACCAAACAAAAAAAGAATCATTAAAATCGATTTTTGAAGTCGGTTGAAAACAATATATTTTATTAATGCCTATTCCCTAATGCCGAAATTATGAAATTCAAGTGACGTTATTTCTAGATGGCCCCTAGTCTACTCAGATCCACCGTCCACCGTCCACCGTTTGTGGAACCGTCGTTGTTTCTGATTTCTATAACACAAATGCTTTATCTACTTTAGATCAGAGCAATGTATGTAATGTTTCACCATCGTCATCATGTCAGCCTATTGCAGTCAATAGGGTAGTTGACACTACCAATCAATTGACATACTTTTTATGAGCTGTCAAAACGTACCTCTTCCTTAGAATTTGTATGGCAATATCGGACAGTGACGTCACTGTTTACCAAACTCAACTGACTATCTATATTAGTTTTAAACCAATTAAAAATGTATTTAAAAAAACAATTAAGAATTATGACTGAATAAATTAATAAAATTAGGTGTTATTTAAAAAAGAAGTGTCTCGGAATTATTTATGAATGGTAATAACATCCCAATTGCTGGACATAAGCCTTTTTTCATCCACTCACTGCTAGTCAGCGTCCTACACTTCGTTTCCCAGGACGTTAGTTAACGTTTCCCAAGACGTGGTCCCTACTCGAGAGTTAACAGGAGGGTTAGCAATTGAAGTAAATTGTCCATGATTTATTTATGGATTTTCTTTATAGGTGAGCGTGAGTGCAATGCCGGGCCACACGCGGCACATCCAGTCGCTAATCTTGGACGAAGACGTCGAACTGCTCGACTGTCCTGGCCTCGTGCTCCCAGCGTATGCCGTCGCGCCGGACCTCATGCTGACTGCTGTGCTGTCTATAGACCAGGTAACGAGTTGACATCGTGCTAGTGCTGTGCGAGCGAGTTGTTTTTTTTTAATTGTTAATAGTTTACGGCTTCGGACATCAGTCCATCCAAACACTAACTTCCGCTCGCGGCTGAGCCCGCGTGGAGTTTGATCTGACACTTTAAGCCTATATCAACTACTCATGTCACTTCCCAGCCCAGAATAAACAAATAATACAATAAACCATATCAATTTACCTCGCTCTAACAGTAAAATAAAAAAAATGCTAGAGCCAATGCACTACTTCAGAACAAATTTACAATAAAAAAGGTTATAGTGAGTCAACCTTAAAAGATAGACATATGCTGTCGTGCAATTTTCTTTAGAACTGTGAAAGGGGAACAATTTCGTCATACATGTATTTTGCATAACGTTAACCGTTTACGCAGAGCACGCAACGGAAGCTCTCAAATGAATATTTTTTCCTGTGTTTGCAACATTTTTCATTGATACTCCGCTCCTATTGGTTGTAGCAATTAATTATAACCTAAACCTTTCTCGATAAATGGACTATCCAACACAATAGTTATTTGAAGCAAGGCTACAAAGTTGGTTTTTGGTGCGACTACTTGTATTGAATCCTGAGCGTATTGAGGGTTGCAAAGGTACGAGATCAAAAATAACTTTGCTGCCGAGTGCAACACACAATTTTTCACTCACTACAACAAAAAAAACGCTTGGTTCAAAAAACAGCTTAGTTATTAAATTAGTGTTTATTTATTTTACAAATTATAATTACTGCAATTGGTAACATTGATTGCCACCTGTGGCTGGCCAGTGTGATTATTCAAAGAAATGAGGTTTAGAAAAGTATGGAATAGAAAGGTTCGAATTTTAAAACTCTTTCCATGCTAGCGGACCAAATGCACTTTTGCACTCAGATTTCTAATGACAAACAGAATCTTTCCAAGGTTGTGAGGTGAAAAAATATTTTTTCAATTCGAACCAGCACTTCCTGAGATTAAAGCGTTCAACCAATGAAATAAACAAACTAATTACCTTTATAATATTAGTATAGATATTTTATTTATTGTACTTAGATGCGATCTCACGACGCAGCGATGGCTCGCCTCTGCCAGCTGGTGAGCCGGCACACCTTCGAACAGAAGTACGGGCTTCTGTTACCGAAAAGTGGCGACGGCGATCTGGACTACAAACAGATACTTACTGCCCACGCTTGTAAGTGCTTTATTTTGTATACAGGGTTCCTTTTAAAACAGTTGCAAACATGGAACACATACCTACCTAAAAATACCTACATACATTTTTTTCTCAATTGTACTTATAGTAATGTTGGTCATCATCATCATTGCGTATGGCATTCTTCCTGCGTGGATCAGACGTCGATATCCAGGTTTTTAAGCCATCTTGCGGCGGTAGGTGTGTAATCGTGGACTTTCGACATTCCGCCAGGAAAACAGCGAAGTGGGCATTCGTTTATAGGGTAACCCTGAGAAGGGCTGCTTGCCGTTGAGAGGTCCTGAAAAGGACTGTTTAGATCCATGATGTCGTCGCAGGTAAAGCACCTAGACATTCACTAGGAAGAGTTCGGTGAGCCGATTACAGTCAAGAACGTTTAGCCAGCATGAGCTGTTGCCCGGGGTGGACCACGAGGAGGTAGTTCTGAGGTTGGGAATTGGTCTAGTAATGTTGGTGATCTTAGGCAAAATTATGTCTTTTATATTACTAAAGCGATTGTCTGCTTTCATTCCAAGCAGCACCTTCTCTGTCACTCCTACTGAATTCGACAGTGATCGTTAAGGCGCGCTGCTATGCGGATCTACATACAGGAATACTCATTTACCACCAGCCAAAGGCATTAGGTATACTTCATAGAGCCTATTTATAAAAAAAAATAGGTATGTCAAGGTACACCATAAAATATTTTCCCCAATATAATTTTCAATTTTATGTGATTACTGCTTAACGTAAACATTACGCTAGATACATGAATGAAAGGGCGGCGCGGGGGCAGCGGCACGGGGTTGTTATGACGACGGCCTCGTGTGGGCATCGGTGGCCCGCCGGCCGATGTCAACAAACACACAAATCAGTCGCCTGCGCAACCCCGTGACGTATGCGTGCCTTATTACCGCGTTTCCGCGTCCCGCGCGCTGCGTACTATCGCGAAAATATGAAGGGAAAGTCTACAAATTAAGGATCGTAAAACATCAATAAAAAGCGGGGGCGGGGAGAGGCGTCGACGCTAGCGCGTAGAGTAGTTCGCGTGCCGTGTCCATACTCCTAGTATTCGTTTAGACAATTTCCAGGTGCTCTATCTCAACATTTTTGTACTGGGCGATACCAAAAGAAAAAACACGTGTATTGTTTTTTTCCTCATAGATTATTGTATTTAAATTTGGATGATGATAAAAAAAAGTCTTCCTGTGTATCTATCGCTCGAGGTCGTTAGCTCCAGTCAGCATCTCAATTCCCAGACAACCGCGGCTTCATGACGGCAGCCGGGCAGCCGGATCAGTCTCGCTCGGCGCGGCTGCTTCTCAAAGACGCGGCCGGCGGGCGCCTCCGCTGGGCGCAGCTGCCGCCCGGATGCGACCCGGTGCCATCGGACGAGATGATCGAAGAGAAACGGTCTGAGAAGAGGAAACCTACGCCTAGGGAAGCGAGAATGGTTGAGGTAAGTTTGTCTATTCGATTACAATGTTTAGGAGAATGAAAACCCTATCGAAAGCCGTTGTGTAATTTAAGTTTTTTATTAAAAAAATATACACCGATTTCAAAGTAAGGATAATGCTAAAAACCGGCATGTGCGACTCGGACTCGCGCACTGAGGGTTCCGTACGAACCTGTAGGTAACTATGTAAGTAAAAGTTCACCCATCACGACAATCGAGTCATAGTTATGGTATTTTTGCTGCAAAATCCATAACATTACGAAAGGTAAATTGCGGTTTACGATTTATGACGTATTAAAAAAAACTACTTACTAGATCTCGTTCAAACCGATTTTCGGTGGAAGTTTGCACGGTAATGTTCATCATATAATTTTTTTAGTTTTATCATTCTTGTATTTTAGAAGTTACAGGGGGGGGGGGGGGACACATTTTACTACTTTGGAAGTGTCTCTCAAGTCCTATCCATAGATACCACAAACATGGGTTTGAAGAAAAAAAATTTTTGAGTTTCAGTAGTAATAATTACCCCGAAGTTTATTGTTTTTTTTCTCTATTTTTGTGTGAAACTCTTAATTCGGTTCCCAGAATACATCTACTTACCAAGTTTCAACAGTATAGTTCGTATAGTTTCGGAAAAAAGTGGCTGTGTCATTCGGACAGACAGACATGACGAATCCATAAGGGTTCCGTTTTTTTGCCATTTGGCTACGGAAGCCTAAAAACGCTATAAAAGGTTACTTGCAACTTGAGCTATGCCAATTAGGTTCGATGCCTTTTTCTCAATTGATATTGATCTCTGCGTGTCAGACTTAAAGTTGAAAATCGGTTTAATGACCTTTGACTTTTAACCTGCTGTTGACTGTACATTGTATTGAATAAAGACATTTAAACTCTTCATGGACACCTACTCCAAAAATAATTGTTTATGTAAAGAAATGTTTACAGTTTTTCGAAGTTTTATTTTTTAATTGCTCAACTTTAGTATATTTTAAGTACAAAGTCGAATCATTTAAGTCTAAACAAAACATATCCGGTGTAAACAGAATTTATGCCCTAATTTTTCACTCTTTAAAGCTGCAATATTTTCTTTAATTCTTTATGGGACTACCACTAAAGTTAATTATTTTTAATGAAAAAAGAGTCAACAAAATCAACGTTTGGCAAAGATGTACACACACAAAAACTCCTACAGTCAAATGAATCACCTCCTTCTTTTTGAAGTCGGTTAAAAGTTAAGTGCACAAACAGGCAGTTGCATCTGTATTATAGATTAGTAATGTCTAATACAAGTAAAATTAAGATACACATACCCTATTAATATGGTTTATTGTATAAAAAAAGATTGTGAGCCTATAGATTTAAACAAACAACTACAAATGTATTAAGAGGCGTGCCCGACGAAATTATCTGTAATGCGGTGTATCTTCTACCTCATCATTCTAATTTTATAGCGCCATCTTTCACAACAATCAAAATAGCTCCCCCGAATTGATGTGGCGACATCAAACCGATCCAAACCGCCCACATTCAAGAAAACAACGGCCCGACAACGGATGGGTGTCATTTGTCATCAATCTCGGGGGGATCGTTAAATCCCCGGCGAGTGGGCGAAGACAACAGAATACCAGAGTTTGATGTAAAAATGCGGTCACGTGTGTGTCTCGCGTCGGCGTGACGTCACGTTAGGAAGGGTTCTATCTACAGAAAATGAATAGAGAGATGCATATGACTGTGTTCGGTACGTGTGAGTGTATACTTATGCCGCGTTTGCATTATTCGGCTAGTCACTGACTATTGTAACTGTTATTCCGTCCGGCCGAATTCGACTTGCCCGTTTTCGGTCAAATGCGTTCATGCGTTGACCGCTTTACGGTACTGTAAAGCGGTCGCTGCATTCAGCTACCTTATGCCGTAGTAAGGCTGTATTCGGTCACTGACTATTGTTACTGTTATTCCGTATGGTCGAATCCGACTTGCCCATTTTCGATCAACTGCGTGCATGCATTGACGCTTTGCAGTAGTTTAAAGCGGTCGACGCATTCGGTGACCGACCTAATTCAAACGCGTTATAACTGTCTAAACATTGTTTAAACGAGTAAAACGTGTTACTCAAAATCCGGACAACGTCAGGATGGAGAGCTGTTAGTTCGTACGAACAGAGAAAACCATTTCGTTGTTTGTCTGCGGAATCCTAAATAATAAGAAAACAATATGGGATACCAGACGGTCGCGGTGGACGTCTGGCGTCAATGAAGATTTTTATTCGTTTTTGTGGGTTTCCGACGCCTATCCTGTGTCATAACGTAAACATTAAAAGACGAACTTGTGCAATAAAAATACATTTCTTTGATATCTTGATGTGATTTAATTATTAGTATTAGAGTCTTATGAGGTATTGTTTTTTAAAAATGGTGAGTTTATGTGAAATCTGAGACCGGTTACATATACTACCTACGACCTATTGCATCGACGCACTTTAAGTATCGATGCATACGCGCGTGTGTTGCGACAAAATGGCGGCGTTGTTTAGGCTAGCGTCACGACTGTATCAGCTGTTAGCGCTGTATGGCGTTTGCACCGTGACCGTACCACTGCAGCTGTCATTTTATTTTATTTACATTCAATTGCACACTCCTCTAAAATTTTATCTAAAGTTATATTTTTAGAACTATCTTAACAACTTACATACTTACAGCTTAAAAAACTAGGACAAAGAGTTACAAAATAAAACAAATTTATTCATGTAAATAGGCCCGAATTAAGCACTTTTACTTTATACTTAAATGATATATGTTGTTACAGGGCTGGCTTAACAAATCGGCTGAAATCGACAGCACATTCTTCGCAATGCAGAAAAGCTCGGCTCATGTCAAAGGAAAACCTGTCTTGGGGTAAGTTTCGAATTCAATGAAGAATACATGTTTCCCTGTTTATTTTGCTATAAGTATACAGAGGGTCTATTCCAGATCGAAAAATAAACTTTACTGACAACACAAATATCATACCATACAATAGTATGGATTTGCATAAAATTAGCTTTCACTCCCCGTTTGATTTAGAAGTTTAAAAAATTGCAAGGGGCACTCAGTTGTCGCAATCTACGAACAAGCGTGAAGTTAACACCTAGTTAAACCGGTATGTTGGTGTGCGTACCTCCGCCAACAACGCACACTGCTGTAATGTGTGCATACGTATAATCAGAAGTTTATTGCCCACGGTGGTTCGTGAATCACAAGAATTGGGATGTTGACACCATTCAGCATAGAATTATTAATTCTATTTTGCCTTTTCATCATCACCATAGAATAACTCCCGGATATGTACCCAGTGGGGATATTTGTATATTATTATTAATGTTACAATAGTCCAATTTGGATAGGAAACAGAATAGTACGTAAAGATATTATTCAAATTAAAAAACATTACCATTTTTGTATATTTCTTTATGAGGCACATACCCACTAGCTCATTTTTACTCAAAGGGCACCTATCCGGTACTAGGCATATATCCCACAAATTTTGGAGATTTTAGTAATTGTCATAGCCTTTTAATCATACATCTTGCTGTAAAAGTTATACAAGGCTTTTTTAGCAAAAAGATTGAACTACCATCCTGTAAATAAAACTTCACCATAATCCATAGGTTTTGGCCAAAAGATCAATTACAAAAACATGGGCAACTATCCGGAAGTTACCCTACTTATAATTTTATTAATAGGACTTACCGGTATAATCGAACCGTCTGTACCTCACTCGGCAGGGCCTACTGCAGTGTCGTGGCCTACACTGTCCGTGGCTCAAGCTGAGTCAGGTCCCATTATCCTGGGCATCGCAGGCATATAGTGGCACCGCTTGTTTTTTATTTTACTATGTTTCTTTTTTGTGTCTGTTTCCTTTTTTTGTTCAATTTAATGGAAGTAATGTCGTCATTTGTGTGTGTACTATTTGTGTGTGATTTTCAAAAAATAATAAATGTTTTTTCTTCTTTTAAATGTATGGTTTGATAAAAACGCCCTGAATGTGTGGTTTGATGTACTCGTAGGTCCTACGTAAATCAGTTTAATATACGCGTAAAAATACATTTGATCGGAATGCGAGTATTTGCGTAAGCCAATCTTATGGCCTTACACTTCCTAAATGTAATATTGACTTCTGAAAAAATAAAATAAGTGGGATCATTTTAAATGTTGCAATGAAAACGTTTTCGGAAGCTAAACCAAACACCATCAAAAGACTATTTCGGCTATAAAAACATGTGTTATGGTTCAGATAAATAAAAACCATGAACAATAAAAGATAACGACTAACACAAATTCTTAAAAAGTTATCATCACACACATTAATCCTAAAAAAGTGCATACGAAAATATCGTTCATAACGAGCCAAGATGAAAGAGTTCAGAGTATATTATCAATTAGAGTTAAACTCTAAATAACTGGAGACGGAACGGGCGGCCTGGACGGCCGCCAACTGTTAATTCATAAAGTCACAACTTCTTTATGAGCAGCCGGAGGGTTAACGATCGTGAAAATTGCTCGGAGACCGTATTATACCTAATTATATGCATGTGCGGCTGTATAGATGTATATGATCCCGCAGCTGGTACCTTGCATCTAGTGGAAAATTTTTCAGATGCAGTCACTCTCAACCTCCGTAGCCGAGAAACGAGCATCCCGGAATTGGTGTCGCTATCTCTGAGGTCCCGGGTTCGATTCCCGGTCGTTCAATGTTTAATTTTTAATGTTTTATCTGATTTTCTGTATTGTCTCGGGTCTGGGTGTTGTGGTACCGTCGTTGTTTCTGATTGCTGTAACACAAGTGCTTTAGCTACTTACCATAGGATCAGAGCAATGTATGTGATGAGCTGTCCCGGCGAACTTCGTACCGCCAATAAAAGTTAAACTGGTACGCATCCTGTTTGACTGGTACGAACAGTTTGTATGGCAAATAAAATAGTTGTTTTTACTACTTTCCTTGCAATTTCTATATATTTTCTCACCTTTTAAACCTTCCCTGAACTTCCACAAATATTTTAAGATCAAAATTAGCCAAATCGGTCCAGCCGTTCTCGAGTTTTAGCGAGACAAACGAACAGCAATTCATTTTTATATGTATAGAAGATTTATTATATTTTTGTTAGTTAACACGGTTAAAAAAGTGGTGATTTTTCATATACATTTAGTATGTACTGACGAGTCCTGTCAACTCTATATAGCCTAAACAAAAACAGTACAGTCACAGATTAAATACAGGCGGATTTTTTGTAAAGGAAATAAATGTTATTTCTACTCTATTCCATTCCCTGTGTTCCATGATTCGAAACCATGACCACCTGTCATGTGTTGTCTGACGCATATTTATACTTAATTATTTAATTTAATTAAGGTCATCTTTTTCCAGTGTAGTCGGGGCGCAGCCGGCGGGCGTACAAATGGGCAAACCCTGGAAACTAGAAAAAAAACACGCAAACAAAAATAAAAGAGAAAAACTTAGAAGAGTATACGCTCATTTAGACGAACATTAATATGTGCAATATACCATACTCGGTTTTCGGACAATAGGGAGTTTTCGACTGTTAAAAAAACTTTTTATCTTAAAAACAATTTTAGCGTTTTTAACATTTAAAATACCTCACCGAATTTGCCAATCTTCACCGGATAGCGCTCTTGTCATGCAATGAATTACACTTGATATTATAATCTTTACTCTATGGCATGACACTAACGCCATCTGTTTGATATTTTACTAATAAAGTTTTGGAAAATTCCCTATTGGGCGAAATATTTTTGTGTAATGAATGTACGAGTAGCTTTCGAATGATGTTGTGATACTTAAACATGTAAAATATTCTTGTTAACGCATTTATCCTGAGACAAAAATTGAAGTAACGTTTGTAAAAGTAATTTCAATAAAATGTATGAGATACAGAAATAAATGTTTTTTAATCTAATTTGTCAAATTTTTTTTGATTATGGGTGTGGGAAAAAAAACATATTAATAACACAAATCCAGATAAATGTCTAAAGATAAAATACTGGAAAAAATGTAATTAAAAAATAATTTTCTTAATTGTAGGGCAATTTGTTTGCTTCAGAATATTCAGTATACTGAGGTATCTGCTATATTTTGTGCGCAGCAGCAACTCAATTCAGTGCCCTTGAGACCTTGACAATAATGTTAGGAGCCCGCGCAAACTAGATTTTTTATCGGCTGATAGTCTGTTGTCTGCGCGGGCGGCTAACGTAGTGGCACATGATTTATCAGTTAGTAATTCGTTATCGAGGGGGCAGGTGCTTTAAGGGTATAGCCCCTGAATAACCCCCTCCCCCTCTCAGGAGATGACTAGCACGCACGTAAGCTGCACTTCAACTTTGAGGCTCTACAGTCCTGTGGTATTAATACAAGAAGGTTTTTTGGAAACAAATATCAATTGACGTTCGGTTCTAAACAACTTATACCGTCGAAAGGTACATTTATTTGATGTGATATTGACGATAGTGACTGAGGATCGTGTTGCTACTTCTCGGTGATTGCCCGTTTTGTCAATGTTATCCTGAAGCAGCGTTTGGGTAAAAAAAAAACGAAAGATGTAAAGATGCCTCATTCAAAGTATTTTCTGTGGTTTTGCTTAAGCCCGTACTAAACGGAGGATGGACTCCTCTTGACATTGTGGGGACAAACGCTGCCATTAGACGATCCTTCCGTCCACTCGCCAGTCAGCCCGCCAGCCAGACCCAGCCCTCTTCTTGTTCCGAAACTGGCCATAATCGACATTAGTGTTTGCAAACTTAGTCCGAGTTTATATTCGCCTACACCACTCGAGTTTCAGTAAGCTAAAATCGATGTATGCTCAATCCGGAACAAGAAGCGAAAAGTCGACGGTCAAGCAGTATCAAGAGGAGGCCAGCTTCCATTTGTCAAAACCATTACTTGTGCACAGTGTTTTTAGATCTTTTTAGCAAAGAAAAAGGCGATGATATAGTTTCTTTGTTTATTGGTGTGCTGCACTGCTGTCAGAGTCCGGTCCGAAAGCATCATAATAAAGTAAGTAATCTATGGAAAGCATTCATACGAGTCCAAGGTGACATTGACGGTTGGTCCGTCAAACGTTGTGGTCCGCGCTTTTATACGTGCGGCGGAACATTTATTCGAATTATACGTGCGGCCAGTCTAAAAGCGTTTCCATCAGTCATCGCTTCGACTAAGTCCGCACTGGCAGGCAGGGATTAAATATTTTTTCGCCCGATATCATCAATCTGATTTATGCACAACACAACACGTAGTTACACAAATACGCGAGGAATTCTTATGGCGTAATGTTGGTCCAAATCGGCTGATTTATAGCCACGACGCTAATTTAAGACAAGTGGTTGATTTTATGTCCGTAAGACGAAATCGACACTCGTAGGTTCATTTTTAAGACTAACAATAAGTTGGGAACTTAATATAGCTGTGAACACGGTCATAATGATAATAATACAAGTTCCAATACACAATGTAGCCACATCCCAGTTTATCTGACGAATTCGTGCTTGGTTCTTTTGTTTTAATCACACACATGGCAAGAACAACCTGCGCAAAAAGGAAAAATTGTTCCAACCAAAAATATCAGTGATTTAATTGCATACTTAATTGAAGTGGTTGTTGAAAAATCCCTACTACTCGTAATATTTTAAAGTGGCATAGTACGCAGAACTGACACCCGATAGAACAGAAAGGTTTTGGAATGGAGGCCACGTACCGGCGAGCGCAGCGTAGGACACCCACAAGGTGAACAGACGAGATGGCAATGGTTACAGGACGCCGCTGGATGCAAGCCGCTTCCAACCGGCCAATCTGAAAATCACGGGGGATGCCTATGTTCATCAATGGACGCCTTATGGCTGAAATGATAATGATGATAATTATCTTGATGCAATCTTTTGGCTCACGTTTTCTTTTTAATGTTTGTTACCTCAGAACTCCGCCATTAATGAACCGATTAAAAAAAAATTCAATTGAAAAGGTAATACCTCCCCTTGGAGAGGATTTGTCCCATTTTTTTTCAAAATTTTATTCTGATGAGGGATCCATGAGGAATTGAGGGAACTCCTAAAATATTATAGGTATACATATAGCGATTTTAGTATATTTGATAACAAGTCAAGCATTTGCATTCAGAAAGTATCATTTGCTGAGGTGGAACTGATGAAGGAGACTATAGTATTATAGTTGGCCACAATAGTCTTATGGCTGAAATGATAATGATGATAATTATCTTGATGCAATCTTTTGGCTCAAGTTTTCTTTTCTTTTTTGTTCGTTTTCTTTGTAGCATCTAATCGGAGCAAGTTCTCATAAAGGAGACCTTTTCACTTTGCTGTTGACATGCTAACAATTATCAGCAGCAAAGCGGAAAAAGACAATTTTATGGAGAACTTTCACTTCTTTATTCTCTATTCTCTTGTTTAATCTTGGTTCTTGTTCCTTTCTGTTAGACTCCACCTGAAAAATACAAATATTAAAGATTATTTTTTTCTATTTAAAAAAGGGGTTTATTCCTAAGTTTACTTTTTTTTAATGAATTCCAAAAATCCATCGGCTTTCCTAAATACTTACAAGGTAGATGAACAGAGAAAGTGGTGCCACAACAATTTACAAAATACACACATCAATAACCTTCTCGTAATTCACACCTTTTTGTATCATCTGTCTACAAAGTAAACGGAAAATAGTGATCAAATTATCAGAAAATCAAAATCAAAAATATTCGTTCACAAACAATTTGGTTACAAATATTTTGGTAAATATACTTAGTATAACTAAGAAAATACCTAGTAGGTCAGATAGTCGCTACCCAATTAGACCGTGTTGTTTTATGGTGAGCAATACAAATAAAAGCATTTAACAAAATCCAAGTAAGTAGGAAGTATCATAATCTTGAACAGTTTATTTTATATTATATCTGGGAATGTGTGTATGCATGTGTGTGTGAGTGCGCGCGCGTGTCATTGATGTCCAAGCTTTATCGGCGGAGACAGGGTAACGTTAATTTTAAATGGACCAATTACAGAAACACCCGTTTCACGCATACCGGAGATTAGGGAACCAGCTCTTGGCATGCCCGAGAGTTCGCCCATCCTATTTAAAGTGCCTTGTATATCATTGCGCGGAAAATGTAAACATTCCTGTTTGTGTAAATACACATAGCTAGAATGTGAAGGCCGGCCGAAAAGGATGAAGTTAAATCGTTTTTGAATCGCTGAACACTAATGAAAGTTGGTACCACCTACATAAGTGGTTGGAATAGACAGGTATGTTTATCGTATGAGGATAAGGTTTACGGTGAATTCACGAATAGTCGTATAAGCACCACATTCGAAACTAATACTTACGCTGAGGAATAAACGCAGGCGACAGTGCAGGGCGGAGCTGATTTAATAGAATTCAGGTATTAAGGAAGAGGGGAGGGGGGGGGGAGCGAGGAAGTAGCCATAAAGCACCATGCTGTACTGCGTTGCCAGCATAAGCTAAACCTAGTAAGATCAATCATAACCCGACGGCAATTAAGACAAGTTCGTTTTTAGACTGACCGGGCCCCCAATTCAAAACAATTCGATAGCAAATTTTAGACCGGAAACCCACGTGACACTATATGATTTAACATTAGTGTCACGTGATTTACCGGTTGACATTTCGTTAACGCAGTGGTCTGAATCAGCCCCCTGATCGGAAATCGAACTAGGGTCTAGGGATTACGGTAGGTAAACTAAAATCCCTCTGATCTCTCAATAGTTAAATCTGCCCGAACTTTAGGTACCACAGCGTCACCACGTTATCTATCTTGAGCTCTCATTTTATAATGATAATATGTGACCTAAATCCAAATTACAACATCAACACCGCTTTATAATTGATTACCTATATTCCAGACTACATTTCACATTGGGTAGTGGTGACCACCATAGATGATCATTACCTACCTAGACTTTTCCGAAAAAAAGAACATCCTGTACATTAGAAGCGTTAAGATGTATTTTTACATAAAATGACTGTCGATTATGACATGCGCTGTGCCAAACCGTCAACAAATGACAGTTAATTGAAACATTTAAAAAAATATAGTTTTCCGGACCACCGCGGACACTTTAACGACCCTTCTAAATTAGAACAACGCCAGACTCGACGGAAATCCAAAGGCAATCACAATGACTAACGCTGACTTTCACGATCTATTTAATTCGGCTAATGTTGTCATACATCTTCTGGAGATCGAAAGGAAAGAGTGGCGATTTTAGTTTTGTTTGCGACATTTTCTTCCGAATTAAATCGTTGTGGCCTCAGATCATAGAAATAAATTTATTTCTATGATCTGTGGTTGTGGCTTTTGCACGTTGCTGGCAGGCATCTGTATAAGGCTTCGAAGCCTAATGGCTGCCCCTGAGTCTCCAGACTATCCATTGCGAAGCCTCATGACCTGGACAATGACTTACTACATATTGTTGGACTACCACGAATTGTCTCGAAGCAGTGGTAGGGAAAAAAAATGGGACGTGTAAAAGCGTGCTTATGGCCTATTTGCAAAAATAAATTATTTTGTTTTTGATTTCGATTTTGACTGTCGCACTCAGAGACGCCAATTAACAGTAAAGTTTTGATGAACATTTTTGTTAATTCAATATTTCTCTTTATTTGTATCGATTTTAGTATCACAGATTTTTCTTAAGTAACCATTAAAGTTAAGTGACGTCTCTCAGTGCGACATTTAGCAATATAAGACATTAGATTTAGAATAGCATTACATAAAACTTTTTTCTTTAGCCTTATGGTTGACTGGTAAAGAATGCAACAAGACATTAAGGCCGCTTTTGTATGCTTTTCAAATCTGTGTAATATAGTTTAAATAAATAAATAGCATTAGATAAAGTATGGAATTGTATAGACAGGCCTTATGCGTAAACGAGAATGTGGATAGCTTTCGCATTATGTTCGCGGGCTAGTTTTTGTAGGTTTTTTTGTAGGTTAATGGCGCGAATTTACGCCGTGAGTAGTCTAATGAGCTATCATTGCACACCATCGATATCTGCTATTCTGCTATCTATAGTACACAAAGCCTGTCGTTACAGAGAACATAAATTGCAGTGCACGCTTCCATTTTAAAATGTTATTACGCGCGTACCTCCTTACAAAATGGTGATGCGTTGCGTTGATGATTCATTCTTGACAAAGTTTCGGTTATTGACACTGGAGACACTACCGACTCTTACCATCTTTTTTTTTATGGACTCTATACCGCTCTCTATGCAGAGCAGTGATTCTGCCAATGTCGAGTGATTCTTGATAAAGTGTTCACAATAATAAAGGGTGTTTCGTTTTTATAGCTTTTTTTTGATTTAGTGAAGGCTACTCTTCCCGTAGAAGCAGGTTTCAAGACGCTATCGGGCCTAAAGCAAGTTGTCTTGAGGCAAGTCCCTTGACTTGACACTCGAGGCGTCGTTGAATACCTACAATGATATTTCAATAGTTTCAAATCTTTAGCACTTCACCAAACATTAGAAGATATAACCAAACTTGCACTGTAAAGCTCTTTAAATGATAAATAAAAACCATTAAAATAGATCGAACATGCTTTTCGTTCGAGTACCCCCCCCCCCCCCCCCACCAAATCAGCGACTCTTACCTTTTTATTACGCCGCCTTCTTACGTAATCGTAGACTCCATTAATTACGTCTATCAGTAATTTTTCGCTTAGTATGAAAATCCTTTCCTAAATAAAATGCTAGTCACGTTAGAGCGGAAAACTACACACTTATCTAATGAACCAAGTAATATTACGAAATGCCTCAACAAGACTTTTTAGGAATCTGCTTTGCAAAGATCGCCTCCCAAAATCTTTCTATCCGCGCCAAAGTTACCCAATCCCTAAAGACAGATCATATCGTCTTAAACTATCGGTTTTTGATAATTTTTATGCACCTCTTCGGTGATAGCCGTCTTTGGGTTGTATGAAAATTAACCTATAATTAGTCCCGTCAACCGTTCGAAATAGGATTTCTTTTCAAGCTAGTGTGAGCTTGAGAAGAAATCCTATTTTGATCTACGAAAATTCGTATATTTCAGAGTAATGGATTGTTATTGAACTGGCGTTTATTAGTATGGGTATGGTGAAACGGCACTTGTGAAGGGAACGTACCTAAACACTAACTAAACAGTATCACCACTCGTATATTGTATATCAAAAGAAGACGGTTCTTACCACATTTCTTTGAACCGACTATCGGTTTCCTTTGATCTTGTCTTATATTTAAATAGAAACAAATGTTATTTTAATAAATTCCTGGTTATCATACTGGCAATAACCCAAAGTCTGATACAGGTGTGTACTGAACCAAAATCGAGTTTTATACGCACATCTAAAAAGTGTATGTATTTTTAAACGGTTGGCTTGATCGGGATTGAAATAGTCAAGGTTGATCTCTAAATAATCTAGCGCTTGGATGGAAAGCGTAGGTTTCGAATGTTCGAATATTCTCTCGATACATACGTATTACCCATCTACTTTCAGATTCGGAGAGAGTTCAAAACTTTTTGATAAGACTGGCCGTCTTTTTTGTGTTAAAAAATCAGCAGAAATGATTACGATGATGAATTTTTTTACCACGACGGAACGGAGAAGAAGGTAGGGTGTAGGTTGTTTGTTTGTTTGTTCGACAAACAAATCGAATGTTGCCATGTATCTCCCAAAAGGTACGACCGATTCAAATGCGCTTTTCTGTAAATGGTAGGTGGGTCAATTTCAACAAGTCCATTTTTTTTGTCATTACGGTGAACTTTTTTATTTATAACTTTTTTTGAAATAAAACCATGTAGTATTGTTATTTATGTTATTGTTATGATTAATCTTTACTCGACATCAAATTGAGTTCATATACTTAGGAGATATAGTACTTTAAAATTTTGGTGTCACCGAAATTAAAGAATAGTTCACCGAAATGAAACTTCTCATCACCGAAATGAAAAACGCGAGTCACCGCAATGAAATTACTTATGCAGTCACCGAAAAAAACTAAACTGTTACCACGCAATGCACCTAAAATGCTGCTATCCTAGTTCCATAATTACTTACCTAAGTTTTGAAGAGTGCTATCACACAGTACAGGTTATCCTTTTCTGACTATACTATAATGGTATTGAAAGTATTAATTAAAATGTACCATACATGGATATTAACTTATTTAAACTTCAATTCATTTAGGAACGTGTGAGAATAAAACAACAAAAATAACAAATATATTGTAATAATCAACCATAAAAACTGAAAAGATAAAAATAATATCAACACATAAGTACCTAATCAGTTACTTTTGGAGTCGGTGCTATCCGATGAGAGTTTGAATGTTTTCGTTTGCACCGACTCCAAAAGTAACTGATTAGGTACTTATGTGTTGATATTATTTTTATCTTTTCAGTTTTTTGAAGTCGGTTTACTTTTTTTTATAAAATTTACTTATTTCATCTATTTTTAGTGATACATACAGTGATAATCCTCAACAATACGAATCTTTTCAGTGCAAACATAAGTTAACGGCTGAAAACCGATTTCATCCCTTATTTACCCACCTTAGAGGTGAAAATTTTCCAAAAAATTTTCAATATACCATCTTTAAAATATAAGCTATTCAATAAAGAAAGAATCATCAAAATCGGTTCACAAATGCCGAAGATATTGGGCAACATAGGTACAAAAATCAGTTGGCATGGATGGAGTTCATGCAAAGTTTGATGATTTTCTTATAGATCCCATCATCAGAACTTGATCAAATTTATATGGGACCATTCCGAAAGTATTCCCTTTCGACCAAAAAAAGAAGTATCGAAATCGGTTAACCTGGTAACGAATGATCGCTGAACATACATAAAAAAATAAATTAAAAAAAACAAAGATACTGACGAATTGAGAACCTCCTCCTTTTTTGAAGTCGGTTAAAAATATACAGGTTGCACCCTTTCCATGTTCAAAGGGTCCAAACTCTACAACCTGCTGACTATCCGCGCAGGATTGCATTCTGCAGAATCATGTTAAATAAAATAAGGGAGGACCTGCAATTTTTCAATAAAATGTTGTGAACGGATGAATCCTCATGCCGGAAAGATGGATATCTCAACATCCACAATCTACATAGCTAGCAAGTAGAAAACCCACATTTGATGAGGGAAGATCGGTCCCAAGTTCAATTTAAAGTTAACTTGTGGACTGGGATTATTGGCGGACAGGTGATCGGGCTATATGAACATCCAGCTACACTGAATAGTGAAATTTACCTTAATTTTTTACAAAATGATTTACCTGGCATGCTAGGAGATATCAGTTTAGAAGTGAGGCGGAGAATGTGGCTTAAAAATGATGGGTGCCCAGCTCACTACGCAATAGTAGTAAGAAATTATTTGAATCAACACTACCCACAGAGGTGGATAGGCCGGCTCGGCCCTATTTTATGGCCACCCAGATCGCCGGATCTAATAAATCCCTTGTTTTTTTTTTTATTGCGGATGTCTGAAAGACCTTGTCTACGCGAGACCAGTATCCTCAATAACAGAGTTGCGGACTCGCATACAAAATGCAGCTGCATACATAAAAACGTCTGGTTACGCGAGCCGCATCAAACATCTATATATATAAAAGAAGAAACTGACTGACTGACTGACTGACATGCACAGCCCAAACCGCTGGTGCTAGAGATTCCAAATTTGGCATGTAAGTTTCTTATAAGGTCTAGGGGTGCACTAAGAAAGGGTTTTTAAAATTCACCCTCTAAAGGGGTGAAATGGGGGCCCAAAGTTTGTATGGGGAAACAAGATTAGTCACTCTTTTATTCAAAACTTCACAGGAGTGAGTTCTCCTTACGATAAATGAGTAAACATGTTTCAGATTTTTTGAAAAGTCAACTCCTAAAAAGGGGAAGGGGGCTGACAAATTCTGAAAATCAACATGGGTATTGTTTCTATGGTTTATCGGGTCGCTGATTACGAAAACAACAACGATTTTAAAATGTAACGTTGCGGACGTGAAATTCCATCTCCCTTGTTGGGATGCGATGGGGTTGAAATGTCTATCAATATGGGTGTAGATTTTATGGTTTTTTGGAACTTTGATTTTAAAATGAATATTGTGAACATGAAAATTCTTGAAATTATTTGTGCCAAATTGCAATCCAATTGGGCCAGTAATTTCGGAGCTAATCGGTTGTAACAGACGGACTGACAGACAGCCATACGTGATCCCAACACAAAGGTTCTATTTTTGCATTTGATGTATACCCGCGTTATCCTAAAATTAATAAATCGCTATATTATATCATATCATATCGTGTTTTGATAGTCATGCTAAAAATATTGTCTAGAAGTTTTGTAGTTTTTTAAATTACTGAGTTTGACATTCATACTTCACTTAAAATCAAATCTAACGCGAGCGAAGCCGCGGGCTAAAGCTAGTTCTTTTATAAAAAGATGCCGGGTGTGTATCAGAGCGCAAGGACGCCAATTCGAACATTTATTGTAATTTTAATAAAAAATTAATAAAAACCAGACAAAGTTTAAGAGATACAGAAAACATAAGCTTATTATACCTTTTCGGAAAATAGAATAACTAAGATTTTTTAAAAGTTAATGGGCACGATGAGCGCCATACATTTTTTTAACATGGTAGTTGACCAAACATGAGGAAAAATAATTTTATGTTTTTTTTTGGAACATTGTTTTTTTGAAGCACTTCGTGATTAGCTAGCTCAATTTTAACCATTGTTATTGATAGCAAAACTATTCTTTTAGAAATAAAAAAAACTGAATTAGAAAAAGTCCGTATTTGTAAAAATGCCACATTAAAAGCTAACTGAAAGTGGCATTTAAAAAAAAATCTAACTCAATTATCTTGAAAACCGAGATATTTTTACTAAAGTCAAAATTTAAGATTAGAGAGGTCTTGACGAAACCTATCGACAGTTAAAGGTTTATCCATTGTTTCTGGGACACCCTGTATATCTTTACAACTTTTTCAGATTCTTATATTAAAAGATTTTAATTATTAGTTTTGATAACACAAAGATACTGTAATATACAGGGTCTAACGAAAAAGTGAAATAAAACTCTAAGGGGTTATTCTACGGCTAAATTACATCAACTTTTTCTATAAGACCAACATCGAAATCGCAAAAAAAAAAACACTTTCCGATACTAAAACGCGACCAGCTGGCATCAGTTTGTATGATAACGTCAATTTTTTTTTTTAAATTTTGATGTTGGTCCCATAGAAAAAGTTGATATAATTTAGCCGTAGAATAACCCCTTAAAGTTTTATTTCACCTTTTCGTTACACACTGTATAATGTAAAATAAAACAAACGTAATCTCTTGTTATTTATCTTCACAAAATCTTATTTGTATTAGTCATTAATAAATCAGGTAGCACAAAAATCTATCTTTTGGATGGGGACACGACTCTAGCAAAAATATTTCGGAATTTAAACAACAAAGGTTAATATTTCGGAAACCGATCACTGAATCGAAAAATGGTCTTCACAACCTCGCAATATATTTGATAGACCCATCCAACGATACCCCAAACGATGGGGTAGACTAAAAATAAATAATTTATCCCTTCTTTACGTGTAGGGGAGATACCCTAGAATTTTTGTTTTCAAGATATTATTGTACCATTCTGTCGGCGTGTTTAATGTTTATACTCGTGCAAAATTACAGCTTCCTAGTACAAACAGTATCTGTGCTAGGCCGTGGACTGACAGACGGACATGGCGAAAGTATAAGGGTTCCTTTTGTACCATTTTGATACGGAACCTAAAAAAGCACGTGTTCAATATTTTTGAATTACATTTAAAGTGGACTAATTATCATAATTTAGTCAAATAGCCTATTGCCCACGCGAGCAACAACTGAGATTATTCTTTTAACTAGTAGACATTTTAGTCCCCAAAACAAATATATTCCTTGTGCAACTAAAATGTAACAAAAGAAATTATGGTCTGTTTTTCACCGAAGTGAAATAATTTGTCACCGGAATGAAAAAAAAAAACACCGAGATGAAGATAAAAATCATCGAAATGAACAACTTCTCACCGAAATGAAAAAAAATCACCAAAATGATATTTTTTCTCATTTCGGTGTCAATTTAGGTCACCGAATTCACCGGAATGAGATCACCGTCATGAAAAACAGCCAATAGAAGTTAACACTACAAGCACAGTATTTATGATAGAAATAAATTGATACTACCTACTTGATCGGGCGACATTAAGTAAAAGTACATATATTTAATAAACATATCGGATCATTGGATCACAACTTTTATCCACTCACGTGAATGAAAAAAAAAGCGGTCCCAAGTCACCGGAACCCACTACTTACGTTTTTGGTGGGAACACCAGACAAGCAACACGCGTCCTCTCACATCAAGCGCTTAGGCGTCCCTGGTGCGCAAGTTTACTGCGCAGTAGCGAGAAGCTAGTGTTGTTGGATGCCTAGATATTCGCGTACAACGAAAATTCACCGCGGTGAAAAATCTAATTTGGACACGTGAATTTGTACTTACCATTCATTAAATACAACAGATTTTGTAATGAAGTTTCCGCAATAAAGTACTGCCACTATTTAGGATTTAAATAAAAAAAAGGAAATCCCTAAAAAATCAACTGTTTTTATTATATGATTAAAAGTATACTGAAAAACAAATTGTGCCGCTTCACCGGTATGAAAAACTTAGGTGTTTATATATTTTTTTTCCTTATTAGCGACAATCATAATGGAAAAATATTTGTAGGCTGCTGTAGGAGACAACATTTTTCATCTAAAAAAAAATATTACAAGTTAAAAGTGCCATCCTGCACTAGCAGTTTCAGCCATGCCGTTTACGATTTGGTGCTGGGAAAATCACCCAGGTGATTTATCAATCTTGTGAGCAATGGTTCTTAGATAGTTGTTACGGATTCAACTCGCCAGGGGGCGCTGCGGTAAACATTTTTCGCAGTTTTTGCTCGATAGGGGTTTGACGAGTTGCCTACAGAGGCAACCGCGGCACGAATAATAAAAATAATAGTCATGTTTGGTAAGAACCCTTTAAAATAAAAAACGAAATAACAAAATTTGAAAAAACCCTCGCCGTGTAAAAACTGTAAGTATGTAATAGAAAAAAGAATTATATATTTAGAATTATAAAAAAACCTCGACCAATAGGACGTAAGTAAATTATTTTAAAAAACCACGCCGTATGTAAACCTTGTAATAGAAAAAGGATTAAATAAAATTTTACTGTCCGTCTGTCGTAATACATACCGGCTGCCATTCGCTAAATGGTTGAAATTACACTGGGCACGTAAATCATTGTAGGTAGTCTGCAATTGATATTCACTATTCTTAATTCAGGGCAGAGAACGGCAGCCGACGGATTCTCGGTGGTTACTTACGTTAAGGTGTTTTAAAATTTTATTCAATATTTATTTCCATTACAAGGATTACATACGGCGTAATTTTTTTCAAGTTTTTTAATGTTATTTTGATAGGTAGATATTACAACTTCGTATTTTGTCCCTGGGCCTAGGTACACATAAATTCCATCGAATTTAACGAACATTAAAATACGAATTCTAATCGAATATAGTTATACTTAAACGTATAATTCTACGTAGGTGGCTGACATAGCAACTACAACTAGCATATTTTACGCACAGACGAGCTCTAACGTCAGAGACTTGAGTAATAGCCGAAGATTGAGGGTTTCTGTCGACGGAGGCCCACGCATCTTCGCCGGATATATTCATAAACACATTAATTTTCAGTGCACCCTGTCTCTAGGAGGATTGATGGAACATCATATCACTGCACAACACACTCTTGACTCTTCAGCACAAGACACGAGCAAAACAAATGGTGATCGTGAATCATATTTTAGCCAGTGAACGAATCAATTGTCTGTTTATGAGTTTTGGTTGGAGTGACTAGAAATTTACGAGGATTAAGTAGTTGAAAAATTTAAGAAATCACTTAATGGAATTTTAATTATAATAATATCGGTATGGTGTCATAGCAAAAAAAAAAACTTCTCAACCGACTTCAAAGAAGAAGGAAGTTCTCAATTCGTCGGCATTTACCTCTGTGCAAAGTTTCAGCTTCCTAGGTCTAAGGGTTTGGGCTGGACGTTGATGAGTCAGTTAGTGAATGAGTGTGGCAGGACTTGTTTTTTGTTTAAGAGATAAAGTGTTTAATTATCTTTCCATTTTCGGCAGGTTTCACTGGCCCCAGAACTGTGGTGTGATTGTTACCTCTCGAAGGGTGAGACCAGAATGACCACACACCAAAACAACCACTGGCAACATCAGCTATGTTTAATAAATAAATATAAATAAATATTGGACAAAATCACATACATTGATATGATCCTATGATAAGTACTGAGCACTTGTGTTACAGAAATCAGAAACAACGACGGTACCGGATGTTAAAGCCTCAGATGGCTATGTAACATTCAACAGAAGTCAGTCAGAAAGCAGTTCACAAAATCCATTGGGCTCTAAAGAAAGTAGGTAAGTTATGATTTAACGCAAGATTAACATTGTCTATTATTATGCTAATAAAATACAATGCTTTAGGTATACAATTCGCGCTCGAACAACTCGGGTTCAAACTACTTACTGTCAGAGTGTTCTGAGATTTCGCGTCCATGAGTGATGTCATGTGTGCGTTGTATTAGCGCGCATTTTATAGGGCTGAAATTCTGATACCCTTAACTGTTATTTATTCGATGACTTTTGTAGTCGAGAGGCGAGCACACCGGTAACCGGACTTGGTTTTGCTATCTCCTAAGGTCCCAGGTTCGATTCGGTCGGTCAATAAAGAAAAATAACTTTTTGATATAGCCTCGGTTCTGGGTGTTTTGGTACCGTCGTTGTTTCTGATTTCTGTAACACAAGTGCTTAAGCTACTTATCATAGGATCAGAGCAATGTAGGTATGTGATGATGTCCAATATTTAATATTATGTGGCACGGTAAGTTTGTTCAGGTGTAGGATAGGGTAATCTCCAGCACATTGTATTACTGATCATCATCATCATCATTTCAGCCATAGGACGTCCACTGCTGAACATAGGCCTCCCCCAGTGACTTCCAGATTGACCGGTTGGTAGCGGCCTGCATCCAGCGGCTTCCTGCAACCTTTACCTACTTATTCCAATATAATAATTACCTATTTACTAATAATACCTTTCGGATGGACAAGGCTGCTTTCTACCCCGAAAAATTCATATTACTTAAAGGAATGCGAGATATTTTTGGATATAATTCAAAGGTAGATTGTTTAAATTGTATACGCTTTAAAAAAACAAACGTTTTAATATTCTAAATACTTATTTTGATGGCCCAGCAGTTAATCTTGTTAACTAATCGCGTACACGTTCTCACGTTCTATTCTAAAAGACATCGCTCTCTTATTTCGGAATCAGCGTCATTGTTGTGCCTACTACTAAGATAAAAATAAACAAAGACTATATATATCGCAGCGGGGTAATTATCAAACTCGTAATACTTTCCGGACTTTCAGAGTTTTTCGAATTTTTGAAAACTTCACTAACATTTTCTTAAAATCAATAATAATAACAATAACTAGTTATACTCGCAGTGCGGTAACACATAGTGTGGTTCGTGTGGCGAAATACTGAGGCCCAATTCCCGTAATTTAAATATGTTCGCAATCCAGTTTCGATTCGCTCCCAGTAACATTACCTACTAGTCTAGTATTTTTTGGGTTTACGAGAATATTGTTTTAAATAGGTAGTACTATTTAAAACAATATTCTCGTACACAAAACAAACAGTACAGAGAAACAATAAATTTGAATAGCACAATTTAGGCGGTCTTATCGCTAGGAGCGATCTCTTACACACAACCTAGAGATAGGTAGCTGTAGGTAGGCGGTAGAGGAAAGTTTTAAGTTGAGGGGGGGAGCCGGTGAAGAATTATAGTTACTGAAAATGAAAGAAAACTTAATGAGTTTTTTTTTCTATGCTTGTTATTTTACGTAAAATTAAAAGTGTACGAGAGTATGTACCGTATTAGTTATTAATGTTACTGGTAGCGGAAAGGCCCAGTGTATTGCGACTTTTGTTAAATTATGGGAATTGGGCTTCTTGTCATATTGCCTTTGACACGAAAAGATATAAAGAAGAACAAAATCCATAAGAAGCGGAAATGCTTGGATGGAATGGAGCGCTTTGGAGGGACCTGCGGTCGTCATTCGATGGCAAAAGGCAGATAACCATGATGGTGATAATTAATATTAATTAGCTTAAGTTATAGAATCGGAGTGGGCTACTCACATTTGCCGTAGAACGCGATAACCGATGGGATAGACGTGTTCTTGAATTATGCAAGCGCAGAGTAGGGCGCCCTCCGACAAGGTGGAGCGACGATATACGCAAGGCTGCAGGCTGTTGGCAGTGGATGGAAAAGAATAGCCGAGGATCGGGCTCAGTGGCGTGCATTGGGAGAGGCCTATGTCCAACAGTGGACTGCCGTGGGCTGATTATGATGATGATGATAGAATCACTCGTGTCACTGGGAACACTAGAGCTGCTAGCAACGCCATGAATGAGCGCATGTGTACGCGAGTCGCGAACTCAAAATTCGTTCTCAAAATACACTAGACTAATGGTTGTGCATCCCGTTTATTATTGTCAGTTCATTCATTTGAGCTTGTTCAGGTGTCAACCAGTTTGCTAATTTGTAAGTACACTACACGTGTACCTACATACCTAGTGAAACATTGAAAACGTTAACTTTCAAGTCACATCATTTCGGAGGTAAAGTACCTGTTTAAATTTTATTTTTGCCTAAAAGAAAAAAATTAACCTAAAAAAAATTATAGCGAAAGGTGGAATTTTGAATACAAGCATTGTTTAAGGCAAGTTTTATAATTCTGAAACTAAGGATGGAGAAGAAAATGTGATGCCATCAATATTAGGAAAAAAAAACACAAACATTTGGCTTAAGTTTACATGATTACGACGAAAATAAACAAGTATTCACGCCAAACGGAAATCGAAAGCTATTGCTACATCCCGAATTCCCGACACATAAAAATATTCTACACGAATCGAAACGTCGCGTTGGCACCAAATAAAAATCTGATAAATCTATTGAATTTTTAAATATTTACCCAGCCTTAGCCTTACTTAATCTCAGTAGGTACTTTAATATTAGTTCGATTTCTAGAGTATCAGTAATTTGTACCATTTAACATCTTTCTAACTATTACTAGGTCAAATTGTGACTTTGGTAAAAACAAATCCCAAAAAGTGGTAGCTAAAATGTCAGATTTTTGACTCAAATAAAAAGAATTACTCCATCCATATCCTATAGTTTGTAAAACTCCATTCAATGTTTGTTCAATTCAATTCAATGTCTTTATTATTTATGCTTTATAAAAATGCATTACATTAGGAATATGATGCAACGCAACTAATGCAAATCTTGCGAAGTTTTTTAACTATTATCTATAGCTCTGGGCACGTGGGATTACGAAGATAGCAATTTGTAAATCAAACATGTTTCGCATTTGACCAAAACGATAATAGGAAATTGAAAGAAAGAAAAATTATCATTTGTAAAACATCAACAACCTCCTAAGGGCTGATTCTGGTGCTCAAATACAACTACTTTTTCTATGGGATCAACATTGAAATCGCAAAAAAAACCACTTCCCCATACTAAGCCGCCGACCAGGTCACATCAGATTGTATGGAGCAGTACAAAGATTTTTTTTAGATTCCAATGTTGGTCCCATAGAAAAAGTTGTTGTATTTGAGCACCAGAATCAGCCCCTAGGAGGATGTTGATGTTTTACAAATAATCCTGTATAAATATGATATCTAATTAATGTCATAAGTGAAGCTCAAGTTACATGTAATTATAAACGTATTAATGTCAGAATCGGAAGCTGGTGGTTGTAAGCCTAAGATATAGGTACTTCCTTACCCACTGTTGGGCACAGCCTCACCTCCACTATGAGGAGCCTGGAGGAAAGCAGATATGATTAGACCCGATCATGTTTTGGGTCATGCGTGGGCGCAGTTAATAAAGAAGCTTCATCGGGCGCATAAAAGGTTAGTTGCGGTACTATCACCAGATTTGGTACCCACATTATGTGTCTGCATTTTGCTTCTGGCTTGTTTCCTTTCTATCATCACAAAGGATGCTTAAACCGTCCGATTAAAAGATGAATATGGAAAATGAACGGAAGAGGGAAGCTGCGCTATTCGCAGCACTGTACATAAGCTAAATTAGGATCCGTAGGGTAACGCCCCTCATTCTCGGTATATATAAATATATATTCTCGGATGGCGTGCGATGTCAGCGGGTCGGGTTTGGTTAAGCGACTGGGATGCGATGATTGTTTGTGACACAAGTATTTAGTATTGTGATGAACTAATGGGGTTAGCTGCGGAATCAGATTGGTCTTGGAACTCCAAAATTCCGTTTCTGTTTTTTCTTTTCTTTATGTATGTTCTGCCTGTAGCTTTTGTAACACTACGCACGCATAGGGGAAGGGGGCCCAAAACGGGCACCTTAAGAGAATTTGCAAAAAAAGTTTTGATTAATTATCAACATCAAATATTTTTTTTGTGTCATAATGCTTAGTTCAATACTCTTCAAAAACGAGTGATAAAATTGACAAAATTTTGAAACATAACGAACATAATAATATAAGCAATTTCCTAAAGATCTACGATTGCCCGTTTTGGGGGGGCTAAAGCGGGCATGCGTTTAGGGATGGTATGGTCAGAAGAACTCGGATAGCGTATGGTCAAAAGAACAGTAGAAACATTTTTTTTTGCATAAAATCGTAAAAGAAAAAGAAAACACGAAAATACTTTGACTTATTTTTGCAAATAATAAAACCTTTCCTAAAAATCTTCTGTGTAAGGTATAAATCTTGCTCAAAACATATTACTTACTTAAAATGTCTTCATTCTTTTTATTTATAAAACACAAAATCAACGTTATCATTTATATACCAGAAAAAAAAGGAATTGGCAAAGAGATACCTGCCCGCTTTGCCTTTCTCGACGCTTTGAATTGCACTCGTAACCAAATATCTAAATTAAACAACACGTGGCTATAATGCTCAAAATCTTAAAGCAGCTAAATAAACACTTTTGAACCAACAAATTACAAATACAGCTAAATGACAATTGAAAAAGAGAAAACAGATGTAACATACCTTGTAATATTTTACCTTGCAAAACTGCGTGCTCGCATGTGAACCGGGAAACTGACGCGAGGTAAGCGGGGGGGGGGGGGGGGGGGCGGAGACTACGCTCACTTAGTAAGACTAAGCCATTTTATGAAACATCGAAATTAAAGAGAGTGCCCGTTTTGGGTGATATGCCTGTGGCCGATTTCCTAGGTATGCTTTGCAATCCTCTAAGATTCCACGCTAAACCCTATTTTATCTCTGTCATGTCGTCCACATTACCTGCATGCTTCAATACTCCTAGGAAAATGAGAAACAATTTAATGAAAACCGACCAACTTTAGCGTTACGAAGCACGCACAGCGTAGTATAGGTGGTATAGGTAAGGTTCCATAGTTCTCTGTCGATAGCGCGTCAATAATATACCTACTACCGTGCAGCCGTAGACCGCTATGAACTAATCTCTAAGCCAGAGAAAAAAACCTTTACTATTAATAGCAGTGGGTCCCAAAACTCCCAAACCCTAAAATAAAGTTTTTTTTTTGGGTTGCTTTTTAACGAAAATCTATAGTATATAATTTTGGTACACATCATTGCATTTATTCCACATAATTTTTTTGGGTATATGAATCTAAAGTACAGGTTTAACTTATATTTTTTAATTCTGTTTTGTTTCTATTTTGGCGGTGCCTCTTCAAGGCCTTGGCTCCGCGTAGCATAGGTACTTTGGGAATAGCTAATCTATAGAATCCGAATGGTTTGATGTTGAAAGTGTGTAAATTAATGGTGCGTATGTTTACCGATTACCTATTCTCTGGCTTATAACCACAAGAAATAGGTCTTCGCTCTAAGTTTGGAGCAACGTTTGTAAACACGAATAATTCAGTCCGTGCTTCCCACTCGGTCGACGAAAGCGTTCAATCAATCTGCGTTATTTGCTTTTGCGTTTTCGACGCCATTTTCGTGTTATCATTGGATTTTTATGTGTTTATGAATGGTGGCACCTGCGGCGCGGTGGTGATGGTGTGGTGAGCGTACCGGCAAGCAGCGTCAAGCCCAAGGACCCTTCTAGACAACCTGGTAAAGGTTGAAGGAAGCCGCTGGATGCAGGCCGCTCTCCACCGGCCAATCTCGAAGTCCCTGGGGCCTCCCCTTATGTTCAGCAATGGACGTCCTATAGCTGAAATGATAATGATGATAAAGAGCCGTGGAAGCTCAGTAGTCTCTGCAGTCCGTCGGTCATCACTAGCAGGTACCTTCGAATCCTTGCAGATTTCTGAATTTTCCCCTACCCACTTTTCTTGCTGCGGAATGAAAATTTAATTAGGAAACCTGAACAGTCAGTTAGAGATTTTCGGTGCTCAAAAAAGTTCAATTGAGTTTTTGTACAATTCCTAATTATTACCAATTATTGCAGTAGGTACCTTGATTAGAAATATGTATTACATTAAATTAGCTACATAATATAGGTGTGGTTGTGCAATAAAGAATTGACATAAAGCGTATTGCGGCTTTTGAGTTGCGTAGAGATAAGCATAGCTGCTAATCGAAAGGCTGACATCGCTGGATTTAACCATACAATAATTATTTCTAAGACCAGACACAATGCAAAGTAAATATATAATTCCTATTCTATGTATCTTTTTCTCGTTCAGAACGCCGGTAATTTATCACCTACAAAAGTCAAGTCTTTTATCAAATTACACGATTCCTTTCTACGCGCGATTATGAAGTCATAGCGAATTAAAGTGTAAATGTTATTTAATAAAAATTTGAATGCGACATTAATGGGCTATAACATTGAAATCGCGATTCATTCTGCGGCGGCGGATTATGAAAATTTTCCACAACTTCCACAACACTGACTTTGAAACGGTTTGTTTGAGTTCGTTGTTCTTGTTTCAAAGCGATTTATATAATTTACGATTTAAAAAGATCTTCTTGTAGACGGAGAAATGAAAAACCGATTGTTTGGAAAATAAAGGCCTACGATTAATGCTAAACAGTACGTAAAGTAGTAAAGCAGTGTTGTTTTAATTTCAAACTCTATAGAAAAACAAAACAAAGGATATAGTAATACTGCTATAGGTCCCTATTTGTGAATAGAGATCATAGTTAGGCCCTAGAACTGTAGGAATTAACGTGACCAAATTGTTGTTTTTCCCCGTCAATTGGTAGTTACAGTACTCGTAGTAGTCTTTCATTGGTTAATTGTAAAGAAAAATTTGATATTTTAATGTTTTGGTTGTTTTATTAATATCAATGTTTTGGTAATTAATTATCCAAATTATTATTAATTAATTACCAATGTTTTGGTAATTAATTATCCAAAGGTTCGCACTTCGCAAACCAAACAGTCGCGTCGCGGGTTGGAATCCCGCAAAGGTTTGGTGTTTTTGTGTGTGTGTGTGAGTGTGTGTGTTAGCTCATTACCAAAAGCAAAGCAGTACAAATGCTTTGCTTTTGGTGATGAGCAAACAATATAAGTCATAAATGTCATTTAAATATGTAGATTTTTATATGTCTGTCATTGCATAACGAAAAAGCTATCGTCATAACAAAATTACGTTCCAGACTTAGCGGAGTTTTCGTAAAATGTTATAAATATTTTAGTAATTTCCAGACAGGCAGGCCGTTGAGAACCGTGATCTATGAAGCAGGGCAGACAGAGTCATCAACAATATTGATGGTGGAGCTCAGACGGAGTTATAGCACTTTTGGATACGAAACTCAGATGAAGAGACACGTGTTGGCATCGCCCGCCACAAGTAAGGTAGACAAAACTTCTTAAAATGTCAAAGTCAAAGTCAAAAATCATTTATTCAGTTTAGGACAGAAAACTGCCACTTATGAACGTCAATAATAACATTATTGGCCCATATGGGGCAGAACATGTCTCCTTATTTTTTGGGCCCTACTAACTAAAATGTAATGTAATAATTTTAATGCATTTTTTCTTAAAAATTTTCTTACCTATGTTATTGGTGTTTCGTACGTGAAATTACATGCTCGACGTACTCTTACAGCTATAAAATATAGTTTTAAGGGTGCGTACCCTGGAAGCTATATTTTTATACCTTACATTAGCTTATGTGGTTATTGTGGATGTAAAAACGATTACCGGTGAGGTAGACGTTTTCAAATGGAGTAGAGACCTTAACTTCGCAAACGCAAAAAGAGCCAACCTGGTAAGATTTTATGATGAAAATGCTGGTTATGTTTGACTGACTAGGTATGAGGGGGCTACTCCTCCCCCCTAAACCTGACAGGCGAGGCACAGGCGAGTTGGGACTGCGGAGTATGCCTATGGCCCTAGGCCTACTCACATGGCTCCGGAGGGATACCGTCAGATTTTTAGTGGGTATACGGACCTCACTATGAGGTCCGGAGTCCCATATAACCCCGGCCGCGGTGTGGCATGCATCTTGTCTTACAGGTACGAACAGTTTGTATGGGAAAATAAAATAATTGTTTTTACTACTTTCCTTGCAATTTCTTTTTATTTTCTTCCCTTTCCTGAACTTTTACAAATGTTTCAAAACAAAAAAATTCCAAATCGGTCCAGCCGTTCTGGAGTTACAGCACAGCATTTCTACGATTTTTCGTAGTTTTCTAGTTTAAGGTTAGGTTAAAAGTAGAAGTTTTTTTTTTCTTGCAGCTAAATCTGTATGAACTGTGCATTTATGCATAAAATAAACAGCCTCATAACTTTAATGGAAGAAGATCGTAACTCGAAAACTACGAAAAATCGTAGAACATACATAGGGGTGATTCAGATACCTCTCAACACGAGGCACCTGAAAAAAGTTTTGGAATTCACTTTTCTGGCCTTCTTGTATATGTAGATTAGATATATTGGGTATACTTAATCGAATCATTTCAGTCTGCTAATCTACCTAATGCCTGTTGCATTTAAAAGTGTTATATTTCTCCATATTTACATAAAAGTTATTATAAGTCATAAGTACTTACATTTTCCTCGTACCTTTCGTGACAGTCAGAATGGGGGCACTATTTCCTACGTAGATGCCAAACAACACAATGTTGAATGGTCGCCGAGCAAAACATACGTCACCGACGGACAGACAGACTGGTTTGTTATTTAGAATACACATTGAAAGAGGACAGGATGTGTTGTAAATAATATTATTATTAAATGCGCCAGACATCATCGTTGTTACAATTACAGTGAAAGGTTCTTTGAAGGAGATCAACAATTTTATTGTCATTCAGTCTGCAGCAAATCTAAGAAAAATCACAGAACAAATAATTAAAAAAATTTTTGGTAGCCGTAAAACTAAGAAAAAAGATAGAAATCGGTTTTCGGATTTTTCCCTTTACTTGTGATAAATAAGACATTTTGCTTTTTGCCAAATTTAATCATTTTAAGAGAACGGAATGTATCCTTAGTCCTTTTTAATTACGCGAGTGTCAAAATAGCATAACCATGATGCAGTAAAGTTTTTGGTAATAGGTAAAATAAGTGCAAATTTTACTTGCTCTGAACAGACAGACAGACCACGAAGTGATCCTATGGGTTTCTTTTTTCGTTTTGACTTACAAAACACTAGATATAATAGCTTTATTTTTAAATCATACCTATTGCAGTTAAGTTTTGAAATTATGTAAATTTAACTTGATACTTAGACCCCACGTGTTCCTGACATACAAACAGACAGACGGACCACAAAGTGATCCTTGAATTTCTTTTTTCTTTTGAGGTTACGGAACCCTAAAAATGATAGATTTGTTAAAGTCAGTTTTATTTTCTTTTATATCAAATATACTTTTTGGTAAAATTTAATACTTCTTGCCTCTTTTTCTTTTAAAACATTCTTTCTATTCTGATTTCAGAACTCATCCTTTTTTATTCGAAGTTAGAAATAACACCAGGAAATGTTTTCGTTTCGGGAGTTTAAAATTATGGTAGCTATAAGTATAGCAGCGAGTGACACGCGCAGTTAATATTCCAGGATTTAGACTTGGGACTAGACCTGTCCTACAAATCTTGTGTAAAGTATAATTATAGAAATTATGAGTTACGACGCAATTGTTCACACTGTCACATAAACATTGGTTGCAATGCACTACAATTTGTTTTGCTGTTCAGGAAGTTGTATATTATTATTGTAATTTTTTTAAAATAAATGTTGGAGTACCTAATTACATGAGCATATATAGGGGGAGGAGTATGGCTAACTTAGGCAGGTTAGGTAGAGACAATTTTGAGCAGGAAATCGCTAGGAGAGTGCAGAATGGCTGCGCAGCATTTTGGAAAGTTGCGTCATATTTTCTCGTCGCCATTGCCGCAATACCTAAAGAGCAAGGTATTAGACCAGTGCGTCCTACCAGTGGTGATCTACGGAGCCGAAACGTGGAACATGACAGTAAAGCTGACCGAGCGACTTCTCGTTCGTTACTAAGCGAGCTTTAGAATGTTCGATGCTTGGAATTCTGTTAAGGGATAAAATCCGAAACGAGGCTATCCGGCAGAAGACCAAAGTAATGGACATATTCCTAAAATGTAGCATACTAAAGTGGCAGTGACCACATCTGTCGCATAACTGATGAAAGGTGGAGTAAACGGGTTCTCGACTCGAGACCGCGCCTTGGCAATTTAAACGTAGCGTATGACGCCCCTTGGATCGATGGACCGTCGAACTTAGGAATATGGCTGGCTGTGGCTGGATGAAAAAAGCGGAAGATCATGTTCTTTGGCGCTCGGCTTACTTCCAGCAGTGGTCCACTGCAATAGGCTGTTAAGAATGAATAAGTGAACTTCATTCTCCCACCCTTTCATTCACCCTCAGAAAAGTTCGTTTTCTACATTGAGCCTACCGGGAATCGAATGTAGAACCTCAGAGATGGCGGGCGAGGCGAAGTCCGGCGTGCTCGACGGAGCGGAACGGAGGAATATTTTCAGTTATTTTTCAAGATTTCCTAACAAAAATTGAAAACATAGCAAGCAGCCCCTCTGAAACAAAATTGTAACTTCGAAGAAAAATCGAACCGACGGAAATAGCGAGTGATGTTACAAGAAAAATGGCTGGCAATAAATAACGCCAATTAAAATAATACACGGCTCTGAGGTGGCCGCCCAAGGTGTCATCATTACGCCATACGAACGAATTTAGGCTATTTTTGTGGTGATCGTTTTCTAATAAAAAGGTATAATAAACCAATATACATTCTTCTAACAATTATCTAGCTCACATTACATTGCTCTGATCCTAAGGTAAGTAGCTAATAATCACTTGTGTTATACAAATCAGAAACAATTAGGACGTTACCACAGCCACCGTTGAGGTCGTCAATTAAAACCTTTCATTCATCAAAAATTCTAAATTAAAATGTCTCCTTACTTACCAATACTTACCTACCTACAGGATGTCCCAAAAATAGTCATCATCATCATCATCATCATTTCGGCCATAGGACATCCACTGCTGAACATAGGCCTCCCTCAATGGCTTTTTTGGGGGGGATTGCCAACATTCGCTACGCTTGGCAGGCGGGTTGGCGAGCGCAGTTTTTTATAAGATTGCGCACGCAGACGCTACTGCCCGTCTCGTGCTACAAGAATTAGTTGCCTCTTACAACACGCCTCCTGTTGGCGACGGGGAAGTGTAATCTTTACGGCCGTCCCCACACGGCCCAAAAATAGTGCCAAGCGATAATCAAGATTAGAGAACTCGAATCACCTCCATGTAGGTATGCTTCGCGATTTTTGTACGAGTAGTTCTGATATTTTTTCGCAGTTTTTTATTTTATCTAACTTTTAGCTTAAACCATTTGCCACCATTCTAGAACCCTTCTGTCCCATCGGCCGCCAGTTCGAAGTGCTATTTGCCTCACTGCCGCTTTAGTTTGCTAACCCGTGGTCACGTCATGATTGGATTTGTGCAACGAGACGTTAGACTCCAGAGATGTTTACAATCACTGGCGCTTACAAAAATATGCGGTGGAAACCGCCTGAAAAATGGGCTGCTGAAATCCAGTCTGCACGCCCCGCGGATGTTTGTGTATGGAATAAAATAGAGACACAGTCGAAACCGAATACAGTAGGCTTACTTGTTTGGTCATCATAGGTAACAAGTCAATCTCGAATACTCAAGTGGAATGCGTGATTAGACATAAGTGACTTAATTTTAAGAGAAGTTTTGTATATACCTACGATAATTTGAATACGTGTTTTCCGTCACCGTTAGGCAGCTTTATCTTTATTTAAAAGGCTAGGTTAATAACACTTTAGTTTTGGACAGACATGATCTATTGAACAGACGACCTCAGGAATGAGGACGATGACATGTATTACGATATACGTTCCTTCGATATTTATTTATCTTAGAAAAGACTAAGTAAAAAGTACTTGAGTTCTGTACAAACTTAATGATCCATCGAACGAACTGACGTTTTCCCCACTAGGCTATCCCAAAATAAAGTATTAGGTAGTTACGTTCCTAAAATATTCTGTTGGTTAAAGTTTGTTGCAATCCTACCATAGACTCTTAACAGTATCTATGTAAGCAATGTTAATTTTAACGTGCGACTTCAAAAAGGAGAAGGTTCTATTTGTTCGTATATGTTTTTTTACGTCAAACTGTTAAGAATAAATAAATTGTTTATGCTTTGGGAGATTAGGAGTAAACCTACTGTACCTATAAGTAAATTCTTTTACTAATACACATGTATCGTTGGTAGCAATATGCCCTAGATTTCTTTTCAGCTCTTTATTGCTATCCTCGGTAATTTTAGAATGTGTTGAAACGATATTTTCTTGTTTATTCATAAGTTTTCCGCCTGGAGCGGCGTTCCTGTATCTTTCTTTCAACGCGCAGGAACATTTGGAACAAGATCGGATTAAACAGAACCAATAGAAACAATACGAAATGGTAAATACAACTGTCTGAGAATATATCGTTTAAGTAGGTACTTACACTAAATTACTTATTTTATCGTAATATTTTTAGAGAAACCTAGAATTATAGTATTATTTTTAGTAATTATAACAACTACTACTAGGTACTTAAAGACGGATAGCACTAGGTTTTGGGGTTTCAAAACTTTGGAGTTTTTGTTTTTTTGCATATAGTTGCCATATACTTTGCCTAACCTACATTTTGTGTCGTTTTAGGTACTTGCTTCGGCAGTAATTTAGATACTTATTTGTCTTTTTTTTTAAACTTGACGAAAAGAAAATTAGAGTTGAACATTTTACTTTTATGATAATAATGAAGTATTTAGTAACCGATGTAGTACGTAGATACGATTTTTGTGTCATTTCTGTCCACAGGAATAGTGTTATTCAACACGCCTAATGTCGCCTTATTAGCTCTAAAAATATTAAAGTTGGTTAAATAAGTTTTATACGTTTAAATTCCCTAGTATCTGTTGTTTAATAGTATTATGTATCGATTTCATCCATGGCATCTGTAGCTTTTCAGTTTTTTAGGGTTCCGTACCTCAAAAAGAAAAAAAGGATACCTTATAGGATCACTTTGTTTCCCGTCCGTCTGTCTGTCAAGACCCTTTTTCTCAGGAACGCGTGGATGTATCAAGCTGTAATTGATATCAAATACTCAGGTCTACTTTCCCTTGCTGTGAAAAAATCAAACTTCTAAGCCAACGCAATCAAAAGATACAGCTTTATACCGCAATTTTTCGACACTCGCAAACCTAAAGGGTACTTCCCGTAAATTCAGAATCTTGAAATTTATTACGAAGCAACGTCTTATAGCACAGATAAAGGAAAAATTGCGAAAACCGCACATTTTTTGTTAACATCATTTAAAAATATTTTTAATAATTTAAAACTTAATTACTCATGAACGCGTAGAAGTATTAAATTGAAATTCATATAAAATACTCAGGTATATATACCTTTAAGGCTTTAAGCTTGGGTGAACTTTTACTTATATACCTACAGGTTTGTACGGAACCCTCGGTGCGCGAGTCCGACTTGCACTTGGCCGGTTTTTTCTTAAAACACCCTGTAAAAGCCAGTAGGTAAAATAAATAATGGCCAATGTCAATACTCAATACTTACGTTGTATTATTTTTTTAATTAAACGCATGAATATTTTGCAGAAGAAATCTTACTGTAGGTACGATTTATTCCCCTCCCGCGCCTAAATAAATTAAATTGTAGATAGATAGATACTTTTATTGCACACCACACAAAACAAACAGTACAAAGAAACAAAACATTTAGAATGGTACAACTTATTCGGTCTTATCGCTAAAAGCGTCTTCCAGACAACCTTCATGAAGGACAGCTTAAAAAAGTTAAGAAGGGAAGGCAGTTAAAACCTATTTCTAAGATTTAAATACATAACATAGTTAAAAAGGTTTCTTCTAAACTTATATTCTGATGTAAATTCATCAAAAAGTTCGAAATTAGGCTAAAAAACCACAGAACAGGAATGACACGGCTACACTCCGCTAAAAAACTTCTTGCGTTCGTTTCATTTTCAGTTGCACACCGTAGTAGATTTGTCCTATTATCAGGGGCGTGCGGTGCATATAGGCAATAAGGCAGTGCCTACCTGGTAAATAAAATGAGATAGGCCACTGATTTAAATCAATAAAACACTTAGATAAGTGTTTACTGCCTACCTCGAAATAAAACCAATGCCCGCCACTGCCTATTATATATTCTGTGGTAGTAGTGGTAGCAGTTAGTTCGTAAACTAAGTAAAGTCTAGCATGGTTTGAATTTACGAGAACCGTTTTTGATCCTAATGTTTCTGGGACAGATCGAAACTCGATTGCGACTACTGTTCATCATTTTAGCCATGGACGTCCACTGCTGAACAAAGGCCTTCCCCAATGACTTTCATTAGGAGGGATTGCCAATACTCGCCACGCTTGGCAGGCGGGTTGGCGTGCGCAGTTTTTTATAATATTTCGCACGCAGACGCTGCTGCCCGTCTCGTGCTTCAGGAATTAGTCGCCTCTTACGACACGCCTCCTGTTGGCGGTGGGGAAGTGTATTCTTTACGGCCGTCCCCACACGGCACACGACTGCGACTACTGTTAAATGACGGGAATTGGGTTTCGACACTTCGAGTAGAAATCGAATTTTGAATCATTAGAATTCCAATCACAGACGAAATCTCAAAAACCGGCCAAGTGCGAGTCGGACTCGCACACCGAGGGTTCCGGTCTAACCTGTAGGTACCTATATAAGTAAAAGTTCACCCATCATGACAATCGAGTCATAGTTGCAGTATTTTTATTGCAAAATGAAATCCATAACATTACGAAAGGTAAATTGCGGTTTACGATTTATGACGTATTAAAAAAAAACTACTTCCTAGATCTCGTTCAAACCAATTTTCCGTGAAAGTTTGCATGATGATGTACATCACACACTCTTTTTTGTTTTATTATTCTCTTATTTTAGAAGTTACAGGGGGGGGGGTTTACATTTCACCACTTTGGTAGTCTCTCGCGCATCTATTCAATTTAGAAAAAAAATATATTAAAAACCTCAATATCGTTTTTGAAGACCTATCCATAGATACCCCATACACGTATGGGTTTAATGGAAAATAATTGAGTTTCAGTTCTAAGTATAGGGAACCCCCAAAATTTATGTTTTTTTTTCTATATTTGTGTGAAAATCTTAATGCAGTTCACAGAATACATCTACTTACCAAGTTTCAACAGTATAGTTATTATAGTTTCGGAAAAAAGTGGCTGTGACATACGGACGGACAGACAGACAGACATGACAAATCCATAAGGGTTCCGTTTTTTGCCATTTGGCTACGGAACCCTAAAAATGGGTTCATAAGTATTCCTTGAAAATTGTACACGATTCTTGGTATTTCGTACGTATGCGAATTGGAATCGATGCTTCCAAAATACGCTTGGTCCTGCAAACATTAGGAATGCACTTTACTGATGCATTTGGCGCAATTCTACACTTTTAACGGTTTTCTAACGTACCATTAGCTGGCTGGCTTTGAAGTTGCCGCGCCAGGATGGACCAGGAATCGGGTTTACTACCGTCTGTCTGTTGCCATTTAATGTCTGAGTAATTCGGTGTTCGAATGAGTTGTGCCTTGTGCAGTTATTGCTAGCTTTGGAAATTACGAAGTTTATTTTTATATTATTATACTAAGTACCCCTTAAAACCCTATTAAAATCAGCAGGCATAGTTTTATGCTTTGGCATAACTATGTTATCAATGTAGATACCTACAATTGGTTTGATGTTACTTTATTTATTAATTTTTTATTTATTTAAACTTTATTGCACAGACATTTAAAAAAAAGTTGTACAAATGGCGGACTTAATGCCAAAAGCATTCTCTACCAGTCAACCATGGGGCCATACAGAGATGGTATAGGCGGTGCAACAAAAAAACAAATTGTGTTAAATTAAACCATACAAAACTAAAACAAACTAGATGAATATATACAGTTGTACATACTAGATACATACATAGATAGCTATATACGGTATATACATACATAAAATATATACATACATACTTTATCATCATCATAATTTCAGCCATATCAGCCATACTTAGTACGTCCACTCCTGAACATATATATTGTCCATGTAATAATGTAACGCTGAATAATGTAATTAGTTCACATGTGAAGCTAACAAGTATGATAAAAACTTTTTTAAACATGGCGGACATACGACCTGGTAAAGGTTGCAGGAAGCCGCTAGATGCAGGCCGCTTCCAACCGGCCAATCTAGAAGTCATTGGGGGATGCCTATCTTTAGCAGTGGACGTCCTATCCAGAGCCGTCTTAACACATCCCGGGGCCCTGGGGCACACAAGAATTCGGGGGCCCTATTGCAAAGTAAAAATAAAATACCTACTGTTGTTATGAAATTCATGACTTTCAAAAAAATATTTCACATCTTCTTTATTATAAGTATAATTTTAAATTTGCACTTCTTTTTTCTAGACTTTACTAAGCTTTACTAAGAAACACTGTTAACTAAAGCACTACTAAAGAGAGGAAAAACCCTCTTTTCTTTCTTTTTAGTTGACAGTGTTCCTTAGTTTACAAATTTTTTTTAGTGTTTTGGGGTGCCCAGGGCCCCCGAGAGACCGGGGGCCCTGAGCACAGGCCCCGTGTGCCCTTATGGTAAAGACGGAACTGGTGCTATCCTATGGCTGAAACTTTAAGTACCTATAGGGATACATAAAATAAATAGGAAAAAAACCGGCCAAGTGCGATTCGGACTCGCGCACCGACTATATAGGGTTTCGTACAAACCTGTGGGTACATTTATGTAAGTAAAAGTTCACCCATCACGACAATCGAGTCATAGTTATGGTATTTTTATTGCAAAATGAAAGCGTCTACGTGCGAAATATTATTAAAAAAACTGCGCTTGACAACCCGCCTGCCATGCGTGGCGAGTAGGTATTGGCAATCACCTCCGATTATGGATGTCATTGGGGGAGGCCTATGTTCAGCAGTGGACGTCCGAAATGATGATGATGATGATGATGACTTCGAGACCATGACCATTAGTGTGTTGTCCAACACATATATCAACTTTGTCCAAAAAGGATACGCAAGTGAGAATACTCATTCATTCAGACCTATTCTGTATTCTCTGTTCAGACTACAACAGTCAACATAAAGGTACCGACAAAAACCAAACGCAGCGCAATGTTATCTACTATTGTGCCAATGCTGCTCGTCAGTATTTACGATCAAATCGTGATCCATAAAACCAGCAGTCTGGAGATACGAAATAACACATACCTACTTACTTCACTACCAACCTACCATGGTAACAAATACAGTGTCTAAAAATAGTTCTTTTTTATTAGAGTGAAAGATTCGATGATACTCTACAGAACTTTGACTTTGTATATGGAGGGTAGGGGTAAGGAGAACCGTCTCATATGGGGGAAAGTTAAAAAAGTATCCAGCTCTATGCAGTAAATAACAGTCCAAAAACCCTCCAAAATGGCGCTAGGGCATACAAAGGTTATGGTATGAATGTAGCAGTTGTTGACGGATTGAAGTATGCCAAGTTAGGAAATTAACTAGTTTTAGTGACTAGAATAATTATACCGCAATTATTTACGTAGTTCTTCTTACCTCTACCCTCCATAACTTTGTAGATGGTTGTCACAGATTGTGTTGTGTACCTAATGTACCTATTTGGAGTTACGAACTTACGAGCATTTATAGTATATTAATATTCTGTGTTACGAGTTACAGGTGAGGAGTACGAGTTAAGGTGCTTGTAGCAAGTTAAGCCATCTACGCCGCGGTTGTAATTGGATAGGTGACCATTCCAACCATATTTAGTGACATTGATCCCAAGCATCTCCGTGCTTTGGAAGGCACGTTAAAATCATCGTGAAGTCTAGTCAGAGGCCTTAGGGCGACTTAAAAACATCTGTCAGTAAGGTTAAGTCACTGTCAGCCTTACTTACAACACCCCTCCACCGCACCACACTGGGCGTGGGCACGTGGTGGAGTGTGGCCCAAACCACCTCATAGTTATAGTGAAGCCTGTGCCCTGCAGTGGGACGTATAAAGGCATAATTTACTTAACTTTTACTTAAGAGTTACGCCGTCTAGTCTGTATGTGCCATACTTGCGGATTTGTAACAAATAGTAATTATCTCGTCTTCCTTCCAGCGGTCGTTATCTTGTCGAACTAACAAACCAACGGTTTAATTAACTCTGGACCTGCCAACTCCGCTTTTAGCTTTTGGTAATTGATTCCACGTGGTGTGATTACTCGTTGTATCAACATTATTGTTTATTTTGTGTGGCTTAAGACAGGTTACGAAAGTAAATAGTGAATTGTTTTCACAATCACACCAATTATCTAGCCCTAAAACTAAGCAAAGCTTGTATGTAGGTACTATGGCGACTAGATAACGGATAAATACTTTTATAAACATCTATGACTTAAGTACAAATGCTCGTGCTCATCACACAAACACTTGCCCCTTGCGGGACTCGACCCGCAACCGCTAGCTTTGTAGACTCCCTGAGCGCGAACCACTACCTACACCAGATAGTCGTCAAGTAGTTAGGGACATTAGGGATCTCAAATTAATTAATAAAAAAAAGTTATATGAAACTATACTACTTAATGTTAAAATAAATTCGTTGCTTAAACTATGATCTTATAATTATCTATACTATATAATGAGATATCTTCTTTTCAGCATTTTGGTTCTTTGAGGTCGTCCATTAATCACGTAATGGTTTTTTAGCATCTTTTAAGAAGCCCTTTCCCCCTGTGTTTTAGATTATCCCCCTACCCAAAATAACGTGTATTTTTTAATAGATTATCTTTAAATTTAGGTACCGATTATCTAATTTAATTAATCCTTAGCGTGCCACTTACCCAATATAGACTAGAAAATCTGTAGGAAAAAAATATACGCGGCACGTAAGCGGAGAAAATTAAGCACTGTTTAGCGCATTCGGGTTAAAAATCGCGCGTTCAACGAAAAAATGAATACACGTGATTATTACCAGAGAGGGATCTCCTCACTTGTGATTCGTAATTTTTTTCGAAACCTCTCGTTTTTTTTCGAACGTGAGGGTCGAAAGGGGTGGGAATTTCTGTTGATTAATGGACCACCGGTTTTTAAGATTCAGCAAGTCTGGTCATTACATTTGGAACGGTTGCCATTGTATCCGTAATCCTTCTACAAGAAATATAGACCATTTTGGCCCGTGCCCGTGACTACATAAGTACCAGTGTTAATGTACAGGTTATCCTAATGTTTATCACAATTGTTTCCCTTTACTGTCAAGCAAATCCGTACTTAAGATTCTGAAAAATCCAAATGTATCTAGGTAGGTAGTTACGTACTTCACGGATGCAAGGCGAGACTCCGACTACTGCGCTACTGTTGTTAGCCATATTACTCTACTGATGAAATACTCTTAACACCGATTGGTTCAAAATCAATAAATATGAAACTAACTAGTTTACAGAAAGCAACATCAAATCATACACGCAAAAAACCACTGAAAGCCCGACTCACAGCAGTATTTCACTTTGAACATGCAACAAAACTATCGTAAATCTAAAATTCTGTATCTGCGCTAAACATACATAGGTGATTTACTGAGATCCTAACGTCATAAAACTTTACGGCTTGGCATACCTTTGAAAAGTGCTGAATAGTACAAAAATAACCGAAAGCTTCTGCACTATGAAAATATTAATATTCAAAGAAAATTCTTGTTTTCGGCGTCCAATTAACGCAAAACTTTGATATGATTTATGCACAGATAACTACAGACATCTAAACTAACATTTGTATCAATTTACTCAATTTAAAATGTGAAAAATATAGCTTAAACAACAACTTGGAGAGTGTTAAAAACTTTTTAAAAGCGTAGAATTGTGAAAAATATGTACTTACAAGGTATTTGGCACAACACACTAAAATCCGAGTTCGCGGCACCCTCGGCGCGTTCGACGCGGGCGTCTTACCCCGATATATTTTTAATATAAAAACCTCGACGCGCATCGAATCATAAAAATATAAATATTTCAGGAGCGCGCGCGCACGTCTCGCGACTCCGCCTGCCCATTGACGCATTCGTTTCAAACTAATTTCAGTGCAGCTAGTATTCCGCGATTCTGTAAACATCGTAACGCGCCCAGAGAGTTTAGACACTCCGCCCATTACCGATTCCTTCAGAAACGCCTTTTGCGTGATCCAGAGAGGGAGGTGCGATGGGTCAATTTACGTTGGCCACTCTGGTCCATACAATTTTACTCGCAAACCATTAGAAGTCGCTAAAATTATGGTGTTAAGAATCAAAATCGCGAAACAGGGGGTTGTGTTAAAGTCTGTACGTAATAAGTTCTGTTTTGGGCACGCTGTGAGTCAGCCGGGATGAGGAAATGCGTGCGTTATAATTTCGGCGCGGCCAACATTGTTGAATGGTTTTATAAATCTTTCGGCGGCTATCGAGAGCTACTGTCTGTATCCAGTCGGGTGAGGTCAGGCTTAGGACTGTGTCCATTGATTCCAAAAAGAGTAATAAAAAAAAACCGTTTATAAAAAACTAAAAAGGTAAAAATAATCTTAACACTTGAGTACCTAATCAGTTACTTTTGGAGTCGGTGCAAACGAAAACATTGAATCTCTTATCGGCTGGCACCGACTCCAAAAGTAACTGATTAAGTACTTAAGTGTTAAGATTATTTTTAGCTTTTTATTTTTTGTCGGTTTTTTTTTTAAATAAAATTTACTTATTTCATCTATTTTAGTGAGTGATAAATCCTAATCAAAACAAATCTTAAGTGCAAACAAAATTTAACTGCTGAACACCGATTTCATTTCCTATTTTTCCACCCTTAGGGGTTTACTTTTTTGCAATTTTTTATTATAGTGTCTTTGAAGTATAAGCTATTCAATAAAAAAAGAATCATCACAATCGGTTCACATTTGATAAAGATATTATCATATCATATATTAACATAGATACTAAATCAGTTGGCGTGGTACAGAGTTCATGCAACGTTTGATGGTTATTTTGTTATAGATCCCATCATCAGAATTTGACGAAATTTATATTTATATAGGATTTATATGGGACCATTCTGAAAGTATTACGTTTCGAACAAAAAAATAACTATCGAAATCGGTCAAAGCAGTAACGAATGATCGCTGAACATACATTAAAAAAACCTACGAATTGAAAACCTCCTCCTTTTTTGAAGTCGGTTGAAAAGAGGTAAATTAGTACATAATATTTCATAGAAATAAATATGCGTACGAATTGAAGTAAAGGATTAACATCTTTTTTTCAAGAGGTACCAGACTATGAATTTTGCCAGAGGAGTCTCTCAGCACACTCAGATTCGTTTGTTATCTGAATTGACCCGAACCGGGGTATTTGCGTTCAAAGCGAATCATTGCGCCGCATGGTAATCAAATACAACTTAGTCGTCAAATACATCTTAGTCTAGCTGAATTACTTTTAGTAGACTAAGTGTAGCTTGCACCATTTACATCAGGAGTTTTCTTACAGAAGGTCATAAATGATTAATAAGGTGCCTCACCTAATTCCAGAAGATAATTGTTCTCGCGTTGTCATATCTTCCTATATCTACGCTGCAGTGGAACCACGCCCTTAGATTGAAGACTGTTCGCAGCTGTCCTAAATACACACCGGTCTGCTGTCTTATAATTTAACGCGGTATTCGTTATATCTCTACATGTTTCACATTTTTAAATGATATACTGGAAAAATATCAAAGAGTTGTAACATGGTTGAAACCAATGAACATTTAGTCATAATAACGAGGAAGAATTGTTACCATTACGAAACACCATGATAAAGGGTTTTAGAAAAGAGCTGACACTAATAAAACGAACGAAATTGAAGGCCTAAGCGAATGTTTTACTTTATTATTAAGTATTATCAGCCCAATGCTGGAATGCTGAAATACAAATAACGGATTTATTGTCTTCTCTTAAAGTTACGTGCAATCTTTATTTCGCGTTCTTCAATGCTTCGCATGCATCCGCCATCTTTAAACCCTCCATGATATAGAGAAGATTCTCGACCGACGCGTCTTCATCGTCATCGAACCATAATTGGAGCATATTCTTCGCTCTGGCAGCATCTGTAGCGTTTTCTGAATCGAAAAACTGTATTTCGTCAGGTTTGTAGCCGAGTTTTGAGGCCAGTTTCTTCCAGTCGGTCAGTTTAGCTGAAACTATGTCTAGCTGGGTGGGACTGATCATGGTAATCTTAGAGCGAGCCGCTTTGTCGTAGTCATCTTCGCCGGCGTGGGTCGAGTCGGGCACCTGGGAAAGAAGTGTTATAATAAATCCTTCTGTACCTTGCTCCGATTACTATCCGAGATCCGAGACTAGTGTTGTTGAATTATCGATAGTTCGACAGAGTTATATCGATAGTTGACTTTAAAAATCTTTTATACAGGGTGACTTTGAAATCGTTGGCCTACGATTTTGAACGGGATTGAACTGATGACTGAAATGAATGAACTACTAAAAGAAAAGAAATCTAAAGCTGTCAAAATGACAACTACAGAAAACTGTAATATTCCTATCAGACATTAGAAAAACTACCATTGATCAAAAGAAAAATGATAAATATGAATGAATTTTAATAAGTTTAAATCTAGAAGTATCACGTTCTATTACGTCGCATACGCACTACCAATAAGCCACCGACTCCACGCAAATAAATGCCTGCCCCCCCGGCTCTAGCCCCTCCACTCCTTGTTGACGAAGTACGCGGCGCGCGCTTTCTACCAGTGCCGTATCGATTAGACATGCGCAAAATCGTTCACCCGAGTGAAAAGAGTGGTATAGTTCAATGCGAGTTAAATATATGTTTTATTCATCTAGTTTATCTAGTTCAGTAGGTTTGTTATGTTAATTTAACTCACTATTTCATATTTAAATTAACTGCATTTGATATCATTGACTCAGTCGTGGAGTCAATGATATCAAATGCAATTAATTTAAATATGGAGGAGGGATGGAGGAGCATTCAAGGGTTACGAGTATACTGAAAATATTACTTAAAAACAGATTTTGCCCTATCTTAATTCATATAAGGTGCAAAATTTGCTTGAACTCTGACCGGCGGCATCACATGTACCGGGTCGTGCAACTGTCTCGCTCTTGCAGTATGAATAAATATATCCGTACGTTTTACTCTCAGCTCATATCACTGAGTTACTGAACTAATTGAACTAATTCGGGCTAGAGCGAGTGAAAAATACACATGAACTGGTTTGATGAAGTAGTTCATTTGTGTCATTCATTCAGAAACTACCCATGTCTAGTATCGATCGTATAAGTGCGTTGACGAGTTTTATTTAGCACGGCGACAATTTTTGTCTACGTTGTATCTAAATCTGTTGTCTAAAATATTCCTCTTTGTAGAATGCAACGGATGCTAATTATTTAAATTCCACCCGGTATATGCTTACTTTTCTGTACTAATGTACCTGTTCAATGTCGTTAGTGTCACCCTCTTTGATGAGGTCGGCTTCCATTTGTTCTTCTGTGATCTCCTCTTCGGCAGCCTCCTGAGAGTAAGATTTATTAGACTCAAAAGTTTGGTTCTCAGAAATCAGTTTTATACCTACTGAAAAACTTAAAGACGTAAAATTCAAACTTTTAACTTTATTTTACACACATTATAAACGAAATCATAGAAGATAATCATCAATATCATTTCACGTCCACTACTGAAGCCTACCCTCAATGACTTTCAGATTGGTCCGTTGGAAGCGGCTGCAACCTATACCAGGTCTTCTGTCCACTGTAGGTGAACGTCCTATGCTGCGCCAACCGAGACGTGGCCTTCATTCTAGAACCTTTCTGCCCCTTCGGCTTTAGACTTTAGCTTGCTAATCCGTCGGGCTAGGTTAGTGACTTTTGTTTAGTTTTATTTGTTTTGCAGATATTTCTATAGAAGAAAAAGCGAAAGGTCGTGGTTTCGATTCCTACATGAGGTAGTTTTATCTTGGAATTTAAAAATAAAAACCATTAATAATAAATTTAAGACACGAATATGAAACGGAACCCTGGGTACGCGCGTATCTGACTTACGCTAGGCCTGTTTTTAGTTTGCTATTATTGTAAAAGTTTACACCTTAATTCCTTTCAAGACTAGTAGGCTAGTGGGAAACTAGCCTTATACCTATATTATATAAATAAAAATGAATGTTTGTATGTTTGTCCCCTATACCATTGATTAGATTCTGATGAAACTTTGGCAAGTTCTTCTGAGGACGCCCGAGAGGGTTTCTGTATTAAATTGGACCCCACGGGAACGAATTCGCGGGTAGCAAGCAACAGCTAGTACCTCATATTGATAAGTTTAGCTAAAAGATTACTACAAAATTATTACTTTTAAAAACATACCTGTTTAATAGTTTTATCACCAGAGTTGCTAGATGCATCCCCATTAGTGTTGTTGGCGGCCGCAACGTTGGCCGCCACTTCCCGCGTCACGCGGTCCACCTGTCACATAAATAAATAACTTATTATAAAGAAACGTCTTAATCGTGGATCGCAAATGAGAAGATAGCTGAAATCAAAAAGGTCAAGTAAAGTATGCCGATATACGTACTGCAGGACACAGGCCTCACATCAACTATGAGATGGTTTAAGCCGTACTTAACCTCGCGGCCCCAGTGCGGATTGGTGGATGGGTGTTGTAAGCCAAATGACTAAATCTTTCTTGATGATTAACAGATGATTGTATTTTTAAATCTTTTACAATCAAATTTACAGTTTTTTGCGGAAAAAAAAGACGTGAAATTTGCTGAGACCCCCCCCCCTTCGCCCCTGCGTAAGGTTGGTCAAATTCGACGAGACCTAAACACCTCACGTTATTAATGGACACCGCGTAATAGTAATTTTATATGATTAGATATATTCTTTATATAAAAAACGAAGTCGATTTTTATCGATCTCGGATTTGTTGAAATTGTCTCCGCCCCGAATAGCAGAATAACTTTTAAAATAACGGAAAAAAGGGGGACAGCTAGTATTATTATAAAAAAGGGTCCATAAGTATTGTCTCACATGTAATAACACGTTAATGTACATTTATGACGCAATAAATGAATATAAATATAATGTGTGGGGCACTGTATGTATTTTTTTTAAAATAAAGTTCCACAGACTCTTGATGAACTACAACTGTACATACAACAACTGTACATGAGTTCAAAATCCACATTAAAAAAAACCTTATGAAAAAAGAATATTATAAGATAGACGATTACCTATTTGAACGACAAGAGTGCATGGACTTAACCTGCTTAGCTCGCACTCGCTACATGTCTTGTAAAAAAAGGCTGACATAGGTGACTGAGTTTGTTGCGCCGTTTCTTCTCATCACCAGCCGATATGTAGTCCCGAAGCGGTGGTAGGGTAAAGCTATATTCTGGGACGTGTATAAGTGTCCGGGAGAGGGCCTATATACTGAACAAATGAGTATAAGAGTATTACTAACCATGTCGTCCAAGTAGTCGGGCAGCCGTCCGATGGGGTTGTTGGTGTGCACGAAGAAGTGCGGCGAGCGGCGCGCCAGCAGCCGCAGCGCCCGCCAGCCCCAGCCCCCGCACGCCGTGCGCCGCGCCCCCCCGCCCGCGCCCCCACCCCCGCCCCCGCCCAGCCCCCCCGTCAGCATGTACGACTCTGCGCCCGGGAGAATTACAATAGACCAATCGATGACGCACAGGCAAAAAATATGATGAAAAAATATGAAAATATATTTCTGAATTAAGGCGAATATGGTCGTCAAATGTAAACTAGTATGTGCTTTCAAAAGCCTACAAGTTAAGACCAGTTTGTCAGAATTTAGAAAAAAAATATGTTAAGAATTGTCAAAGTTTACACAATATTCTGAGCATAGCATTTGTTTCTAGTCTTAACTGCAGGAGAAAAAAAAATTATTTTATTGAAAAAAAAAACCAACAATTAAGATGCTAATTCTCTTTTTCTTTTTAACCGCTTGACCGATTTAATTCGTTTGTACGTCGATTGATAGGCCGACATAATAGCTACAAACTGAGTTTAGGTTTTTTTATTCGATTGTGTTTGCGAATTGCGTCCATGCGAAAAGTATTATTTTCCACAATTTTTGCTACGTAAAGACGCAGCGACTGTCGTAACAGCCACGTTTCATTGCGCTCTGTTATGAACCGTATTTTAATGAGTATTTGTGCGATATATGTACTAACATTCGACGAAACTCGCGCATCGGCGGTAATCTTCGTGTCCGTAATATTGCAGAAAAACTGCAGGAGAGTCGCCTACGCTGGTTCGGCCATGTTTGTCGGAAACCGGCAAGCTACGTAGGAAACAGTCTGGCCAAGCCGCCACCGCCAGGTCCTGGCAAAAGGGGTAGACCCAAGAAATGCTGGCTTGACGTCGTGAGGGCTGATATGCGTGCCTATGATCTCACAACTAGAGGTAAGGTGTTGAAATGGTGACTGGGAATTATGCGTCCCCTCACTCGAGGCGAGACTAAGAATCTTATTAACAGCGGGTTAAGCGCGCTGACGCTGCCTTTCAGATTATTTATACGTTACAATAAACATCGATGTTTCGCGTTAAATACCTAGCATAGAAAGACACGGTAGTTTTAAGACCAAATTAAAAGTAGAACTGTCACACCTAGGTACCTTTAAAGACTTAAAAGGGGTCTTTAAAAGGTACATTAATTTGTTTAGAGCCTAAAGCTTAGGCCCCAAGTGCAAATCTTGATATAAAGTCAACTCACCTAAAGATGGCATGAAATCTCTCTCCTTAGTCCGACAAGCCGCTAAATTGTCAGGACACAAGTTCCACAACTTAGTTAGTTCATTGCTGAAAATAAAAAGATCGTATTATTATTACAACCAGCGCAGTTACAGAATAGATTTATAGTGAGGTCACTTCTCGTTGCAAACTATGCATAATAAGCAGTGATCGGAGTAGGTAAATTGATTTGATTTACTTTGGTAGTGCTATATTAAATGGATATATAGTGTTATATAAGTGGAGGTACTGTCCCTAAGAATGCAATGGGGAATATGCATGTTTTTTTATTTGGTGCTAAAATAAATAGTACTTAATTATAATTAATAAAACTAAGAATTTTCGAAAACATATTGATAAATATTGACTGCCCAGCCCTGCCCTGACTTACAGCCCATTAAAGTCGCGTGTTAGACAACGAGATCCGATATGTACTGTGACGTCACATCACACGGCCGCCATGAATTTTTCATAGTAAAAGTTGTTTTAGAAAGAGATACCTTAATTTCTAATTACTATATTACTGTTATTTTTTACCTAAAATCAATGTTGTTTTCACTATCAGCACTATAATTTCGTATATTTTCTTATAAATACATAAACAATATATATTTTTTTTAATGCATATTCCCTATTGTGCAGTATGAACATGAAGATCCACACTGCGAAACCCCATTTAGCAGCGTAGTATGGGACTTCGTAGTGCATAATAATTATTCGTCAAAAGGCAGCGTAAAAGGATTTAATTTATAAACAATTTAACGGTAGGTACATACTTTCCCATAAAGAATTTCTGTTGTCCTTCATATTCTTTGATAATGTCTCCGACAGGACGTCGGCGTTTCTTCGCCTTTTTGACGTCGTCTGTCGACTCTGATTGAACAGGCGGCTTCGGCTTTTGGAACTCTACAAAAAAAACTCAATTTTTAACCCTTGCTAGTATGCATGTAGATCAGTTTTCCCCCCCTCATTATCATTAGCTTTTGGAAGTCCACTGTTAAATATAGACCTACACCATAGAACACGAGAAACTTTATTCCCAATAATACTCATTTATTCAAAATATAGGCCCTCTTCCGGGCACTTTGCCCAACCACCGCTTCGAGACTACATATTAGCTGGTGATGACACAGTACATAAAAAGTGGTATTAAGTGGTGCTCCACGCGAGTCTACGATCGTAGAGGTGGCTAAAACGCAGGCCACACTGGGAGTAAAGCGAAACGAAGAATAAAAATATAAAATAAATAAATAAATATTGGATATCATCACATACATTACTTTGATCCTATGATAAGTAGCTTAAGCACTTGTGTTACAGAAATCAGAAACAACGACGGTACTAAAACACCCAGACCCGAGACAATATAGAAAAGTTATTTTTCTATATTGACAAACCGGGATCGAACCCGGAACCTCAGAGATAGCGACACCAAGACCGGTATACTCGCCTCTTGGCTACGGAGCTAAGGAGAAGAAGAAAGAAGGGGGGAAGGGGGGGTAGGTTGCAGAGCTGTCCCTTTTTTTAGCGCCCTACCTCACCTCACTCTACGAGTAGGTGAAGTAGCAATAAAACAGAGCGCGTTATCCCAATGCGAAAATAATTTAAACTTACAGGGGACCATCATCATCATTATTTCAGCCATAGGAAGTCCACTGCTGAACATAGGCCTCCTCCCCCAATGACCTATCATCGGGGGGGATTGCCAATACTCGCCACGCTTGGCAGGTGGGTTGGCGAGCGCAGTTTTTTAAAGATTTAGCACTGCCACTGCCCATCTTGTGCTACAGGAATTAGTCGCCTCTTACTACCATCACCATACTCATCACACATATTTTTACAGTTGGTGTCGATATATCGCTATATCATATCGTGTTTTGGTGGCATCGAGCAGATACTCTATAGAGCAGCAATAAGAACCATCTTTCTCCGAAACTAGTAAGTGATTTTTCACTTACATTTAGTATGAAATGGCATCTCCTGTCAACGCTCGCCCATACAAAAACAGTACAGATACAGATAAAAAATTGGCGGTAAATTTTGTCAAACAAATCATACGACATTTCTACTCTGTAAGGTATGTGCTCCATGTTCATATAAGCATTAAGCATTTTGAACTGCATAAATAAAAATAAAAAAAAAGAAGAACAACCTGACACGGGCAATCATCAGTTGTTTCAACTGCCTGCCTGTTAATAAATTATAATAATAATAATAACCCCGCAGGGCAGCTTTGTGGCGAGCTGTGGTGAGTAGCGACACCACGGGGTCAGTTGTTAATCCGAGTGCTCCCGAGAGTCGGCCAAGACCCTCGTCTTCAGCTTGCCGAAGTGGAACCCAAGGGGGTCTGCAGAACTCTCGCCTCTGACTTGCCTTAACCGGCCGGCCAGAGTGGAGTCGCTAGAGCATAATGCTCGAAGGGTGGATGTGGTTCGTAAGTGGCGAGTGGGCACGTGATGCCGGACCCTCAGGGGGGAGCAAGTGATCGTCGTTTAAAGTCCAGAGCCACCTCTCCACTCTTAGCCGCCAACGACAGTGTTGCTCCTCAGTCCGGTCTTGCATGACCTACGACGCCAGGGGGGGCCCATTTAGTTGGCGGCGAGTCACCACCTGCCAATTTTTTCAGTCCGAGACTATGAACCAGGCAGGTGACCGGTAGTCTCCATCAATAGCCCAGAACCCAGTCCCTCCATCTTCCTTCAATAGCCCTAATTAATTTGTCTTCAGCTGCAATAGTTCCTGTACACATGCTGGGTATAATCTCTGATTACATCCCATGATGTAGTCAGAGATTGGATCCAGCAGTGTAACACTTTCAGGTTTGATTATTTGCGCTTAAAGCGGCCTCTACGTGTTGGATCAGTATCCCCACGCAAGCCTTATAAAGGACCGGGGTCACTTTTGGCCCGTGAACTCCTAGAGCGTACAAATAATAATAATAATGTTCGGTGGTCATGCTAGCCGCCTAGCTGCATGTGGTCATCGGCTTCTGCCGCCGAGCGTACAGTACGCTCAGTGCTGTCTCACCCGGGCAGCCGTCGTTCTTCCAGCCGTTCCAGTGCTCCTCGCGGCGCAGGATGCGGCGCACGCTCGCCGCGAAGCGCGCCCCGCTCGGCGGGGTCTCGCCCAGCAACGAGTACACCTGCGACGTCGTCTCCTTCACCCAATCCAGCTGATCAGACTTCAACTCTTGGGATTCCCTGGGTACATCGAGTTGTAGAGTTACTAGCTGTTGCCCGCGACTTCTTATATGTGATTTTTACAAAACTATAGTTACTCAAAACGAAAGACTACGCCGACCGCCTCCATCGCCTAATCCAGCTGATCGAACAACAACCCTTGGGATTCCCTGGGTACATCAAGTTGTAGAGTTCCTAGCTTTTGCCTCATAGTTCGCGTGGTCTTTACAATACCATAATAATGCGAACGAATTCGCAGGCAATAGCTAGTGTTACATTTTTGGTATCACTATTGTAAATATTTGTTTTTTGTTCAGTTTATTTAAGAATGTAAATTTAAGTACCAAAATGGAGACGTTAATAATGTGTTTACTCTAAAACGAAAATTTACTCTAAGTCCCTATCACGAGATTTGGTGAAAGTGGCATCTGAGAGACAGTTTACGACTGGTAGACATTTTGCGAAGTGGATGTTCTGCTAATAAGCCTTTTTTAATGTAACTGTGCCTTTTTTTATTAGAAATAAAATAAATAAAATTATATGAGTTAATTTAGGTACCTCCAAAGCATCTTAATTATGTATTAATCATGCACTTTTGGAAGATGCACTACCAGTATGTCAAGAAATATTAAAATTAACAATAATTACATTTTAAACTTCACAGTACACGTCAAATACTGAAATAGTATCAGAAACTGTATCAGCACACATCTCCGGAAGTTTGAGTCAGACAGTTGAAGCTCTAACAGTTTTTGATTTGTTAGAAACTTGGCAAAGTAGTGCTGTTCCTTGCTTGACTCTGACATTTCTACATCAGAGCCCACAGCTTTCAGTCTGTTTAGTTTAGCCTTCTGAAGTTCGACAGCTTCTAACTTGTACGATGAGAATGCGGAGAGTACACTGCCTGAATGCTGAAAAATAGAGAACAACAAAATTGAAGTCCTTAGTGATGAAATAAATATAAATATTGCAAAGTTTTGAATGACATACTTGAGAAATAAATTTACATTTTACAATATTGGTGTCAAATGAATAGTACTATTGAAATTAGAGCATTTCCACAACCCAAGTTCCTTATTAACCCCATAAACTTTATAGTTCTTAAAAAACCCAAATAAAGAGTTCTATGCATAAATTGGACACCACATTGAACCATAGGCACATTGCAAAAGATCAAAAACAAATAAACAATTTAAAAATGTGCGTTTATTCGTCAACATTGCCATGACCACATGCCATTTTCATGAGACCACATAATTACTGTGAATTATTGTGTCTTGTTTACGTATGCTTGATGAGTTAGAGGGTTGATGAAAAATTTAACTTACTGCAACAAATGTTTTCCACTGGATCTTATTGTAACAAGTGTTGGGATTTCTAAAAAAATCTTGCAGACTCCAAAATCTACAATACAAGTTGTAATCTATGTTCAGTTTGTTTTGCTCAGTGTCCACAACCATTTCTTCATCCAGAGAATCCTTTAAAGTACTAGAGCTGTCCCCGCCAAACTCTGTCACATTCTCCAAATTAAATTCAGACACAATATTTAGTCCTGAGCGTTCAGAAAACGGGAAAAACTTTGCAAGAAATAAAAGGATACGCCCACAGAATACTGTGTTTTGAGATCTTGATAAACGTCTCAACAGGTCATTGCACATTCTAAGCAGATTGTTCTTACATGCGACAAAAAACAATTCTTCTTTCCAAATATTTACTCCATTTTCAACATAGGTAAACATCTTCTCGCATTTGTTCAAAGTGAGGGCGTCAAATATATCTCCCAAGAGGACAACAGGCATCGTAGGAGTTACCATCTGCCGTCTACATGACTCTATACAAAAACAGACGTAGTTTTCTAATGTATTGGGTTCCTCAACCAATAATTCTAACAATTTGTCCCTAAATGCTTGGTCCATGGCGGCTTTCCGGTCTACTTCATTGGTATTCTTTGTGAAGGAGTCGAGCAAATCAATATTGTTCGTGGCGAATGCCTTGCACAGTACATCCTAAAATATAAACCCAAGTTTTTTATTTATGAATACAAAGGTTATGGTGGTTGGTTTATTGGTTATAATTTCGTACGAACCTTATATTTAGCTCGAAGCTCTTCAAACCCAAGTTTCTCAGACATTTTTTAAGTGGTTCTGTGGTTTTTAAAACATTAGACAAGTCTCGGAAATTCACCACAATTGATTACTATTTTACGGTCAAAACAGTACAGAGTACAGCAAAAGTTTCGCTCGTATCGTATTATTTTACTCTTTGCTCGTAACTATCTTTTAGTTCGTTTACCTACCGAAGGAAGCTGGTTTTTGACATTTCGGTTTTTCATTCTACGCACGAAAAAAAAACTGGGGATCATACTGGTTCGAGTTGTACTGATATTCCTTAATTACATTCAGTTTTCTAAAACACTTTATTTGAAATTTAAGTTGTATACAAAAATGAAGATAACTAAAATGTACAAAACCTACTTAATTCCGAAGTGGCCAGTTTTTTTTTAAAACAAGACTGAATTAAAATGTTCCTTTGACTTTTATTTATAAAGAAGAACTTGCCTTAAATAAACGCAATGACGCTAGCTCACAATGATATCCCCTATTTCGATTGGTCAATGTAGCGCATCCGCTGTAATCCACCAATCAGAACAAATTCCGAATTCACGGAAGTGCAGCTGATTGCTATTATTGACAATATCTGTCATGTCTGTCGTGTTGTGTGGCGTCTCGACTATTTATCTTTAGAATTTTATTGTTATTTACAGATTTTTTACTTAATCCTTTATTTAGAAATGTATTAGAGCTTAGGCTTAGCATTAATTAGTTTCACATAAGGATTACACTTAGGATATAGCATAGGAGGTTAAAAAATAGTGTGCTATTTTGAAACATGGACCGAAACAATATGAGGTACGTTGCTTTTCCTTTCGCTTAGTAGCATGACCACTTTCGCGCTTTCACGCACTAATCCGTGTTCTTTATTCAATTTTATCGATACAATACTGTATAATTTACTTGTATCTTTAAATGCTTAAATTTACAACGAATAATTTTCGCAATAATTCTAATCACTAAACTGTTTCGATTTTTTGTTTCTTTGTGGTTGAATGATAACCCACTTTATTTATTCCCGTTAATATGTGATACGATGGTGATAGCGTGTTTAGTTAGGTACATAATCCTGCACTCGTGATAAATGCTAGTTTTCGATAGAAATCGTATGTTTACATGGGCATATTGTTTGCGCGTGCTATTGTTATTAAATCACGATGACGTGCCACGCCAACAACTAATTAAAAAGCATTAATTGTGATAATAATATTCTTACTTAACTGTAGTAATCTTTACATTGTTTAATGCAGATTGGTCATTAGATACTTGATTTTTTGTTTATCTTTCTTTGTGTAAGGCAATTATCGTTTGGAAGCCTTTGTCTACTTGATAAAAATGTAAACAAATAATTGGCCAGTATTTTATAAAAAAAATAAGAACATTATGATCAGGCCAGTGAAATAGGTAGTCTTAAAGGTTAATTTATTAATTCAATAATTTTAGATTTAATTAATTTTTCATTGCTTAGCTATGATTTTGTATCGTAAAATATATTTTATTACTCTTCCAGATCAAGCTATGTGAGTGGCCCAAGATCATTGCCTCATATGGGTGGAAGCAAACGTCACAATGGAAACGGGCATAATGGAAATGGTCATAACAGTAATGGGCATGGACACAACAGCAACGGACATAACGGAGCACGACTCAGCCCACCGATGCAGTCTCCGCAAGTCAGCGTCCACAACAACAACAATAACACTAACCAGCATGATGATCTTATCAATTACATATATGAATCTTGGAATAAGGTGACTATTTTGTAAATGTTTTTTTCTTGTTTATTTTTGTAGAACCAGCTTTCTTTACCCTTTGCTTACCTATAGTAGACTGGAAAAACAATTGAAAACAATGGAAATTTTTTTGTGGCACGCAAAGAGATAGTACTAATAAAATGACACATTTTTTGGTATGGATATTATGAATTCATTTACACTGCCAAGGGTAAAGAATGTAAAATGTTTATACACATTTTTTAAACAAAAAATATTGGTTTACTTGACAAAGTCTTTTAAATATAGTAAGTATTAAACTAGGTATGCAAAGGAAACTGATTACAGTGTCAAAAGATTTAGTTAGGCTGACTCAGGATTTGCAGTGCGAGGGTAGAGAAAAGGGATGGAGGGGGGAACAAAATTTATTGCTTCTTAGGAAGTTAAAGTAAGTAGTTAGATGTAAATTATAAAAATAAACACCTCAAAAATTTAACTATTTCTGGGAGGCGAGTTGTACCATGACATACCAAACAACACTAGGTGATCTCCAACTAATTGTTATTTATATCATTTTATTTAACCATTTTCAGGTGACAAGGGATCTGGAACGCGGTAACGATGACGCTAAATACTACCAGGAGGTGATGGGACCTCGTCAGCTGGCCAACTTCAGGCCGTTCAACCTAGAGGAATGGTGGGCGCGTCGCCTTCTCCAGACAATAAACCGCAACAAACACCGGTCTTAGTTTGCAACATGACAATACTTACGGTATAGTGTTTCATACAGTTCTTTTTAATGTCACTACACTTAAATGAGGATATGTGACTCCTTGAAGGTAGTCTGCTGATAAGCAACAACTTTAATTCAACGTAGAAATTACCAAATTATATTACATTTCATACATTGCATTTGTTATTGATGTATGAAAGGTAAATTATTTATGGCAATTTTTGTGTTGCTAAAACAAAAGTTGATGTATTAGCTGTAGATTGCATATTTAATTCCAAGGAAATATATGATTTCATATTCAACTTGATGAGTTTTTAGCCTTATGGATGGAATGATATTGAAGCAGTGTGAAAGAGCAAGTAAATCCCTCTCTCTTTCTCAGCCCATAAATATAAAGGTAGATCCCTCATAAAATGTTTTGAGATTTAATAGCTATAATACTATTGTTATGTAGAACAGTAAAAGTTTTTGTATTGATGACAAGTGCATACTTCATAAAAATTGCCTACAGGGTTTTAAATTCACCCTGTATCTATTCATAACTACCTACTACCCTAGTTTTCTTCGACAACAACGAAGGGACTCGATGAATGCGAATCCTATCACCCCGCCTCTCTCGCGCAACACTCCGCGTTTTAAGGCGGGCCGTTTCGCAAAAATCCTCTTTCATTTCTTTCGTTTTTCTTAAAAAAGGCATTTAGTATCGTGTTTTAAAATGGGAGAGCCAGTTTTACCGGCACTAGAGGCATAACACCTGAGTCCTTAGATTTGGCAGCACAGTTCCAAACATCTTGCAGAAGAACCATTAGTCATCTAAGAACAGAATTTATTTAAATGTTTGAGAAAACCAATTTTCTCATACGACTTCATTACTATTTATTAAAAGTTCCCTAAGTTCAAGTAGTCTACTTGGTGAAATGATTTGGATAAATTCGCCTCAGTCCATCTCATATCTCACTCTTGGGGAGTAGAGCTTCATGTTTTGTCTGCATCACGTGATATTGTACTGCATTAATATCGTCTCATCCTGCTGGTTAGAATACAACACTGACATGTTTAGTCAATTCATTTCAAATAGTAATTCATTAAGTGACTGAAGACTTATTAGATACTTTAAATTTTCCTTAATTCAATAAAAGTAAATGTCATACCACAGTATTATGTTAAAATGCGAAATCTCCTTGGAGTTCTCTATTTTTTACGTTATGCAGTGTCCATTATCAAGGTCAGGTAAGGTAAGGGCAAAACGTTATATAACGTAAACTATATGTGGATGACCTCTCATGGGTGCACTGAAATACAAATGATAGGTACTCTTCATTTATGCAGTGTGTCCAGTCTCCAAGAAATTACTTCTTTTGAGATAAATAGGTTCTTTCACAAGACTGGTTTATAGATTTTCGTGTTGCATATTGTTGTGGTATGAGTTATCTTCATTTGGCTTTTGGTTAATCCATCTCCGATTAAAACTATCTGACCGTTATCATAACAAAATAAACTGCTGTAATCGATTGCCGGCTAAGAGTATCCAAGTTTGGTAGGACCGACAGTTTTTCTTCAGAAGTGAAGATCAGATTAAAACTTAACTGAAATAAATCGCGTAATGTCACAATAACATGTTGGAATGCGAACATCGCTTTAGGGTTCCCTATTTTTTACGTTATGCAATGTCTTATAATATCCAAAATGACGGCGGTATGGTCTAGAAACACAAAGCATTATATGACGTAAACTATACGTAGATGACCTCTCATGGGTGCACTGAGGCCTGATTGGTAGGTATGTACTTATACCTTCATGCGATGTGCGTCCAATCTCCACGAAGTACTTGAAGTTCTTCTGAGATAAATGGTTTAGCTTTTTACTATATTAAAAGACTGGTTTATTGATTTTCGTGTTTCATCAAACGTTATTGTGATTTATTTAGTTTATTTGTAATTCTAGAAAACCGATTAAAATTGAAAGGTGTACATACAAAATTAATGGCTGCGATAGATGGACGACTTTGTTGTTACAGATTTTTGCAGGTAAATAAGGACCAGTTTCACCACTCGCTGATAACTTCCGGATAACCTATCTGGTACTTGTTTTGACAGATAACCCATACAATTAGCTGTCAAAAAAGTGCCAGATAGGTTATCTGGAACTTATCAGCAAGTGGTGAAACTGGCCCTAAGTCTTTTTAAAAGACTGGTATTTTTTAGGTTACATTTTCGTGTTACATATTGTGACCTATCTTTATTTGGCCTTCAGTTTATCCAACTCCGATTTAAATTAACTGGCTATTACTACAAAATAAACTGCCGCGTTCAATTGTTTAGAGTAGCTAATTTTAACATGATATTTCTTCATCACTTTCAAGTTTTGCATAGTAAAAAACAGATAAAATCTAACTTAAATCGCGTCATATTACAATAACATGTTAAAATGCGAGAATCGCTTTGGGATTCCCTATTTTTTACGTTATGCATTGTCTTGTAATAACCAAAATATAAATGGATTGGTCTAGAAATACAAAACATTATATGACGTAAACTATACGTGGATGACCTCTCATGGGTGCACTGAGGCATGATTGATTGGCAGGTACTCATTCCTTCTTGCGATGTGTGTCCAATCTCTAAGAAGTACTTCTTGTGAGATAAATGGTATATCATTTACTATATTAAAAGACTGGTTTATTGATTATCGTATTTCATAAAACGCTATTGTGATGTGACTTGATTATGTCGACTTTTAGTTCTACAAACACCGATTAAAATTAAAACTGTCAAAACTCTATGAACTGTTGCGACTAATCAACAACGTTCGGCTGCAAATTTAGGTTGTTTAGGATTTTTGCATACTAGTAATAAATCGAGTGATTTCACAATTATATGTAAGAATAAGAAAGTCCACTTTGAGACTCCCTATATTTTATGTCTTGCAATGTATTGTAATACCCAAAAATTACAAAAAGATGAGGTCTACAATTGCAAAACATTATTTTACATAAACTATATGTGGATGATCTCTTATGGGTGCACTGTAGCATGGTTGATTGGGACTCATTCTTTCTCAATCTCTAAGAAGTTAAGTATGCACTTCTTATGGGATAAATGTTGCCTTTCCTATAAAGAACGACTGGATAGGATTTCTGCAGTACTTACATATTTTTGTGGTGTCACTATTTTTATCAAATATTGGTTTCTCTTATTAAGTGGTAAATGTTTTGTTATTAAATTCAGTTGTTGACTAATTATGTACCATCAGAACTGCAAACATTCAGGATTCAAGGGGTATTCCAATTACCCGCTGTATTCAGACACTTAAGAGTTTAGGATTGAAAGAAGAACTGTTATGAAACATTATACCGACTATCTCATTGACAATCGTTTTTGATAATTCTCTTTGACATAAGTTTCCCATAGTTCTGTTAACATTTCTGAAACCACCAAGTAATTTTAGTATCATGACTACGATAGTTAGAGCCTTAAGTGCAATGCTGTAACGTCCTGTGGCGTCTCCTTGTCTCTATCGGACAGCACAGATTAGATAGAGACGGAGAGTTCAGTTTCGTTCATAATGAGATACTCTTAAGGCTCTAATTATTTTGGTCGAGTAGTAACGATGCATTTTGTTTATTATAGACTACACAGTAGCGATCACAGTTTGTTGAGTTTACTGTCATACCAAGTTTTAATGTAATAATTTTATTGGAATTTCTATAGAATTGGTGCGATCGAAGCTTTGTAAAAATGTGCTCTAAGTATTTACAAAATAACTTTTAATGCAAATTAACATATACAATTTTATTGTGATATAAATTATTTTTAACTAAACACAAATTCAAGAAGCAATAATTGTAGTTGACATGAAGTAGGGAAACAGTTTATCGAAGTAGGTGATCACTAGGTATTGTAAATAAGTTAGAGTGAATTAATATTTTTATTTATAAAGTAAGAGAATGTTTATCAGTTATTGGATTAGAATCAGCTAGATAACTTGTTTTAATATTGTGACTTGTTAAGCGCTTTTAGAGATTGATAATTTGTAACAAGCCTTGTAAGACATACACTAAGGTTTAATGGTGGTTATATCTCATCAAACAAGTATAATGTCTACAGTAGGGTACATTTAATACTTCAGGAAAGTTCAATTTACATTCCATACACTATTCTGTACTTAGCATTTGAAATTATTGTAAATAGATTTTAAGTAATGCAGCGCTGCCTGATTATGGATTTGAATAAAACATTTTTTCAATAAAAATACTTTTTCTTTTATTACTAACTAAAACTATAGTATTTATACAGGAAGACTTTTTTATCACCATCCAAATTTAAATATAATAATCTATGAGGAAAAAAACAATACACGTGTTTTATCTTTTGGTATCGCCCAGTACAAAAATGTTGAGATAAAGCACCTGGAAATTGTCTAAACAAATACTAAGAGTATGGACACGGCACGCAAACTACTCTAGGCGCTAGCGTCGACGCCTTTTCTCGCCCCCCTTTTCATTGATGTTTTTACGATCCTTAAATTGTTGACTTTCCCTGCATATTTTCGCGATAGTACATAATAATATACGTCACGGGGTTGCACGGGCGACTGATTTGTGTGTTTGTGACACCGGCCGGCGCGCCACCGATGCCGACACAAGGCCGTAGTCATGGCAACCCCGTGCCGCTGCCCGCGCGCCGCCCTCTCATTCATCATGTATCTAGCGTAATGTTTACGTTAAGCAGTAACCACATAAAATTGAAAATTATATTGGGAAAAATATTTTATGGTGAAAACTTGACATACCAATTTTTTTTTATAAATGTGTTCTATGAAGGTTACCTAATGCTTAGAAAAAAATTGGCTGGTGGTAAGTATTCCTGTATAAGTTCACAAATGGTGCACAACATGGATTTCTACCGTAGTTTACAATGGGCTAGTTTCCTGGGTCAAAAAATGATTATTCTATTTAGTCCGTCAGTTAGATTATCAAAAAGTATTGGACCCATATTTTGTCTTTTGTCAATCAAACAAAAAATGACGAAGATAAAGCGCATCATAGTGAGCACGTGACGTCACGTCTTGCTATAAAGTGTCGCAAGGCGTGACGTTACGCGGAACTTTATCGGGCTATATCTTCATCATTTTTTGTTTGATTCAGAAAAGAAAACATACGTGTCCAATATTTTCTGTTAATCCAACTGACGGACTAATTAGATTTTTTTAGGAAACTAGCCCATTACACATGTATCACGTGATAAGCACTAGTATGAACAACAAGACACCAGACAGCTATTAAAAATAAACTAGCTTTTGTATGGTTCGATGATCGTGCCCGTCCGAGTAGACCAAAACAAACTGATAAAGAAAAACAATTTTTTATTAAAAAAATAACTGACTTCAAAAACACTAAAAAGCTATTTTCGGTCGGTTATTTTTTTTATAAAAAATTGTTTTGTCTGTTTTTTTACATTCTAAATGGCAATCTGTGATGTAATTATAGGTAAATTGCTTCTCATGACGATTCAAATAAGTCCAAACACGGCTATGATACATTGTTTTATCACAGAGTTCCGGTGCTCACCTTCCGCCTTCTTCATCAGATCAGTTTGATTGTAATATCATTCTCACCAGAATAATTTATTAAAATTTGATTTGTCGACTATGGCAAGCCTTAACTGTCTTAATGAAAATATCTTATATCGCTATTCGTGGAAGACTATTGTAGCCAACTATGGTCTCCTTCATCAGTTCCACCTCAGCAAATGATACTTTCTGAATGCAAATGCTTGACTTGTTAAATATACTAAAATCGCTATATGTATAGCTTTTAGGAGTTCCCTCAATTCCTCATGGATCCCATAATCAGAATTGAATTTTGAAAAAAATGGGACCAATCTGCAGGTATACCCTTTCAATTGAGAAAAAAAAAAACAAATCGGTTCATTAATGGCGGAGTTCTGAGGTAACAAACATAAAAAAAAAAAACAACCGAATTGAGAACCTCCTCCTTTTTTTGAGGTCGGTTAAAATGGTTTTTAATTGTGTTTCCAACGGAAAAATCATTTAATAGGTACAGTTAACAACACATAAAGCTAGATATTTCCAGCATAAGCTGGAAAACATTATTTATCTTTAAGTATAAAAATTAATCCCTATTTTCCTATGTCATCGCAACATGCGTGAACGCATGGAACAATTTCGCGATTTTTTTTTTGTTGTGTTAATTAGTCAGGAGAAGGTTCTTATGAAAAAAAAAGTGCAGAAAATCCTACATGAATAAACTAAGACCACGCGAACGAAGTCGCGGGCGACAGCTAGTTATTAGATGAAAATCGTACAAAAGGAAACATTCTCATATTTATAGAAATCAGCGGTCAGCTTTGTAGTATTCTATACTTTCTACTCTCTTTTTAATTTTGCTTTTTTATCCTTTCCACATCTTAAGAGACTTTATTTTAGTAATCTTCTCTTATAAATCTGAAATTTGACAAAAAATCCTAAACATTTATTTTACTTTGACTTTTGCAATTCATTGACAATTCATGTCTACTTAGTCTTTCTTTTTCTAGCATAGTTTTTCTATACCGCCTACTTAATGAGGTTGTACTATAATTGTATTTTCTAAATAATCATTTATAATGTTTCGGCTAGCGTAAGTCTGGATTTTTATACCTATTTATGTTTGTCTACTGAATATCTTAATTTTAAATTATAATTATGAGCTCTTGTCACACTCCCGGATTTTATCCCAACAAGGAGGTTGTAAATATCCTGGGCGTCTATACTTTTCGAGTCGGGCGATCACACTTTTCGAATCATAAAAGTAATTAAAGCTTCTAGAATGCGCAGATTTCCTTATAAAAACACGCTCGCCCCAATATGGGACAGTCTATAATTTTCTTACAAAAGGAGTACATGGGAACGAAAACCTGAAGAAGTTTATTTTTATCCTACAAAAAGTCAACAAGTATCGGAGACACGCCAGGGACACAGCTCTGGAGCACCGACGCCCTAAAGGGACCTAGCGCTTGCTTGTGGCGTCCCTGTTCCGACCCTACGTGAGTGAACTCAGGATCGCCGACGCTCTGACGCGGTCCTGCACTGCGAGTACGCATATCCCAGTGTTGATTTCTGACTCGCCTGGGATCTCCACCACGGTAGCTGAACGTACCAGCCTAGTTCCGCCTCCTCTTCACCCCCTTTTATTGCCTTCATATTCGACCAGACCCTCCCAATCCTGTTAGGTTTTTTAGTCAATCTGTTTTATAGAAATCTGTTTGCTGTTTTTTTAAATAATTTGTACATTTTAATAAAATAATTGTTCATTGTCTATTTTTATTTGTCAGGAGTAGGTAGACATGACAGCTTACACTAGATAATTATAGGTTGATGCTTGACTGAACTGGTTTTATAATGGATGATTCTAATTTAGGTACCACTCTTATTTCGGCGAATAAAGTATGTAAGTACAAAGCGCCTTTTATACTCAAGTCAATTAAAAAGTTCTTTCGTGCTATGTGTATTGTAATTGTAAATAAATATACCGATTTGCGTATTTAGTACCTACCCATTGTAACATTTATTACGCATTTTGCTTTTCGCCCCAGTGAACATTATTAAAGTATCTTTGTGAAAAGGGTGTAACGGCAAAACTCTTGTTATTTGCGTGGGCGTTTTCCTCTTACATTTGAATTTGATATGCATTGAAATGAAACAAATGAACGGAATACTGGCAGTTGTTTTGTTTTTATTATTTCAATGAACTAAGCACATTACATGATACATCACGTATCTGAGTCCCACCCATAAAAAAGTATCTCGATATATTTCTGTGGTCCCACCCGCCATATTAATACTAACCGTTATGTAATGTACATATTTATATTTCATTATTACTTAACCGACTTAAGAAGACCGTCAGAAGATCAAAGTAATGATAGTCCTAAAATGTAGCAAGCTAAAGTTGCAGTGATTGTTTACAATAAGTATTCGTCACACATATAAAATGCCGACTGCCGCCGACGACCGAATGCCGACGTGTGGGGACGGCCATAAAGAATACACTCCTCACCGCCAACAGGAGGTGTGTCGTAAGAGGCGACTAATTCCTGTAGCACGAGACGGGCAGCAGCGTCTGCGTGCAAATCTTATCATATCGTGCAAAACTGCGCTCGCCAACCCGCCTACCAAGCGTAGTGAGTATTGGCAATCCCCCTCTATGGAAATTATTGGGGGAGGCCAGTCTTCAGCAGTGAACGTTCTATGGCTGAGATGATTATGATGAAGCATATAAAAACGGACTTTACTTACAACTTGAAGTTCAACCAACTTGCTATACTTATAAGTACCTACCTACAAGACGTAAGTACCTATTCTTTGTATCCGTTACCCTGATAGGTTTGTTTTAATATTTATTTTATGTTGAATTATGTGTCGTTTCGTGATGTCCATAGTAATAAATTTTCTTTTCTATTCCTAGAAAAATGCTTATCCCTTTTATTTTGAGTATCTCATAGAAATTCAGAATAAAAGGCCTGGATTCCGTGTCCCTATTTTACGTCGTATTACCCCGAACAACAAATGGGGTGTACTCGAAAAAATTACAAGCGCTCAGTAAAGGATGATCTTCTATTTGGCCAAACACTGCCTCATATAGTTGAGAGCGTTTCGCGGATTCATATCTGTGTATGGTCGTATGTCAAATAAAGTGAGCTTGCTCAAAGCGTACTTGGTTAACGGAATGGGTTCTCAAACTTTCTTATAAGATTTGGCCCCTTTTTCAAATCATCCGACCGACAGTAAATAAAAATACAAAAATGTAGACGTTTCCTAATTAAACAGAAAATAACTTATCCTGTTCTGTGGAAGTGAACCATGAATCATCATTATCATCAGCCTGTAGAAGAATCCCACTGCTGCACATAAATCAATATTGGACAACAGCACATACATTGCTCTAATCCTAAGGTAAGTAGCTAAAGCACTTGTGTTATAGAAATCAGAAACAACGACGGCACCACAGCACCCAGACCCGACCCAGCATAGTTTGGTTTCTACATTGACTTGACCGAGAATCGAATTCGGGACCTCGGAGATGGCGACGCCAATTCCGGTGTACTTGCCTCTCAGCTACGGAGATCGTCGACATAGGCCTCATAGAACATGCCACACCAACGAGCAACTTTGGGCCATCCGAATCCAGCGGCTTTCCAAAACCACGCATGCAGCTAATAAATGGTTACACTTATATATATATACTTACATATATATATACGGGTACATGGTATGAAGACAATGAACCCTGAATCAATTGAGAAAAGTTTTAAGAACTATCTGAACCGGGATTATAAGTTTAATACACCACTCACAGGGGGCGGTGTTTCCACTTTGAGAACCAGTGGTTTGTAAGTACAGGCGACCGCGTCGTGAAGCTTAGGCGAGCTGCGCGTCTAATGAGTTTGAGAACTTCCCATTTTGCTACAACAAGGAGATTACGGCTTTGTATTTTTTTCTCGGTGGCTTGTTTGCGTAGCGCTTAATTAGGTCTAAACGATAAACTGCTTAAGTAGAACCTACACGAATAAACAGTTTTATTCAATGTGTTTAGGTACTTTCTTTTTTTTACTTAAATTGTTCAACCTGAAATTAGTGGCTTATAATTACCACTTATCTGTCATGTACCTAGGTACTATTACTTTGCGTTCCTGAACTGTCGAATTACCCTATAAATTAGAATTAGTCTAGAAACGAGAGCAAGGAATTATTATTATCAAAAATAATATCAATCTCAGCTTTAAAATAAGCAAAACTTGTAGTTTGTAGGTACTATAGCGACTAGATAATAAGATAGTGGTTGGTTATACCTACTAAGTATTTAGGTAGGTACCTATATCTACTGCTAGATAGGGCACTTAAAGAGCCTACGCTAGGTGAGTCTGCTTAAAGTAATATATAAGTCAATGTTAACAGTCTTCTTTTTTCTTTCTTTTTCTGGTCAGGGTACGCTGCATCATGATCCTAGATGTGGCAATCTACATTTAGAATGATTGACATCGGACGTCCATTTGATTACTCTTACTAAGAGTCTCTTAGACAGGGAAGTAAAACCTAGCCCTAAGTTAGGATCAAGTATAACCATCGAAAATGTTAAAATGTCATGATGACATCCTAAAAAAATAATTGTATATTTTTAAGCTTCATACAACTTACGCGCTGTGACCTTAGATGGGCACACTTAAATAAACAATACTATTTACATATTTAATTAAATTTAATTAGACAGGAAGTCAATCTGACCGAATTTGACCGTATTTGACCATAAATGATCGGTTAAATTCAGCCATTTTATTCCAAAGGCATGGTCTGGGTGCATCGAGTACATACCCTATAATAATAGTGCAGCAATACGAACCATTTTTCTCTGAAACTAGTAAGTGATTTTTCACTTACATTTAGTATGAAATGACAGCTCCTGTTAACGCTCGCCCATACAAAAACAGCACAGATACAGAATTAAAAATGGCGGGAAATTTCGTCCAACAAATCATATGACATTTCTACTCTATAGGGTATGTGCTCCATGGCTGGGTGCGTACCGATGTTAGACGACAGAGTGCGTGCAATGAGCGATCCGTTGTCGTCCCGCTAATAGCGGCCTGTTGAAGCACGGGGGGGTTTTAACGGATATACTTGTTAAGAGGTGGTGAGAAGCGCTGCCACTCGTCAAGAAGTCCCACATAACCTGCTGGCGTCCCCATGACAGCACAGGTATGAGTAATACATTTCCTCTGCGAAAAAAGGTTCTTTCGTTCGTGCTGGGATTTGAGGGACACTCCAACCACTGAGTTACAGTGCTGGATTAAAAGTACTTGATTTCCTAAGCAATCCACGCCAGTGGGGCCCCCTATCCTTAGGTACAAAATTTTTTTTGGTGCTGTTTCGAGTGAAGACGTAATGTCCTATGCAATTGCTTAATTTGCTTATAGGCTAGACTAGCCTGCTGAGTTACTACCGCTTCATACAGAAATCCTAATCACCAATATAAGTTATAATGCCGCATTGATTGGCTTTATCGTTATTGCTAAACTCTTGATCGTTGGTTTAAATTTAATTAACGCATATCAGCGCGCGATGAATGGATCGCGGTTGCAGGCGCCGACGTTATAAATCGTTTTCGCAAATTAAACTGAAAAACGCCAGGGGTTTTGGTAAGAAGAGTAATTGTGACAGAGTCTATTATCACTTTCTTAACATCTCCATCTTTATGTCATTGGCTGTCTTGATCGTTCGCGTCGATCCCATCACGTTCGATAATAAATTAATTAATATGTGCCAGAAAACATACGGCGTACTAGACAATCGATTTTGATAGAGGCGTCTCCCAGAACACCTATACACCAGCCAATTTAGAAAATTGCTTTGTCTACATTGATCCAAACCGGGAATTGAACTCAGGCTCTGTCGTTTAAGGCAAACCACCGCACCACTACGCTAATAGGGTCGTCATGATGTATTAACGGGAATGAGGATAGCTAGCTTTCGTTTTTGTGGTTTGCGAAGAAAGTGGATAAATTTCTACAGTCAATTTTAAATACAGAGATCCAAAATATTGACATATTTAATAAGTTAGGAGCCTTTGTCAAATCTATAACTTTTTAAACTCTAAATCTTAATAAAATAAAATAAAACCAAGTAAAATAGAAAAATTCATAAAAACAAAGTTATTTGTATCACTCATAGCTCTGCATCAGTGAATGGGCTAGTTTCCTGGTTTCAAAAAATGATTATTCTATTTAGCCCGTCAGTTAGATTATCAAAAAATATTGGACCCATATTTTGTCTTTTGTCAATCAAACAAAAAATGACGAAGATAAAGCGCATCAAAGTGAGCACGTGACGACACGTCTTGCTAAAACCGGCCAAGTGCGAGTCAGACTCTCGCACCGAGGGTTCCGTACAAACCTGTAGGTACCGTTATGAGTAAAAGTTCACCCATCACGACAATCGAGTCATAGTTATGGTATTTTTATTGCAAAATGAAATCCATAACATTACGAAAGTTAAATTGCGGTTAACGATTTATGACGTATTAAAAAAAAACTAATTACTTGATCTCATTCAAACCAATTTTCACTGGTAGTTTTTATGGTAATGTACATTATATATTTTTTTTAGATTTATCATTCTCTTATTTTAGAAGTTACAGGGGGGGGGGGGGGGACACACATTTTACCACTTTGGAAGCGTCTCACACGCAAACGCAGTTTAGAAAAAAATGATATTAGAAACCTCAATATCATTTTTAAAGACCTATCCATTGATAACCCACGCGTATGGGTTTGACGAAAAAAAAAATTCGGGTTTTAGTTCTAAGTATGGGGAGCCCCCAAAATTTATTATTATTTTTCTATTTTTTTGTGAAAATCTTAATGCGGTTCACAGAATGCATCTACTTCCCAAGTTTCAACAGTATAGTTCTTATAGTTTCGGAAAAAAGTGGCTGTGACATACGGACGGACGGACAGACGGACAGACAGACAGACAGACATGACGAATCTATAAGGGTTCCGTTTTTTGCCATTTAGCTACGGAACCCTAAAAAGTGTCGCAGGAGTGACGTTACGCGGAACTTTAACGGGCTATATCTTTATCATTTTTTGTTTGATTCAGAAAAGAAAAAATACGTGTCCAATATTTTCTGTTAATCCAACTGACGGACTAATTAGATTTTTTTAGGAAACTAGCCCATTGATTTCGACCCCAAGATAAATGACAATTATCGCAGGTCTGATGCAGTTGCTATAAATTTGACTTTCTGTTTAAGCTAATACTAAGTTAACTTGTTTACCTATATTGCTTGCCGTGGCACTTTGCAATGTCACCTTTAACCTTACAGTGTAAATCATGTATTAGGTGAGTGTTTTGTTAATTGTTCTAAATAAATAAAATAAAAAATCTTTTAATATTATTAACGAGCAAATACACATTATGAAACCTGCACAAAATTTATACTTACTCGTATTTACTACTTACAATCTTTGAAAGAGTAATGAAGGTAAGAGTAATTTAATTTAAACTACCCTACTAAATAAAACGTACAGTTTTTTGGATTCTGTTTAGCCTAATAGTCGCCTGGCAGAGAAGGCCTAAATTATATAGAAAATAGTTAAATGGATAATAGTTAAATCTGTTCAGTTAAACGTAATTTACGAGCTTTTCCAACTATAAAACTGAACTGGAAGTAACTAGGGAATTATAACAATTTAAAATGCGGAAAATCAGACAGAAATTAAAGAAGTCGGAGCCTTTCATCGCTTCGTTTTAATTTTATGAGGAATACTAAACAGCAATTAGGGGGGAATTAATAAATAATTTATTCTGAGAAATAATTTGCATGCAAACTTCATTATTTGCCTTTGTCAATTAATCATGTTTGCAAACGATGCTTTGCCTTGAAATTGAGTATATTATATTGATAGCGATCAATGTGATATGACTGAACTTTGTATGTCTGTAAGTGTAGTGTTACAGAATACCTAAAGATAGTGTCGTTACTTGTAGTAACTAGTTACAGAATAAATAATAGTTATATGCTTCATACAATGCGCGCTAAAGCACAAATGATCCGAGATTTTGCGTGCGTGAGGTGATGTCTATGTGTGCGTTGCTCGAGTATTTGTATTGTATGAAGCTTAACTTCTGATACCCATAACTGTGCCATAACTATAATAATAATTGATTATGTGCCTAAAAGTAGTGTCCCAACTCGTAGGGAGTATGGGTGAATCTAAACAATATTTACCTCTATGATATTAGTTAGTTTATGTAGATGTGTGGTAGCAAAACATCCGTAGGTATCCGTAGGTGTTGACTGCAACATAAACTTAGCTTAGTATCTGAAGTTTCCGAAAGAATCTCATTGCTAAGGACATTGACAAAATCACTACGCAAAAGTCAAATAAAGAAGTCAGGTTATTGCGACATTTTACTGAGTTAAACTTTTGAAAATTTGATTTTATAAGCTACTTTTGATGCTGACTGTACCTACTAATGCCTTGACTTTTTTAGGTTAATAGTACTTTTAAGTGAAACATTTAAACTAAATTACCATTTATAAAATAAATAAAAAATACAATTTTATCTGCGTTCCTTCAATAACGTGCCTATTACGAGATTTAATAAAAACTGTTTTACGAAGGCGTTGAATTGTAGTTAAAGTTGATCTTGTCGTAAAAATGTCTATTGGCTACTTTATTGTTCATTAGGACGAGATTCCCTGATAAAAGTTAAATGCCTAAGATTCAAACCCGTAATATATCTCCGCTAAATAAAATTCTGCGAACCGATAAACCTTTTAAGTAGATACGTAAATAAAATACCTACTCATGAATCTTTTTACGGTTCCGTATCCAAATGATACTAAATACAAAGCAGACGCTGTATGAGTCCTGTAGGTACGTCTGTGTTTCTTTCAACGGCAAGGCTGTTGCTCGAAATTTACTTTGAAAGTTGAACTCTGGACCAGAGAGGTAATAAGTGAGAAGAAAGCAGGCAAACATGCAGATCATGGCCACATAGCCATCGCCTATATAATCACCTCATTGCTGCACATAGGCCTCTCCCAATACACGCAATCCTCGGCTATTCTTTGCAGCTTGCGTAGGTTTAATACCGCTCCACCTTGTCGGCGGGCACCCCACGCTGCGATGCCAAGACTTGGTCTTCACCTAAGAACACGTCTAGCCCATCGCTTATAGGTTCTACGCCAAATGTGACCAGTCCACTGCTACTTCAGTTTGCTTAATTCTTTGAGTTATATAGATTATAAATCTATCTACTTTTGTTTTCTGTCGGATTAAACGTCATTTCTTATGGTATCCTTCTGAAAAATCCCGAGCATAGCTCTTCTCATAGCTAAATACATGACTAAAATGTATATATTTATTTGAGAATTGGCTTTGGTCTTGATCACTATCATGACGGACCCATATTAATTATGAGTGTATCAGCAGTAATAGACATTATTTTAAGTAATAACTACTTAGTAATAGTAGACTTCGTAACATAAAGATATTATGGTTAACGCCGTATTTCGACATCATAACAATTAGTGCGTTTTCTGAGGCATATTTTTTTTAGTAGTTGTTTATTAGATATTAGATACTTCTTATTGTACACCATTAAAAAAAGTTAGGTACTATATAATTTGTGTATAATTTACGACTGGTTTCTGAGGTACAACATTGGTTTATCATTCATTAGCGCTATCAGTTATCAATAACTTACAAAAGTGAACTTTCTGAACCATGCATCTTATCCAACCTATCATAAACAGCGTTTAAACTAAGGTTAACTTTTATATTATTAGTTTGGTATAGGTACCTACTATTAGCATTCCTTATTTGTTGGGTTAGGGCCGATTTTTCAATAGTCATCTTAGAAGTGAAGTATAAGTTTGACATAAGTATTAACAGTATTCGCAAAGATAATGTGTCAAACCGTTAATTTTATTCGTTGAATAAAAGTTATCTGGTGATTGAAAAAGCTGCCCTTTTTCTAATTGGGTTAGATAAAATAAAACGATGAAAATAAATGCAAAACCTTTATGTATTTGCTTCAATAAAAATAACATAGCCATTGTCGTCAGGATCGGTCGTTTTTTTTTTTGAGATTTTTGTATATTGCTTCTTAAAAAAATATGTAGGAACTCAATCAGGGTCCGTTAGGCTTTCGCAATTCGTCGTTGTCGGTTTAGTGTTTTACAGAACTGGTACAATCAAAATTAATTTAATTGTAATTTCTACACTAAGTACTTGAGTTAAGAAATAATACCTACCTTAACCTATGGACGGATGATTTGAACGGAAAGAACCTACGTGCTTTTCCAGTTAGACTTACTTTCTAGCGCAAGGATTTTTATATTAAAATAGTTTATCGGTTTGTACCATTTACAGTTGTCAGTAGCGGGAGCCTCCAATTAAGCAAATAATTTTGCTTGTTTTGGAAGCACCACTCTTCCATAGCAAGATGACATTAGAAAAAGATTTCAAAATTAACAGCACGAAAATAATAACGTTATCTTGACATGATCGTGGCCTTATCTAGAAGTATAACTTCGATTGTACCAGTTCCTAACATCCAGTCATTTCTCTTGTTCTTGCTATATGGTCTAGGCCTCAGCTGCAGGCTGTTGGGACTGGGCAGTGGCTACACTTGTGGTGGTTGATACGCTGTCGGGATCCTGTTCGCGGACTCCCATCCAGGGGAGACGCTTCTGGAGTTCCGCCCTGTGGACATACGTCAGGAGTTAGCCTTAAGACCAGTAATAGATGTCCAATGTAAACACTAATACATTGCAGAATAATACGGTAAACGGATTATTTTCTATAAATTGGTTTTAATGTTACGCTGTCTTGTTAAGTGACTATGAGCTGCGCATTCGGCCATATTGAATAGAGAAGTCCAAGTTAACCATCGTCGCTAATTTAACAATCCCCAAACCAACTTAGGCAATGGGAAATTTAAAGGCTATTTAAAAACCAAGTTGTCAACAGAAAGTGATTCATAATGTTTAGGAATAAAGACCAATAGATTACCTGTATCTAGGGTGGTTAATGGCATACACCCATGGGTCTATGCACGAAACCACTTTGCAGCACACAGCTGGGATCATAGTCGCTACAGGTGTGAGTAGGCCTCTGCAATAATAATAGAACGGTTACGTCTAGCAAAGTAAGTTTGAGAAAGAACTAAATTTTCTAAAGCTAGAAAAAGGCATAGGTACAAAACCAAGCCAAGTCATCTTATCATTTAGTCACGATCACGAGTGACCCAGTTACGTTGAAAGTAGAGTAGGCTTGACTTAGTTAAAAGTAGTTAGACTTTGAAATCAATTGTACTTCCTTCTCCCTGAGCCATATTATTCACTTCCTCCTCAATAATATCATAGATGTGTCAAGGATGGTGCGGATCGGCTGAGTGATCTGACTGACGTATGGGATGTGACCTCGCGACCTTTTTCCTTCCACCTTGCCATGACCACGAGCGTTCCAAGATTACCGTTATCATTTGACAATAGAACGTACCTGTCCCCAAAGGCTCCAGTCATAGTAACGAAGGCATACGGCGTCCACGCGCAGACGAAGAGGAAGAAGATGGTGAAAGCCACTTTAGCGATGCGGATCTCAACGCTTCGGCTGGCATCCTCCTTGTTGGCGGCCAGGGACTTCACGTTCATCTTCTTAGCTTGCTCTTGCAGCATGCGTTCGTGGAGACGGACCTTTTGTAAGAAATATTTAAGAAGAATAAAGAAGGTTTTTAATTAGAACATAATTAAAAGAATGGAAGTAAATGGATTACTGGGAGAATTTATCGATTCTATTGAAAGAAGCTTAAGAAAATAGGGTCCTATTGAATATATTCTTTATTGTTTTAGTGAATGAAACGATAAAAGAAGATAATAAGAAACAAAGATAGCCTTTGAAATTTAAGGATATTTTGATAGTTAAATAGATGGATTGCCCCAAAGTAGTGGGAGAGTTTTTTTCTAAATTGACTATCGCTGGCGATTTGAAGAAGGACCTTGCCCTGGGCAGCTGTGACGAGCGCTGAAAGTCCGCCCCACTCACAGGGACCAGACCGATTGTGAAGCTTCGCACAGCAAACACATATGACGTGTAAAAAGTAAATGGTGGCCATGAGAGGGGCAAAGGAAAGTGGATAGATCGCGAGTCCGCTGGCTTGACGGTATTGTGCAAGTGGCTGAAACACATTAGAGCTCAGAGCAAAATTGGCTCGGGACAATTAGAAGTAGCGCAGTTAACAGAAGGCAAGTACCTATAGGCTGGTTAGAAAATGGCCTATTTGCGTAAATTCCTTTATATTGGTCATGCAGTAGAAAATCACAATAGCTACTTAATGTGAATTTATATCTAAAATTACGGGTCATTGTGCGATACTTAAGATTAAGAGTAGTATTACTTAAGTGATGTTTGCGCAAAGTTCGAGACAGAGGTAAAGTTTACAGTTTGCTTGAACATAGCAAATATGTTTGAAAGCGAGTCTGTCGGGGATTGTAAGACAAGTCGAGTAGATTAAATTTAGTGGATTTTATCACGTGGGATAATTAATATAAAACATGAATAATTTTTTAGTAATTATTTAAACACTAGCTGTCCCGGCAGACGTTGTTAGCTGTGAAACAACATTTGCGCCCGTAGTAGTGAAATTACCATAGAAAAAAGGAACATTCAGTTTTTCCCGAATTTGTTTTTCTTTCCGATAAACTTTTTAAATTTTTCTTTTTACACAAACCTTTTCCTGACAATCACGAGCACAACAAAAAAAAATGCCTAATCGGTCGAGCCATTCTGTTTTTGCGAGATTTACGTTCAACAATTGTTTTTTTTTAAAGAATTTACAAATAAAAGGAAAATTAAAACTAACTAAAGGTACATGATTGCAGAGTGCTTCTCCTTGAGTGCCTTTCAAAATAATCTAATAAATAAGTAGGTAAGGACCTACCACTGAACACGTTTTATCTATTCCGTGGTAAGTAAGGACAATCTTTTGGAGAATAATCTGGATCTTTATAATTTACTGGGAAAGATTATTTGTAGCAACCATTTTTACTGTCAACTGTTTTTCACGTTGCAAATATCTTGATATATTTTGAGTGAGTACATATAAGAAATGCCAAGAAGTTTTTTATCTCTTTCCCTACATCCTGGTTTATATCGTACAGTCAAGTTATATCCTTTTGATGTTGGAATAAATTACGAAACCTCAGCCTTCGTACAATATACGCTCATTATAGAGGTAAAAATACAATAGGATCGTTATTAAGATTTCTGAGCCCGACAAGGGACGATATTTAAACTAAAATAAAATGAAAAATTGGTTATGTTTTTGCCAAATGTTTAGAAAAGAAATAACGAAGATAAGTACTTATTCAGAGTAAATAAATTAAAACCAGACAGGTCAAAACGATTCGATAAATTTATTTTTATCTGGTTGAAATATTCATTATCATCATTTCAGCCGTCGGACGTCCACTGCTGAACAAAGGCCTCCCCCAATGACTTTCATCATCGGGGGGGATTGCCAATACTCGCCACGCTTGGCAGGCGGGTTGGCGAGCGCAGTTTTTAAATTTCGCACGTAGACGCTGCTGCCCGTCTCGTGCTACAGGAATTAGTCGCCTCTTACGACACGCCTCCTTTTGGCGGTGGGGAAGTGTATTATCAACGTTTGTTTTATTGAATTATATTATATCATGTTTTATGGCACTTTTTACTATAGAAGAGTAAATATACTACTGTAAAAATTACTGTAATAGTCATCAATACTCATGTGTAGTATGTATGCAGTATAATAGGCCCTCATGAGTAAACACGTCCCAAAATATAGCTTTGCGTTAACACCACGACCTCGATGGACCGACGACCTTAGAAAAATGGCTGGCCTTTGGCGGTCTTTAGGGAAGGCTTACGTCCAGAAGTGAACTGCAGTAGGCAGGCACGATGTTAACACCTCTATAGGGATATTATTTACACTTTATTTTATTAAGACAGTTAAATGAAATAGAAATTTGTCAGAAACAGGACTAGGCGGACTACTCTAAGCCTGTATTTGTCAGAAACATGACTGGGCTACTTTTAGCATGTTTCTGACAAATACATTTTAGTTAAGCTAATTTGTACTTATAACTTCGATTTCGACGTGTATCAAATTCTATTCGCTTTATCAGTACCTAACCCGTGAAAGGAATAGTATCTCTGGAGGGTGCGCTATATCGGTCGTTCCGTCGGATTGGAGAGACATCGCAAATAGCCGCGGTCAGTCGCACTCGTACGCTTTATTCCGCGATATTGGAACTGTTTTGTTGGTACAGTCACCCACAAAACTGGCACATTGGTTTTATAAAATTACAACCACTTAACTGAGACACTTCAGCCGAGTCTCCTGCCACGTGTTTCTTATGCAAAACGTGTATTGTCAAGAAAGCCATGAGACGGTTGTACGAGGTGCCTTGTTTCTCCCAGATTTCGGCTCAAGTTCATGTTTTGCATATAAATACACGTGTAAGGAGACTTGGTCGAAAGACTCGAAGGGTCTTAGTTAACCCTTTCAGACCTGACGCTAAACGGCAAGGTATTTCATACCGAAAGTTATTGTTTCTAGATAGTTTGGGGTTGCTGAAGACGAATAAGCTACTGAAAAAAAAAACTATGAAAACTGAAAATCGGTTTTTTTGGTACACTCACAATTGTGAGGGTAGATAAATAAGACCATTTTAAGAGGTTGGACTTATAGTTCGAATGGCAAACGTAGTGGAGGACGCCCTGTAGTTAGATGGACCAATAACCTTAGAAAGATGGCTGGCATGGATGAAAATAGCGGGAGAACGTGCTCTTTTGCGTTCTTTGGGGGAGACTTACGTCCAGCAGTGGCAGCAGTGGACTGCATTAGGCTGACATGATGATAATGATGATGATAGTATCTTAAGAGGAAAGTAATACTGACGAAATATTACCTACCTATAAATATAATATACTACGTGCCAATTTGAGTTAAATTATTGTTAGATGAACCGTAAAAAACAAGTTTTAATTTTAAATAAGTAATAAATATTGCACACTACACAAAAGGAACAAAGTAAGTAGAAAAAGTACATTTAGATTAGCACAATTCAGGCGGTCTTATCGCTAGAAGCGATCTCGTCCAGACAGCCTTCTTCAGGTAGAGGAAGAAAATTTGACTTTATAATGGTTTTAAACCATTTATAGAAAGTTGCATAATACTAGTTTCAAAGATTTCTGTAAAATACAAAATGCAATAAAGATGAACTGGTTCTATTATTTTAGGAATTATTATTGCAGACTCATCTCCGCTTTATTTTTTAATATTGTTTTCTTCGGCCAGCGGCTTTAGTACGCGAGCGTACGCAATACAAAGAAACCTGGCGGTACAAGGGCAGTTCCCGCTTTTATAACATTCCGCGGATTCCGATCAAGGGCTGCATCGTGGGGAAACTTATAATGCACTCTCTCGAAACTTTAATCAATTTGTAGACACTGACAAAATGTATAAACTCGGTTCTTGGTTCGAGGCGATAGGTTCAAGATTGTGTGAATTATTTTGAGATGTACAAATGATTTATTACATCTGACGATTGTCAGGTGTAGTTGTTCGCGCTTCGGACTACAAATCCAGGTGGTTGCGGCTTCGAATCCCGCAAGGTGCAAATGTTAGTGTGACGAGCACGAGCATTTGTATTCCCTGCGAATTCCCTATTTAGCAGTCATAATGTGATAGAGTCCCAAATTCAGTATATTTTAAACGGAAACTTTAGTTTAAATTAAGCCATGAAAGAGAAACCAACAGACTGACATTCGCATTTACGTTAGACGGCACGTGCCTCCTTCGCGTTAATTGGAAAATATTTTCCCGAAGGAGGAAAAATCGCGATCTCCCGATAAATTATGGGGATCACTCCCTTTAACGTCTCTAAGCAGCCATCAACGGCCAAGAGTGACTTTCTTCTTATAGAAAAGAATTCATCGCCAAGTTATTTGAGTTATGAGATAAAAATGCTATGGGTAACACATCTTATCATCAGTACAACCGGATGTTTAACTAACCTAGTAAAAATGCTCTGATTCTCATGTCTAAAGGTTACGGAATTAATGTAGACCATACTAAAATTTTGCATACATTAACAGATGTGGAATTAATAGTCAAAACAGACAACTTTGTTATACTTAAATACCGATAGTATGATTAAAATATTTTTAATATTCGTCAAGAAAACGCCGCCAAGGAACCCTAAAACGCGGAAGGAAGTTCATAATTCATAAAATCGGCTAACAAGTTAACCCGTTTCGCGCCGGCCGCTAATATAATTTAATAAAGCCGACAACTTGGCTGCTACAAAATTAATAATTACAGACAGTATCCTTCCACTCCCATCCATTTTGAGTTTACAACAATTTGAGGTGACGAACTTCGGAAACGTTTTCGCAACTTTCAGTCGACATTTTTCTGTTTCTTTTTTTCTTTCCGTTCGAGAGCCGCTGAAATTCGTTCGGACTCATTCAAGCTTTCTTTTTTTAAATCTGTTAATGACAAAGTTTGTTGTGATTTGTATCCATTTGGAGAGTTTCTAAAAATGTAGTAAAATTTTAGAATAAGCAACCAACTTGAAATAGAAAGAATTAAACGATGATCGGAAATGGCTTTTTTTAAATTGATTCCTACTTAGTATCGAAAACTATGAGTAGCGTACTGCTTAACTTGTATATATGTTAATAATATAAGTAGCTTAATTTCTTTCCATTTACAATTGTTAGATATTTTCAACCGACTTCAAAAAAGGAGGAGGTTCTCAATTCGACTGTGTTTTTTTTTTTTTTTTTTTTTGTATATTTGTTACGCGATTACTCCGCCAATTATGAATCGATTTTAATGATTCTTTTTTTGTTTGGTAGATCATACTTCAGAGGTGGTCCCATATAAATTTTATCGAAATTGATTTAGAACTTTTTGAGAAAATCAACAAATATATACCCAGATAATATTTTGGTTGTGGTTCTTGTTACCTATCTTCGACAAATATGAGCCGATTTTGATGATTTTTGTTTTATTGAATAGCTTATACTTCAAAGATGCTATGATAAAAGTTTGAAAAATAAAAATCACCCCTAAGGGTAGGAAAATAGGGGATGAAATCGGTGTTGAGCAGTTAGATTAGGATTTATCACTAAAAATAGATGAAATAAGTAAATTTTATTAAAAAAAATAAAACCTACTTCAAAACACTGAAATGCTAAAAATAATCCTAACACTTAAGTACCTAATCAGTTACTTTTGGAGTCGGTGCAAACAAAAACATTGAATCTCTCATCGGCTGGCACCGACTCCAAAAGTATCTGATTAGGTACTTAAGTGTTAGGATTATTTTTAGCATTTCAGTGTTTTGAAGTCGGTTTTATTTTTTTTAATAAAATTTATTTCTATTCGTAGCGGCGTATGGTTAAATATATTGGACAACATCACATACATACATACATCACATACATTGCTCTGATCCTGTGGTAAGTAGCCAAAGCACTTGTGTTACAGAAATCAGAAACAACGACGGTACCACAACACCCAGACCCGAGGCAATATAGAAAAGTTATTTTTCTACATTGACCCGACCGGGAATCGAACCCGGAACCTCAGAGATAGCGACACCAAGCTCGGTATGCTCGCCTCTCGGCTACGGAGGTCGTCAACAACGGAGGTTATAACCATTTTCGACCCACCATTGCCGCTATTGCATTGACCCATATGACACAATATGTACAAAAAACAACTGCTTACTATCGACCAAGTAAAACCAATTTCAAACCAATTTCGTTAAATACAGATTTAAACTTTCACGGTCACGAACATTGAAAATAATTAAATATCCCGATATATCCCGATTTGGTTTTTCCAATTTCGTTAATCTGTCTACCTAGCCGCAGAAATATACTATATAGAGCATATGTTATGTTGTAGGTATGCTCTAAAGTCTAAAGGGACCCGGGGCCTAAGATAATTTTTGACGTAAAAACAACACTGCTAACGTACTGTTTAGAGTAGAGAGTTCTTAATAAGGCCTGCAGGTACAGCGGTACCCTTAGATACTGAGAGCACTCGTTTAATTAAGCCCGAATTTAATTTAGCGAACATTGGGTGTGCAAATGCAAACAAACTATGCTATAAACTTTGCGTTTGGTCCTGAAACGATTGCTCCCGGTTATATATCCTTCAAACAAAATTAATCCAATATCGATTCGACAAGTGTTGCGGCAGAGGGGTTAGAGCCCGAAAAAAATATTTTCCACAAACTCTTTTCAGGGGTTAATTGAAAACGAGATGGAACATTGAACTAATCATGGTACCATTCGGTTATCGGGGGCAGACCTCGATTTAATAGGTCGGAAACATGCCCTTTCGTCTGGAGAACAATCCTGGACGTAAAAAGGTTTGTACGGTGACTTGAAGTCGCGGAAGCGGGAGCTGTTTTTCTGGTCTCTTTTGCGTGATATAGTGCGTGACTCTACATTTGCAATTTTTTACCTTTTCACATCAAAACTAACCCCATCGTAGCAAAGATATATAAAAATGTCAGTTAAGGAATCTCTCAGGTGCTCTAAATATAAGTACCTGTTATGTTTTCAGTCTTCCTCTTCTGTCGTGTCAATGGCGACAGTAGATGAACTTTGACAAAAACTTGTCAATTTCCACGGCGTTTTGTGTCGCTCTGTTTAAGTCTTTCCTCGTGCAGTAGTAAAGACACAAAGGGCAGGTCAGTAGGTGAGCCACAATTTGTGTGCCCTCACCAGTCTCATTCACTCTGCTACTCGGTCTTCATAATCTACCTTACCAAATATTGTTTACAGCGGCGGCCAATCTCTGTCGGCCTAGCGCCTTCCATTTGGCCAAGGCTGTTCATGCCCCTAAGGTAGGTCTTCAGAAGGCATTTAAAAAATTTAAAGATGGAGGAATTTTGGAGGACCAGAGCTGACCATTCATACTCCAAATACGTATGGGACCCAAAGTCGTGTACATCTCGCTTCCGCGGGCTGCATGTGAACAGTCTTTATAGAGAGACCTTTTGGATAAAGGAAATCTATTCGACGATGAAATTTTGACGTGTATTTTTAAGGTTTGACCGAAGGTCTTGGGGTTGACGTTGTTGAACTTGCTTTTCATTTTGAAGGCTTTATTCGAATGCCGTGGAAATTTTGGGGATGGCAGCTTATAGAAGTTCTAAAAGTTGATGCCTGCCATGTGATAAAGTGATTACCGAACAACAACATATTGCGAGTATTATGTTAAAATAGATATTTTAAACAAATCTTCGCAGTTTTTTAAAGATAGCCATCAGGCCACGAAAAAAAGTCACAATCGAAATTTAATGTTACACATTTGGGTGGTTAAAGCTTGATAGATTAATGTCGGCTTAATAACATTATTCATGACAAGGCACAGCATTTAAGCTACAGGTAAATACATGATCCATATACATTTACAATTTAGTTTTCTAAATAATTAAGAAATTTGGCAATTCAATATTGGTATGCCTTTGATAAAGGGCATGATCGCAAAAAGTACACATAATTTGTAAGCAAGTTACGTAATTGGCTCGCCATCCTGAATAACCCTTGTAGCTTGAATTACCTTCCCTAATTATTAGCGTAGTGCCTAGTGGTTTGGCTCCGGGTATTACTCGTATTACCAGCCTCCCTAGCATGAGCACTAAAACATGATATGATATGATATAGCGATATATCGACACCAACTGTAAAAATATGATAGATTTAATCGCCGTGTTAAATCGTCGTGCCGATAGCGTCACATATTTTGATCGCTGTTTCTATAAAAAATCAAAATGGTGGCTATATCTATCATATTTTTACAGTTGGGGTCGATATATCACTATATCATATCATATCATATCATATCGTGTTTTGGTGATCATACTAGGGGGCAGGAGCCAAAACAGGAACTCCAATTAATAGCCATGCACTGTTATTTTGCGTCAAACTATATACCCGGACAGTAGATTCGCGATAAATCAGCTGTGACAGACATACAGACTGATACACAAGTGACCTTATAAGGGTTCCGTTTTTGATTCGGAATTTTGGAACCCAAAAAAACAAGGTTGAAGCAATATCGTTCTAAGAGCTCATGGTTAGGTCTTAGTAGTAGAAATACTCACGGCGCTGAACAGTTGCGAGTAGAAGTAGCAGATGAGAGCCATCGGGATGGCGTAGCTCCACACGAAGATGCACGCGACAAACACCTTGGTGTCCTGGTCATCGGTGAAGTAGTCGAAGGAACACGTGGTCAGGAAGCCCTCTGGTAGATAAAAAGGAAACTTTTAAGGGTGAAGCAAGAATCTTTATTAAGGTCTTTTGGGTCTTTTGCCAAAAGAACATTTGAATTACTTGCCTTAAAAATACCAAAGTAATCTCTTTTGACGACCGTTTTGGTCCCGTGGTTCGCTCTTTAGTTCAAAGTTAGTTAGTTCAAAGCCAAGCAGTCACGGATTCGAGTCGTGGAGGGAGCAAGTGTTAGTGGGGTGAACACACTGCACAAGCAATAAATTGTACCTGTGACATGGATCTCATTACCTTCAATGTATTATTATTGTATAATGGTAAGTTTAAGATCTGCTTAGTCTGGTTTAGATAAATAATTGGTGTGATTGTTTAACTATACTAAACTAAGCCGATTTCAAAGGTTTATTATCTCAAACTATTAATAATTATGGTGGCAAGTATATTAGAATGTTTAAATTCCTTCATGTGAGCGTAAATGTATTGCAATAGTAACGTAGGATCGCATTCACGAACACAGGACATCGTCGATATGTCATTGTTCAGCGGTGACGTCATAAGAGTAACGCTCGCGTGATGATTGATAATCGGGATTACTCATCGAATTATGTTCAGCCATTTGTGAAGACAATGAGGTGATCCCGGGACGGATGCTGGCAATTTGCAACAAAATTGCAGCGGCTAATCAGTCAGTTAACTCTGTTTAGGGTATGTTCTTACAGGCTACAGTTTGCAGTTTCGGGCTCTTTTAAATAACACCATAATATGACTACCAACAGTTAATGACAGATTTCCTGCTCAAATCGCCTTATTTGATAGAGCCTTAAGCCATGTATTGCATAATATACCTTTTAAATATTAAAATCCGCTATCCTATCCCAAATAATCTTTTTTGTAATTTTGTAACATTAATTGATCTCACTTAATCGCACATAACAGCACCACTTCGCAATCACAAGCGAACACACCAATTGAACCCCATTCATAGGAACACGTCTTCATAACCCTCAATGAAACTGGGTAGCATCTGGCTTCGACCCGTGCTATCCGGAAAACCAGCCGAAAAGGCTGTCTGAGATATAGGTACATAACAAATTTTACAACAACTGATGTACCGTGTCAGCGTTGCTCAGTTTGTACCCCATCAATGTGAGCGATGTTGCTCTCTGTCTGTCTATTTCGTCTGAAAGGTCATGAGTCGTGAGCCTCTCGCCCAACGTCTAGCGACACGTGTCGCGGGAAACTTGTGGATACATGGCTTCATTATAAAATCCCAAAACCTGGTTCCTTGAACTGTGTTGATGTATTTATTGACATTTCTTCACTTAATTCAAAAACTTATACTTCCAGCGTAGTACTTAATTTATTTGATGGCTACTACAGATTACAGTGAGAACAGAGCCTTACTATACACAACATTGTTTCATAATTTCGTAAATAAACTGCATGGTGATAAATTGTCCCGTTTCGCGGATAATGTTACGGATACGGTTTTATTAGCAAGACTAGGTATAATGGTCCATTTGTTATAAATTACGAAGGAGAAAATATCTTAAATTTACAGCTTAGATAAAGGTCAAGGTTCATTTAATTTAATCCTTGATTAAGAGACGAAAATGAAAAAAGGAAAGAAGATAAAAACCGCCGCACTCACAAGATTTAAAAATTGCCACAAAATTGATACAACTTCACCAAACAAATTTAGATCATGATGATCATATGGAATATTTGTTTAATAACACCAAGTTACTAGTTATCAAAGAAATAAAGGGTGAATATAAAAATTTTAGTCTATATTTTTAAGTTTTTAGTGAGTAAACGTGTTAATTATCTAATAGCGCAAAACTGCTTAGTACCTAAGATATGGACTGTTGAAAAATCTTTTATACGATTCTCTTGTCCAACGTCGTTTAGCGTCAATTGCACATTCTATCCTTCTGTCATTAGGTACAGTATGCCTAATGAATGATACTAACCTGGCACAAATCGTCCCCAAATCTTGGCAGCGGGGAGGACGGTGAACGGCAGGGACCAGAACCACGTGAACGCTATCAGTAGCCCAGCCTGAACTTTGTTTATTCTTCCGTCTAGAGGACACGAAATCGTCCTGGAGAAATAGAGTAATGTCAGAATTCACAATGTTTGAACACTAATCGCAAGAAATTATAACAATTCGGAGTAATGTTTTTAATAGTGTAGTTTCTCGACGTTCGCATTTTTGCATTGCGTGTGTGTGGTTTCGGGATGCACGATGTAAATCCGACATTCGGCGACGGCCGTGCTTCCTAACCATCTAATCAAATTTATATTATGAATCTATCTCAGTACACCAGAAAACACTGACTGAAAACAATGACATCCAAAAGTATCTGGACTTCTCATTTACCAGAACGCTTAGATGAGGCACATAAATACATTAGCATTAGCTTCAACAAAGATATATTTTTTTATGCTTACTTAAGAAAAATTACCAATATATATTTTACGACATTTTCCAAGTGGATTTAGAAACTACATTTAAAACAACGTACTTGTATCTATCAAAAGCGATGACAGCATTTGTGATGGCTCCCCCGATGCCAGACAAGGACCCTAGGATAGCGTATATGTCGCAACCTAGCTGGTAGCCCACCATACGCTGGTGGAACGAGTTCATGATGAGGAGAGGCATCTCCAGCATCATCATCAGGTCGAAGACTGCTAGATTGATGACGAACATGTTGCTTGCGCTTCGGAGGGACTTTGATCTGAAACAACAGGACATTTCAGACACGAAGAGGTTTTCAGTCAGTTAGTGGAAATAATAAGTATAGAGCATCTGACTGTAACTGGATTTAATGGTGATTTAATTTTTCGTATTCCTATTTCTGCTAAGTTAACATATTTTAATGAAATTGTATTTAAAAAAAAATTTTTTAGTTAATTTGGTTGGCCCATCTTAAACAAAAACGTTGACTATGGTTATAACCTAAAATGATTGCTTAACTTTTAGATTTGTAGTTATTGGCAGTGGTTCTTCACACATAGTAATAAGGTACAAACAAATTACAGAGTACGGCATCGTAAATCATTCATGATACAATAAACGAAGGGCCAGGCTGAGGCCAAGCGACCTTCCATTACAAACGCCACATTTGCCACACTTCGCCGAAAGGCGAAGCAACCGCTATACTTAACACAAAATGCTAACGTCATCGTCGACATATTCCATAACTTATTATTACAGAGAGCCTTTATCACTGAATTCAGAAATCGCAGCCAGAAACCGCTAGCTTCAGGTTAAGCAAAGTTTTATTTGCAATTTAAGGGTTTTTTAGGTATCATAGCTTAAAAACAGTAACATCAAATTCGTTACAAATTACAATAAATTGATGCTATTGAAAAGGTAGATTAGCCAAACACTGATTATAAATACGAATGGAAAGATAACTGCGAAATGGCGTTTAGATACTTTTTTCCATTTTGTTTCCATCCCTCCACCGATAAAGGGCAGGATGACGGAGTAAAACGCTTGATGACGTCATACACACACCCATCAGGAGTACCGATACGGATCACATTGGAAATACATTTTAGCTTTTGCACTCTTTTTTACAGACTTGAACATTTTTTATACGTTTTTATAAAGTAGTAACCTACTTCATGATAAAAATCATGTTTTTTTACTACGTTGGTAGGTAGTTCATGGTGTGAATTGATATGGGGATGTTAAGTCATTTAGGTATGACTTTAAACCTTGTTTTGTTTTATCTGTAACATATAAAAAATATATAAATATTGGACAACATCACATATATTGCTCTGCTTAAGCTTAAGGACTTGGGTAAGCTAAATCAGAAACAAAGACGGTACCACAACTACCAAACCCGAGACAATATAGAAAAGTAGTTTTTTCTAAATTGACCGACCGGGAATCGAACCCGAAACCTCAGAGATAGCGACACCAAGTCCGGTATGCTCGCCGCTCGGCTACGGTCGTCATATAGTTTTAAGTATAGGTGTTATTCTAAATTCCGAATTCCGAAAATATATAAAAAATGGTTCCCCCCTATACAAATGATAATTACGTGAGTTGGACATCAATTTTTTTTGTTCTCTGTTAGTTTCAAAAAGTTGTTGTATTTTGACACCTCAATCCCCAATCATCCCCTAAAGAGGTTATGAGTATTTGGAGTTACAAATTTTATAAAAGCTATCAAGTACAACAATCAGATTCAGTAACTGCTGACAACATTTGCAATTAATCGAATTCCAGATTTGTGGAGTAGAAACCAAATCTTCGACTCGGAGTTCTGAGGAATGTGAAATGCTGACAGTAATTTGGTAACAAGTGATGTTAGACATTTGAGACGAGGATACATTACGACTATCACTTTTCCATAAAATTGATTACTTTTAAACTTCAATTTCTACAAATACCGACGGAGGTCGGTACGGTACGGAGGTCCCGTAGCTGAGAGGCTAGCATACCGGACTCGGTGTCGCTATCTCTGAGTTCCCGGGTGCGATTCCCAATCGGTCAATGTAGAAAGATAACTTTTCTTTATTGTCTCGAGTCTGGGTGTTGTGGTGCCGTCGTTGTTTCTGATTTCTATGATACAAGTGCTTTGGCTACTTACCATAGGATCAGAGAAATATGTATGTGATGTTGTCCAATATTTATTATTTATTAGAAAACTTTTTAAAAAAGATGTTTGATCTCGGTCAAGTAGTTCTCAAGTTATGACGTGACCAAGGGAAAAAGGGATTCATTTGTTTTAATGTATACTTATAAATATTAAATTATCTTTTATAATCAAATAAAACCCCCAACAAAGCCCAGCTTGTGAATACTACGGCGACTAGATAACGTTTAAGCAAACATAAATACACTATTTGATATCCATGCTAGTGCACTTCACCCAAACTCTCGGGTATTCGAACCTGCGACAGCTTGGTTCTGTAGTCTGAAACGCGACCTATTAGAACAAGATGGTCGTCAATGCGCACTGGTATCTAGCATAATATAGGGATACAAAATAAACAATTGAATCTATTCTAGATCTTTAGCCCGCGTTGGTAATGTCCTGAAAATCACAATATAACGTTGAATCTCGATTCTCGCCCAGTGGCACAGATCCGCAAACGTCTGGATATACAGGTTGAAAACATTAAATGATCTCGCTCAACTATGTTAAATTGTACCATTCTGAATTTGATTCAAATTCAAATTCAAAATTCAAATTTATTTATTTGCATCAAACATGGTATATACAGTTCTTAAATACATTTTTAGAGTCACATGTTAGGCTACATAAAAGAGCATGCAGATGTCGTTGAAAAAAAAAACATTATTGAAATGTCAAGAGCCTGTTTATAAATGAAAAATTAAATCAAATGTCACGTCCAGAATAAAATGAATAAATGTCACAAAAAATAAAAACAATGATGTCCAATTTAATTAATAATACAGATTTAATAAATAGTTTAAACAAAAAGTCCTCATGATTTGCTAATTATAAATGCAAGCTCAAAGTCTATTATTTTCTAGAAGTTGTCTTACATCATAAAAATTGTTTTGTAGCAGCCACTTGTAAAGTTTATTTTTAAACAAGTTAAAGTTTAGTTCTCTTATTTCCTTGGGAACCTTATTAAAAATTATAATTGATGTTACTCTGTACTATTTGTTTTGTGTGGTGAGCAATATAGAGTATCTATATATCTATGTTTCTAAACTATAATATTTTTTTGTTTAAGAACCAGTATTAAACGTGTGTCATCGGTTAACTTATTAAATTGGTAATCTGTAACTTATTTCTATGGTGTTCAATAATATCAGTCTATCTATTTTGAATAATAAGTATCTAAAAATTTAAGTATGGTTAGTGTCATGCCATAATAAGTAGGAATATTCATAATTTAATTAATTCATAATAATTTAATGTAACAAAATGTAAATCCAATACTGGCTGTCTGCTTTGTCACCAAGAAAATATATTCTGTACTTAAGAGGATTTTGTAAAAAAAAAAAAAAATTTTACTCAAATACAGTTTCATTTCGATAGTTTTTATTTAACCCCTCCGTCCAGCAAAATGGGTTACAATAGAATTTTCTCATGCGACCGCTTAGCAGCCTATCAGTTAAAAACTATTGTCTTTTAACTACTTTTTAGTTTCATCTTGTTACAATTTGGGAATAATTGAGAGAGTTCACTCGTTTTAACATGACATTAAATCCACCTTTTGTATGATTTTTTAAATGTGCAATAAATAAATAAACGTTTCCACCCTGTATAGAATCTGCGCAAAAATGTTGACGCAAACATTGGAAGCGTTTCGAACTCGCCCGCAAGTTCGTCCGCGCACTTGGCGAGTCTACTTCACACTACACTTTAGTTTTGCTAACCTTTTTTATGGCAGAATGTGTTTGTAGGGTATTGTCATTTCTAAAGGGAGACTTTTCTAATACTTTAAGAATGTACAATAAGATTCACACGCAACATTTTACTTAAAATTAAAGGATTTTTTAATATCAAAATGTCAAAGTCTTCAGGAGTTATACAATCTCAAAAGATTGTAGTGATAATTTCTACAGTAAATAATTTTAATTTTATGATTGTAAATACTCGTACTTACGTAATGTTATTTTCTTCAAATTTATAATAAGCATAAAGTATAATTACTAATATTGCAATGCCCTAACAGGGTCCATAAGTTAGATCTAATTTATTGTTAACACCTTGTTGTACACTTATGACGCAATAAAATAATATGAATATGAATATGAACATTTGCCATAGAATCAAAGATGCACAAAAAGACTTTTGTTTTTTAAATACTGTTTTTTTTTATTTTAAGTGTTGTTCTTGCAATTACATGCTAGTTCAACCTAAGGCATTTGTTTTTTTTTCAATCTTTCGAAGTGTAATAATAATGTCATAGTGCTAATATAGTTATATAGATCGAGATTTTGATATTACACGTATGGTAGATGTTGATGTTAATTAGGCGTATTACTTTTAAGTCTGCACTCAAAACTTGCATGTCCTATACGGTATCAGTCGTCAGATCGATTTTCTATTATTTACTAGGTTATTAGCTTAGTTAAAGATATTTCTCCTTCTCTATATTCTAAAAAGGTTCCAAGAGATTCAAGTACCACGTTATTCTAGTTATAATACCAGTTTTACTTGATATCTTTCAAACTTTATGATTGCGATTCCGTGTTCTACGCCGGCTACGCTAGGACCAAACGTATCCAAGAACCGATTTTATTTATCGCACATTAGATCCATTATTTATTTTCACGGAAAGGGACCGAATAAAGTAGCGCATTTTATGACGGGTATGCAATATTTTGTCGCAAGTAAGTAGGTAAAATATTTATGTTTGGCCGTGTAAATAAGCATTTTGTTTTCTTCATATTTTATTTCGGCTAGCTACTGATCATTTCTGTTTAGCCTAGTGGTCGACTATCATAGAATGCCTTATGGCATTAAATCCAGCTTTTTTACGATTTAAATCTGTGCAATAAAGAGTAAATAAATAAACTTTTTTTAAGTATGTTGAGTAATAATTTTTTGGATAATACATTATGAGATTTTTTTGTACATAAGTAGTTTTGATTTCTGAACAAGCATTAAGTTTTTAAAATTATATTACTTACTCAGTGTCGGGCGCAGTAACGGTAAGCCATGCTCTATGACCAGATTAGGTTTATTTTGTCAAAAAAGTCCTAGATCCTAATTTTACAGCATTGTTTGTCGACTAGATTAGATTAGATCAATGACGGAAGCAAGTATACTTGTACAGTGGTCTAGTTCGACCGACTTTACTTAGTTTTCTCATCAACGGCCAACTATTTTAACTAAAACGCTAATTTACCAATTTAAGTTCCTTTTCGTCCTAGTTTCCCGAGACCGCAGGCACTCAAGCGTCTGTCGTGTGTTTGGTTTGGACGTTAATTAAATGGCTGCCACTGCAGTCGACGTTGTTTGATATCGTCAAATATTCTATAATTCTACAACTTAGATAATAATTTATAAAATTATTGATTTAAAGCTCTTTGGGGGACTTATGTCAGTGTATGCAGTGGACTGCAATAGGCTGGCATAATGACGATGATTCAAAATAAGTCCAGTCCATATTCCATTCTTAGGATTTCGAGGTTTTGACAACATGCAAATACCTGAAAAATGGCAACGTTCTACAAATTCTTCTTGTTCAAAATAGTCTGGCATAAATGCTGTCTTTTATGTAAAAAAAATGGTTAGTCAAAAAAAGGAACTTTGTTTGCGCGTACCTATTATTCAGAAAAATATTTGGCCCATTTGAATAATTTTAGGATTTTGATGTTAGCTTGGCCAGGAAACAAATATATTGACATTCAAATTAAATGCATCCAGTGTTTGCATTGCGCCTACTTTCTGCAGTGTAATTTTCAAAATAATACTAGGGTGCATTTTATTATAGCCTTGATCCCAAAGGTTCTGCGTTCGGATGTTTTACTATAACACAGGACAAAGAAGGAGATGTATCAAAATACTCACGTGCTAAAGATCCAGATGACGATTCCATTCCCCGTGAGTGAGGTGACCATCAGCATAGTGTAGATGAGAGCCAGGCAATAGTGCCAGTACTTGCTGACCGCCGGGAAGTTGCGCCAGTGCTCGTGGACCAGGTCTTGATGCTCTTCAGGGATGTTCCAGCCGAGCATGTGTTCCACTATTTCTTTGGAGACCCTGTATGAAGGTAGGTTTAATAGCTTTTAATCCCTCAGATAAACGAGACACAGTAGACATTTTATTGTTACATGATCTTATACGGCCGCTCGAGTTTCAGAAGTGGAATAAGGTACGGGCATCGGATTTGTAATTTTGGTCCTACAAATTCTCAATGAAACATCGGTAGAGCAATAGGGTTGGTTTAAAAGTATTAGGTAATAATAGGAATCCGCAAAAAACTTAAGAAATATCGAGAAACGAATTGGAATAGGCAGGCCACACAACAAATCAGGTGATAAATAAGGACGGGAGATCAGTTAGACACACGTTAGACGAGCAAACTTTTGACAACGATAACGACGATTTTATCTTAGTAGCTCACTATTTATAATAGGAATAAATTAATTTAATGCTATTTTAGTTTTTGGTACTATTCGCGTTTCTAATGATGGTTTACGGTAGCTAATCTCCAGATTTATTATCGATCAGATGAGTTGTTTTGTAAACGCCGTATTTACGACTCATTTGAGTCGTAAATTTTATAGCAAAAGCGGGATGCAAAATCACTTAATTTAATCGAAATACAATCTTATAATGGACTTGAAGCAGTTTTTAAAAACTCCGACGTCCCGGAAATCCCTTCCGGACAGTTGAAGGCCTTCGCAACTAAAAAACGGGGACGATCACTTTAGGAAAAGTAGTTTCTTTGTATGAAGAATAATGACGTCCGCGTCGGTTCTAAGTTAGAATTCTTCTTAGCCAAATGAGGAAAATTTAAATAGGTTGAGTTAAAGGACATAAAAAAACAAATTAAGAACTTGAACTCGTTATTCCCTGAAGTTGAGGCCAGCGGGCACTGAATATTTGTTTTTATTCCACCAACGCGGGCGGATAGGCTATTTGCATAAGTAGCACAAATACGTACATTTTCAAAGGGTGCGCCACTGGGCCGATGCCGTAATCTGTAAAGTTTTCCGCCATTTTGTGCGTGTGCTTTCTCAAAATGGCGCCGCGAAAAAACTGATTGGAAACTCAAAACACTATTTAAGATTTAACTATAACTATTGCTGACTGGTTATTGATGGTTTTAATGATATTTAATGACGAAGTGAGTAGTCCGACATTGGATGTCGCTTCTCACTTGTGTCGGATTGAGTGCGAGGAAGGTTTTTATATGGGTCGAAATGGTGCGTGACGGTTAATTCCTTAATTCAATAAAATAGTAAAGCTTGTTATTTATTTGGTCAAGCGTGATTGATTCGCGGTCATTAGTTCTCAATCTGTGCAAGTGTGGTTAGTGAATTTAATAGATTGTGTTTCTTTGCGTCTGCAAAACTAAAATGATCGACTATGCAGTAAGAAACTAAATAGAGTAAGGGCTCGCTTCTATATCTATATTATAAAACAAATTCGAATTAGTTACACCATTTATAAGACGAGAACGGCTGGACCGATTTTTATGATCTTTGATTGTTGAATATGTCTTAGTCCCGATTACAGAATAACTATTAAAATATCCGAAAAATTCACAAATGAAATATGTAAAGAGGCGGTACGAAGTTCGCCGGGACGGCTAGTAATGTATATTTAAATTATTCGTTTCTCAAGAGAGTTTCTACAAGGTGTTATTGAAATAACGAAAAATCCGTTGGGGGCTAAATTCTGGTGCTTAATTATCAACTTTTTCTATAAAACTAACATCGAATTCCAAAAAAAATTTATGTTTCCATTCAAACTGATTTCAGCTAGTTGCGATTTAGTATGAGAAAGTGTTCCTTTATTTTTATGCGATTTCGATGTTGACCTCATAGAAAAAATTGGCCCGTAAAAGAAATTGCCACGTGGTGGGCACTTTGTTTATTTGTTAATCGGAAAAATATGGGTTTGATAGATAAGTAAAATGTAACACGGTGCGTCCCACCTATTTAAAATTTGCATAAAATTTCTGCACTGTCAGTGTAATTAATTAATGTTGAGTTTAATTAATGATGAGTCGCTGATTAAGGGTTAATACAAGGGATCCGAATGAAGAATTATGTTACAGAACAGATAATATTTAGTGTATACAAAACGTAAATAATTGGTTAGTACTTGTTAGTGCTCCAACTATTTAACTTGTTGTTAAATACAGGGTGGCTTTGAAGGCACATTTCTTTGCGGCGTTAGTATAATCAAAAGGGAAATTATCGAGACTTGTTAGTTATTCAATAATACAACTACTAATGCAGGATGACATAAGGAGATGCATTTCTACAGGGCGTTTACTATGAAAAAGAATTTGCTATTAGTTACATGGGTAATCTATTATCTATTATAAATTCTTCGCCATGTTTGTCTGTCATTCGTCTTGTCTCATCATCATCATCATCATTTCAGCCATTTCCAGATTGGCCGGCTGCAAACGGCCTGCATCCAGCGTCTCCCTGCAGCCTTTACCAGGTCGTCTGTCCACCATCTGGGTGGACGTTGTACGCTGCGCTTGCCTCTCATTTCTAAAATCTTTCTGCCCCACCGACCGTCAGTTCTAAGTGCTATGTATGGCCCCGCCCACTGCCACTTCAGCTTGCTAATCCGTTTGACCTTGAGCTTTCTTATAGTAAGAGGCCACGTTTCAGTTCCATGATATGTCATCACTGGTAACACAGATTGGTATCAGTTCCATATGACATCACTGGTAACACACATTGGTTGTAGACTTTCGTCTTAGGCACTGAGGTATTTTGAAGGAGAAGACGTTGTGTAGTTTCTCGAACACTACCCAGCCTAGTTGGATTTGATGATTGACCTTCTTCTCAAAATTAGATCTACCCAACTGGATCACTTGTCTTAGGTAGACATATTTGTCAACAATTTCGAGAGTAGAGCTCCCAACGGATACTGGGTAGGGCGCAACATAGGCTTTCGACATGACCTTTGTTTTTTCTGTTTGTATATAATATTCTCCTCGACAAATTTTGACATCACTATCACGTCCCTCTGCCAATGCACGCCACTGCGCCCAATCCTCGGCTACCTTGTCGGAGTCGGAGGGTTTCCTATTCCTACGCTGCGATTGCCTAGTTGTGGTCTCCACTTAAGAACATGTCTACCCCCGGCTATGTGACCAGTCCACTGCCACTTCTGTTTGCTTATTCTTTGAGCTATATCGATTACTTTAGTTTTCTGTCGTCGGATAACCTCATTTTCTGATTTTATTCTTCCGAGAAATCCCAAGAATAGCTCTTCCCATAGCTCGCTGAGCAGCTTTAAATTAATGATAAATGATTTTGATACGGATTTCACTAATAGATAGACGGATTCACGAGGAATATTTATGTAGGTACAAAATTTATAATCCTAGATACTTGTTTACTTGTTGTGGTGCTATTCGAAGCCAGGGCTATAGATTACTATATATTATTAAAAAACGTTGGTTTAAACTTACAATAGTTTGTGACAAAAATAAAAATATTTATCGCTCAAAAATCCTACATTTTTCGAGATAAAAGTATGTTCTCATCTAGGTATAGCTTGGCCGAATTCTATTCAAATCCGTTAAGCCGTTGATGCTTCCAGAGCAACAAACTGATAAAATGCAAACAACGAAGCCAGCGCCAGTAACTGCATTGTACTTTAAAATTCCTTTTTTTACATCACTTTATGATTTCCTTAACTGGATCTGAATTTTAAAAAATCCTGACTTCTTGTTTCTTCTCTACACTGATTACTTAAGTAAACCACTACGTTAGCCATCTCTACCTGACAGGGTCTCGTGATCCCAAAATAGTTTTGCATAAAACATGGTATTCATACAAATATACAATAGAGTTCAAGCTTGTTTACTGATCTATCGGTAGGCAAAATTGATACTCGTAAATTAAGTTAATGTCATCGTGTCTAACAAAAATTTAAATGAATAAGCAAAATTTGTATTATCAATAAAAACATATTGGTTTTCTAAGTCAGAAAAAAAGAAACCCTTCTTCTTTGCTAAAACGAAAACCTTGTCACGTTCATTTCGATATAAACGCCTCCATCCAGCACCAAATAACCATGGAAAGACCCAAACAAATATTTCGCCATAATCGTTCCGCTCTTTGTATTCAAGCACTCGAGAGATTGGGTATAGTGAAAATGTATCTAGTAGGCCAACTCCCGCACGTGCGCCTTGATAGCTCTCACTATGGATCTCATAAAAGCTCCAGGTTGCACAGCGTGCTATGAAAAGGGCTATGCTTGGTGTTCTTATGAGAGATCGAATCAGGAATGAGGAGATTCTTAACGGACAAAAGTCGCTGACATAGCCCAACGGATTAGCAGGCTGAAGTGGCAGTGGGCGGGGCACATACCACGTAGAACTGACAGTCGATAGGGCAGAAAGGAGGCAACGTACTGGCCACAAGGTGGACGGACGACCTGGTACAGGTTGCAGGAAGCCGTTGGATGCAGGCCTATGTTCAGCAGTGGACATCCTATGGCTGAAAAGATGATCATGAAATTTGAAAAAAAAAAACCTATTTTTACAAAGAAGAAAAGTAATAAATGACCTATTATAAAACCGGTCATGCCTATAGTTTTTTGTATATACCTACATTTACATTAATGATAATAAACGAGGTTGAGTTGAGATAATGTGTAAATAATAAAATCCAAAAGTGATCATCGTTTTTGTAAGCTGATAGTAAAGTCAACAGCTCATCCACCTAAAATTTCCTCAAATGATAGTGAACTCTAATATTCGGTTAAAATAAAAAATTGGTTAAGATTTTTTTAAAATTTTGTGGTAAGAATATGAGAGTTACTATTATATTTCTACTATGGATAGGGCGTTCCGCTCGAGCCGTGACAATCCCGCGTCCTGCACCGCGTGCTTCAAATTCTCCCCTATTCTACCACTCGTAGACATGGATGACGTCAACTCGTACTGTTTTCTTGACAATTAAACTATATTTATTAGCTTCGTCACGAGCTGGCGTCTTGAGTATGCGACACATAAGTTTACGCGTGCTAAGCGTAGGAAACACCGAGCATAGCCCTTTCCATAGCACGCTGTGCGACCTTGAGCTTTCTTATGAGGCCCATAGTGAGAGGCCATGTTTCAGTTCCATATGTCATCACTACCAGTGATGACATATGGAACTGAACTAACACACTGGTTGTAGACTTTCGTCTTGAGGCACTGAGGTATTTTGGCCGAGAAGGCGTGGTGTAGTTAGTTAATGACGGCCGATGGGGCAGAAAGGTTCTAGAATGGAGGCCGCGTACCGGCAAGCGCAGCGTGATGTCCACTCACAAGGTGGTCAGACGACCTGGTAAGGGTCGTAGGAAGACGCTGGATTCAGGTCGCTTCCAACCGGCCAATCTGGAAGTCAATGGGGGAGGCCTATGTTCAGCAGTGGACGTCCTATGACTGAAATGATGATAATGATGATGATGAAGCGTAGAAAACGATTGACACCATAAAAGGAATAGTTTAAAAGTATGTAGTTTAAATAATTTTATCAAAACTATTACATAAGAAAAAAGGACTCAGTTCTCAGTAACCCATCTTCCCCCTCTTCCTTAAGAATAGGTTTACATACTTATATAACTCCCATGACCGTTCTCTTCGCTCTTCTGACAATCTCCAGCTACTTACACATCTTCACCACTCTGCCCACTTCTCCAAATCGTTCACAGTGAGGGCTGCACGACTCTGGAACTTGCTTCCCCTGGACCCCTGGACCCCTGGATATTAAGCGTTCGGAATCAAAACTTTCTTTTAAAAATAAACATCGAAAACATTTCAGTTCATAATTGCAATATTTTATTAATAGTATGTATGTTTATGTACTTATTATTAATTTAATTATCTTGTGTATTGTATTGGTATTTTATTCAAATATTATGTGTATTTTACAATGTAATATTATTGTTTGTCCTTAAGATTGATATGTAAAACTTATTACAATTTATTTTGGACCCATAACTTGCTTTCTGCATGACCCGAAGGTTGGCTGGCAGAGAATGCTCATGGCATTAAGTCCACCTGTTGTACACTTTTAATTTTTTGCAATAAAGTCTATAATATATAAATAAATATATAAATAATAGGGGGAAAAAGGAAGCGAGGAAGACCAAGAATAAGCTACAAGCAGCGATAAAGGAAAAGTTGAAAGTCGTGTCGTATTAGGTAGTGAAGAGAAAGGTGACATGCAGGAAGAGATAGAAAGAACTCCACCGACAAGAGCAAAGCTCATAAATAGGATGATAATAATAAATAAATATTGGACAACATCACATCCATTGCTCTAATACTATGGTAAGTAGCTTAAGCACTTGTGTTACAGAAATCAGAAACAACTACGGTACCACAACACCCAGGCCCAAAATAATATAGAAAAGTTATTTTTCTACATTTATCGACCGTGAATCAAACCTGGGAGCTCAGAGATAGCAACACCAAGTCCGGTATAAAAAAACTACTAATTTCTATATGCTGATTCCAAACTTCGGAAAGGAAATTCGGTATTACGGAACTTATAGTGCGCGGGCCCAGTTCACTTTTTACCAGATTTTAAACATCTCAGCGCTAAAGTGCACGCGACGCATCGCAACGCGACGCAAAACGACGCGATGCAATACGACGCGACGCAACACGTTACGAAAATATCAAAGAGTAGTCTACGGGTAACGAGTGGCTTACGTTGTCGCGTCGATCGAGACGCGAACTGACATATAAAATCTTTGTTTCGCAATAAGGTCGTTTGGCAACTTGTCGCCTTCCGTCGCTTATCTATGACAACGGGTGACGCTAAGCTAAAGCAACGGAGATGCGGATAAAATGGTACTCGACTGTATGGTACTCGTATAAAAAAGTTACACGTTTAAAACAAACAGCTATAGAATAGGGACGCCAAAGGCCGCGACGTCGTGGCGCCTGGCGTTATGAATAGTGTGGTCATACTTCCACAAGAGAAATGTCCTGTGATATTAGCTGGATATGTCCGGAGTGCTTCCCGGCTGTTACGAGTACGCTTCGCTTATTTTATTTTAGATAAATTACAAGAAAAGCTTACTATAATTTAATGTCTTACTTAATAAATAAATAAATATAATTTAATTTAGTGCCGTGTGGGGACGGCCGTAAAGAATAAACTTCGTCGTCGTGTCGTAAGAAGCGACTTATTCCTGTAGCAAGAGACGGGCAGCAGCATCTTTGTGCGAAATCTTATAAAAAACTGCGCTCGCCTCGTGGCGAGTATTGGCAATCCCCCAATGAGGAGGCCTATGTTCAGCAGTGGACGTCCTATGGCTGAAATGATGATGATAATGATGAATGTCTTACTTTATACCTCTATATAAGAATTCAGCAATAAATAAATTTAATTTGAAAATTAATTTTAATGTAATAATTAGATAGATTATCAATTTCTTAATATTAGTACTTAAACCCTCTTTGACAAGGGTATGTAGCAAAAATTCGGGACGGTCTTTGCAGTGTGACAAAGACTGCTAAAAACATCGATTGGTGGTAGAACGCAATTGGGGGCTTGCATCTAACAAACCCCCTATGAGTGAACCCCTGATCGATAATTTAGGGGATCATTCATCAACCATAAATCTTCGACTCTGCAGATATAAATGGTTTTTACCATCAATAAGGTTCCTAGTAGTATTCAGGATAGCTTACCTACAGCTTTTCATTAACAAAATAACAGCAGAAAAATCAAATCAGATAGGAAACTATTTAAATATCACTAGTATTATCCTAGTAACTATTACTAGTAAACAACCTAGGAAAACCAAAAATCAAAATTCAAATAAACACAGTTGTTATCGTCATGAATATTCATATAAAGTTTATTTCAGCTGCCTATCAGATGGTTAAACAAAACAACCTTCAGGCAAATAACTAACTTCGCCGGAGTTATCGCAAATGTTATTTATTTGGAGTTGAGAGTTTCTTTGAACCACCTGGTGAATTAGCAAATCAATTAGCCTTTGATCGGAACTGTGATTATTAGTTTGGAAACATTCTGGTATGTGATGTGGTATATGATAATAGAGATTGTTTATAACTAAGCCTTGAGTAGAATTAGTACAGCGACCTAATAATGAACACTAAACAGTACCTAAGCAGTGTTATTTAAAGGTAGAACTCAAAAATCAAAACAAGGTTGAAGAAATACTTAGGTGAGGAAGAAACCATTTTTTTCTGGATCTATTCGCAATAAAGTCAAAATACATTCTAAACTAAATATAACGAGAATCGTTCATTTTCGCTAAACGTACACGGGGGGCCAATCGATAAGTATTAGTGTCCTCTATCACCTCTATCGCCATCTGGTTCACCCTTCTTGGGACACCCTGCTTAACTGCACACTTGATAATATCATCATCAATATCATTATAGAGTTCTAACGAAGTTTGGAGGACAGTATACGAATACGAGGTCATTAATTTTCCGGTAGCAGAGGTCCGCCCAATCTTTGATGTCGTCAAACTATAATTACGTCATTCAGGACCTAGGGCTCTTTTTCCTAGTGTTTTTCTCTCCAGCATCAGTCTTGGAAATTCATACTGTGCGCCTCCCTGTCTGTAGAAGGCAAACTTTCCTTTTCTTAATTGTATCCAGTTTCAGAGTTCAGAGTTGGGATATTTATTATGATACAATGATACAAATAATAGTTACTATGTATCAAGTGTGGAGTGGAGTTATACGCAAAATGGTCTCGTCGCCAAGCCAGGTTATGTCCAAACCGAAACCAACGCGACTTGGCACGGAGCTCAGAGTTCATGAACCACATGAACCATAGCTTGTATTAATTTACTATATGCAGCTAAGTTTGTCTAGTAATATTTCCATGTAATAGTATCCAGTGACGTAAAGCTTCATGACATTATTTCAAACTGTAAGATTTTAATGACATCACATCATACATTCTGTCTTTGGTTAATGTTGCAGCTAATAGAGTTTCATGTCTGATAACGGTTCTGTCATTCATTTGTAATTTTTTTGTACATATAGCTGGTTTAAAACCATAAAAAACAACCAACATTGAATTAAAAAAAAAAACTTAACGCAACTCAGAAAAGTCGTCTCAAATGACCTACTTTCCTTCCAGAGATTAAAGAAAGAGAATAGAAAATATGTGCTTAAATCTTTCAGGATCCTGAACAGATTTTCTCATTGCAAGGCTTAGTAGGCCTAAAGGATGCACAAAGTAATGAAAAAACCCAGGAAATTGTAACGGCCGTTAAAATAATAGTCCCTTTGTGTTATACTCGTTCATTCACAATCGCACAATGGTCGCCACTGCAATTACTTAGCTCGCAAAACTGGGTTATTTAAATTAAATGACGTTAGTTTAAATGGAACGGGAGAATTTTTAAATGTGCGAGAACATGTCGAAAGCGTCGCAACTAATCGCAGTGTGCTGCTGAATTAATGGATGCGAATGTGTTTGGATGAAGATGGTTTAACAAGTTTATGACGTAGTTGGTTAAAGAACTCAAGCTCAATGATCAAATTAAGACTTCTGATTAGTCTAGATAGAATATTGAGGGGAAAATTGGTCTTTTGCACTTTCAGACTCACTCAGTTACTGGTCACCGTTGTTCAAACCGCCTACTTTTTTGACCTGATGTCAAAAATTGTACTCACTTCATTCGTATACCTACTTCGTCATTTTCTTTAAGCTAGCAGATGGTAGCTCCCACTTAAGTAGGTACTAGATACATGTCTTGTAACTGCATTTCTTTAAAAAGTCTGCCAAAGGTGACGATCGACTTTCCGAGATGACTAGTCGAGTATGTAAGCAGTCCCTGAGGCAATGGTAGGGCATGAGTCACGGTCAATTTTCTCAAAAACACCAATTTGTAGGGACCAACATTAAAATCGCATAAAAAATTACTTTTCAATATTTAACCGCCAACCAGCTATTTAAAGAAGTGTTTTTGTTGAGATTTTGATGTTGGCCCATATTAAAAGTGGTTGTATTTGCGCAGGAGTCGTCGCGCGTATGGAGATATTTGGGGCTCCAAAACCAGTTAGGTAAATGGTATATCTAGCCGAAACTAGCCTATGTTAACATATGCATATAAATACTAAGGTGAAGTCAGAAATTTGATATCATTATTTAAAAATAAAACATACAAATCGAATTCTAAGAATTAAGTTTTGAATGAAAATAAAATTGATGCTATCAAAATTCTGACTTTACCATAGCATTTATATGCATATGTTAACATAGGCTAGTTTCTGCTAGATATACCATTTACCTAACACCTTGTATATTTCGGGGCTAAAAACTCTTAAGCATTGCATGGCACTCAGTAACGCCCTTACAAAAACCACGGTCCATTTACAAATTGCTCAGTGCGCAGCTCAATAGAACTGAACTAAAATTCGCGCGGTTGTATAAATTTGAATAAACCGTTCGAGACGTGGGGTGCCTTTGTGAAGGCACTCATTTTTCCTCTGAGGGCCTACACATGAAATTACTAACTCCTTAGTACTTTGACGGCTATTGAGCGTTTGATTTCCATAATTTTCTGGTTCAATCAATGAGTTGTGGTTCTGCATCATGAAAGCTAAACAGTAGGTACGTAAGCGGATTCTTTTAACGTCAAACTCTATCTATACATAAAAACAAAACAAGGTTTTTTTAAAAAAATATTTAGTTTCACCAGCGTTTGTTTACATTAAATCAACAATAATAACTTAAAACTACTTTTTTAAACTCTAAATGTTAGCTCTCATCTGAGGGTATAATAGGGGAGACCAGGGAAAGTTGACTTTAGAGGTAGGTTGTCTAACTGCCTAAACCTTGACCTATTTAGAAGTGTTGCAGTATTCAAATGAGTGCAATAAGCTCCCCGCTTAATATCCGGACACACGGCATTGCATTCACGCGCTTTATTTGTTGAATGGCGCCACACTTTCAAATAGGTTTAATTATCGAAACTTTGTCAACCTACCTACCCATATCGACGACCTTTGTAGTCGAGAGAGAGTCGCTTTCTCTGAGGTCCTGGGTTTGATTCCCGATAGTTCAATGTAGAAAAATAACTTTATTATATTGTCTCTGGTCTCGGTGTTGTGGTACCGTCGTTTTTTCTGATTTCTGGAACACAAGTGCTTAAGGAACTTATCATATTATCAGAGCAATGTACGTGCTCTTGTCCAATATTTATTATTTATTTTTATAGTCTAATCATTTTTAACAATAATCATGGACAATCGGATTCGGACTAAGAACGGGACAAAACGATGGCGGTGCGGTGTCGCAAAGTGTCAGCAAGTACGCATATTTATATTTCCATAGCATTATTTTTGTTCGGTGTTTCTTTCGTCAGGTATGTCAAGTCAAGTCCGAATCAGGAATGAAGAGATTTGTAAACAAACGAAAGTTGCTGCGCTAGCCCAACGAATTAGCTAGCTGAAGTAGCAGTAGGCGGGGCACATAGCACGTAGAACTGACGCCCGATGGGGCAGAAAGCGTAGGACGTCTGGGTGGACAGACGACCTGGTAAAGGTTGCAGGAAGCCGCCGGATGCAGGCCGCTTCCATCCGGCCAATCTGGAAGTCACTGGGAGAGGCCAATGTTCAGCAGTGAACGTCCTATGGCTGAAATGACGATGATTTATTAAATGAAGGACTTTTTGCAAAAACAACCAATGTCAAAGAAAAATCTAAATTGAGATTTTCCCGGACGGACGGACTTCAGTTTTTTTGAAAAAAAAAAATGCCTTGCAGATGGTTGTTCGATATTTGGAAAAAGGACCAAAGTCATATGTCAAAGATGAAGGACACTGAGCATACTCATTATATTTTTGGAAGAACAGCCAATGTTGTTAAATGTTTAAATGTTTTTTTCTTCTCCTGTAAAATTTGTTTCCAAAAAAGCCTTCAAATTGTAGTATGAAAAACATGAATTACCAAGTGCCTATTACCTACATATTACTTTTCAATCTGCAAGAAACCTATGGTGATGATAACGAATGGTGTCCGTATTTAGTTTACGCGTCATGACGCGCGTTTTAACGCCGAGACAAAACTGTTGCGAACTATTTAGAGTCCCAACAAATAGCGTTAACAAGAAAATCGTCGGAAAACAGCCCTGAGCACGGAATTCCGGTCGCTCTCAAACTTATAATGACATTTAGATATCCTTGTCATCGGGGTCGGGAGGGGGGCGCAGACGCCCGCTTCAGAAATTATCGGGGAATATTTCTGGATTTCCACCCATTTGACATGTAATTTACTCGGCTTCGCTCCGAAATGATTCAAGGGTGTTATTGTCTGACGATTTAATGTTATTAGGCGTTCTCTCCATTTTCCTTTGGTTAGATTGAAAGCGAACGTCATTAATGAGGATATTTAATTTGAATGTTTTACCGATAAGAGGATTTTTGCGGGCCGTTTCAGCGTCGCTTTACCAGAATAAATTGTTAGAATTTAAATCTTGACAAATGCGCTCGGTAATGGAACTGCCTGTCCGTTCAAGGAATGCGAAGTTTTGTGAGTTAGAGTCGGCGAACTCGATAACTATAAACATTTAATATTTAAATGAATCGCTTACTTTGTTTCCAATTGAGTTTTGTTTATTGGTACAGAGTTGTTTGCAAGATATTGCAAGCAATAGCACTGCATTGCAAAATTTCCTTAAATATATTTTTAATGCAGCGTAGATAAACTCGATATCTCAGCCCTATCTTTCTCTCTTAGTAGGTACCTAAGATTGATAGATATCGTGAAAATAAAAATCAGTATCTGCATCGGAATAGCATGATTTTCCATATTTTCAGGAACGGCTCAGAATCAGTTACTTAACGGATCTGTGTATTTTTTTTCTATGTTTTTAATTATTCCAATCTGCTGTGAAAAATTGAACTGGTGGATATTTTGCGATTGGACAATTAAATTGCACCGTCCGTGCACTGAATCTTCTTTGTTGGCGCGGCGTCAGCGTAGGATTGGGATCTTGTAAGTTTCAGTATTAACATTACGTACAATAGCAATAGCACGTACAATGTTATATTGTAAATGACTTGATATCTAAGTCTTCCAGTTATAAGCTTCTTGCCTTTTACAAGACTAATTTGATGTCATATATCATAAAATAAAACGTGCATTTTCATACCGAATCGTCTCCTGAAAGTGCGTCTTGGTTCCATCCCGTTTGTCGCCACGATACACAGGACGTCGCTTGACTGACGGGAGTAAGGGACTCGTCTTACAAAGCTTAGTCACAGTGTAAAGATAATACAGTGAGTCGACGCCATCTAACAACTGTCTAATTACCACTTTTACTACGCAAGGGGTAAGTAAATAATTGTGTAATGAGCACTAGCATTTGTATGGGTGTTAAGATCAAAATGTGAAATAAGCAAAATGTAAAATTATGCGTCTACAGGATGTACGAAGAGTAAGTCTATAAACCCACGTAATCAGCTGCATGTAAACAATAACTTTGACTATGGGGGCAACCTTGAATTTTTAATTTATATTTAGAGGCTCAAACAAAATAACAAGCTTTTTATGGCATGGCATTTAAAAATATAGATTAGTACATTAATTAGAAGCTTAAAACCTTCAATCACCATGATTTTTTACAAATAAATTCGTATTTTTATACAAAAAAAACAGAAACCGTAAAACAAAACTACTCAGTGGCGTAGAGAGATCATCTCGGACACGTTTCCTCTATTTACTATTTATCAATTATTATTGTTAATTCTTAACTATCCTATTAGCAAGCCTCAGATAAGCCTTTCAAAATAAAATCACCTTCATACTACACTCGTAATTCTTGAAAACGAATGCAAAAGTTCATGTAGTAACCTTTTAACTGAGCGCGCAGTAATTCAGTCGCTTCAGTTAAACGCATCCGCATTGTTCCATCACACTCGTTCCCGGAATCAATTCTGGTACCCGTTTGATTCCAGCAGGGTTACCGTAACCACGCAAAAAAAGTTATGTTTAAAACTTGGCAATAATTTTCCGTCCATTTGTACACTTAATTATGCTTCATTTTTCTCCCAAAATGTCTTTAAATTGTCTATCATCGAAGAATAATTTAATATAAGTCTGTGCGACAGACTATCCATTCCATTCAACACATTTAAACTGTCAAAATTCGTGTTTATCCTTATTTAGAGATATTTTATTCGTAAAATTTACATGGCTTCTCTAATAGTCTTTGGATGAAGCTATGTGTGTAGTTTGTGCCAGTCGCATTTATTATCATTACAATTTTAGTACTTATCAACAATTCCAATGATTAGACAAGAGTAATAAGATAGAAAATTACTCGTAAATTTTAATGGAGCTAGGTTTGAGAGGCCCTGCCTGCCTAGCATGAGCACTAAAACACGATATGATATGATATGATATAGCGATATATTGACACTAACTGTAAAAATATGATAGTAAAAGCCGCCGTGTAGTATCGCCGTGCCGGTTATGGTAGATATTATGATCGCTGTTTCGATAAAAAATCAAAATGGCGGCTATATTCATCATATTTTTACAGTTGGTGTCGATATATCGCTATATCATATCATATCATATTGTGTTTTTAGTAGTCATGCTAGGCAGGCTGGATTTATAAGCTTGGTGCTGCTGCGGTCTGTCTTCCTTGTGATCTTTCAATATTTGCAACAAGCTCTGAGCTTGTTTTATTTCTATTGAATTTATTAACAATGTCAAAAATTACTTCTTTTATTTTTACAGCTTGTTACAGCCCTACCTGTCGAATGACGATCATGAAAAGCGCGCGAAACAGGCGCGGAACGCTTTGCGCGGGAAATGTAAATGGCGACGAGGCATCGCGACTATTATCAACCACCCATTTTATTTTCACGATGCATCTTCATGACAGTCGGTTGATCTAGAAATGTCTTTGTATACCATAAACCATGAATTGTATTTTAAAATACTTCTAAGACAACTGATTTATGATAGAGGAACAGACTAACCACGCTCATTTTAGTTTTTGCATTTGCATTGTTTTGGAATGATATTTTACTAGAAAAAATTCGAATGCCTCAGTTAAGAATTGAATTTAATTAACGTCTACAAATTGTTTTATTTTGCGTGCCTTCAACACTTCCACAGTCCAACTAAGTCAATAATTTTCTTGACAGATTATATTATTTTCACAAGGCACGTTAAAATTGGCCCAGGCTAATCGCTTATTCTTATTTGTGAAGCCCAGTCTAAAGCCTTAGGGCGGCTTGATTACATCTAGTTGAGGTAAGAACTGTGCCCTCCGGTGGAACATTACCTTTTATTTTTTTACCGACTTTACTTTTATTTAGAACATATAATCTATTAAAATCTGATAATGTGTTGAGCTGTTTTTCAGCATTCGGTTTCTATCTAAACTCTCCATATTTCTATCCCCGTTCCTAATTCTTTTTATGGAAAAGTAAATGAAGATGTTGATCCGAGCTATCTTCAAGAGGGCCGTCCGATACAGGCACGCTTATCAGTTAAACGGCAGTTTTGAGCCGCGGGCGAAGCCGTGTTCATATCATTTAACTCGACTTAGCGGCGTTTTGTTCAGTTTGCTCGTTAAGAATGGATGGAGAATCGGATATTAGCAGTAATTTTGTGTTTTTTCGACTTTCGATTTGACTCGGATTTGGAAAATTCGCAATTGGCCTATTTTCTAAAGCCGAGTCCGGGCCTAGTAAGTTTTTTAATTTTACGCAAGTGGGTAACCGTGAATCGTATGACAATCTGCGTGGCACTGCCTGGTAGTATTTTTTTGTAAATATACGTGGAATTGGACTTTACTTATCAGCCATATGTATTTGAGACACAATATAAAAATCCGTTGTTATGCCACAGACCTCATGCGACCGCTAGGATGTTGACGAGTTAACTTAAAACATGTATTCTATTGTGTCATCATCATCGTATCAGCCATAGGACGTCCACTGCTGAACAAAGGCCTCCCACAATGACATTTATCATCGGGGAGATGGCCAATACTCGCCACGTTTGCCAGGCGGGTTGGCAACCGCAGTTTTTTGTAAGATTACGCATGAAGACGCTGCTGCCCGTCTCGTGCTACAGGAATTAGTCGCCTCTAACGACATGCCTCCTGTTGGCGGTGGGGAAGTGTATTTTTTACGACCGTCCCCACACGGCACATTTATTACATTGTGTGTTAAACATCAAATCGTAATTCTCGGTATTAAAGTTCTAAGGGATCTTATTGCCTTAACTATCACAATATCGTTACACAACTTTTGGGCATTTGTGAATATTTAGCAAATTCAGTTTTAACTATAGGTAACAGCGACCACTGGGGAAATAGAATACAGAATGTCGAGTTAGTTTCGGCAACTGAATAATATGCTGGTATGAAGATGTGTTCGTTAAAAGTTAGACGTGTGTTTGTATACCTGTGGACGTAACTTTGTGTAACCGAAAATTAAAATTGTGTAAATTAGGTAAAGAAATAGACATATATGGTTTTTTACTAGATAATTGTTTACCTGTTTTCTTAAATTAGATTTATAATATAACAATCAATAGTGTCTTTGTCATTCATTTATGAAGGTACTCAAGTGATATAAAATACTTTCAAGTTTATTTTTATTCGAATATAACAATTAAAATTCTAATAACAGAAAAATAAACTAACCTAAAACTAAAATCTACCTACTCAAAAATAAAAGCCCGTCCATGAGGCAAAGAGGCGAGAATATGCTAGCAGCGTTCCCACGCTGAATGGCTAAACTAAGCCTTTGAGCGAGGAACGAGCCAGCATTTTTATTTTCTGTAATCAAAATTAATTTTGGAGTTATTTTTCTGAAAAGTAATTTTGCACTCGGTCCAAAACGGTCCAAAAGTCTCAACGCCAAATGGCGCAAACACGTAATCACTTCAAGGGACTCGTATTTGCGCCGTTTGGCATTTTCTGCGGACTCCGCTGCAGCTCCAGCTTTTACAGCTGATTCCCTAAGACGAGAAGGGGCCAAAGTATCGACACAAGTTGCGTCCCATACTAAAGCCCGTCCCCGCTCTCAGGGAACGAGCGTAAAGCCATCCGGTCTCTTGCCATCATCACGCACCAATCCAAGAGGTTCCAGCAAGGAGGGATCGCAGATGCTGGCAAGAGCTCTCTTAGTGGCGTCATTAAGCGCAGCATGGCGAGCGAACCGCCCAGCGCTTTGCTGACAACAGAGACCGTGTAGACCGAGTCTGTCTACCTCTTTGCCACAGGGACACGGGTGTGGCTCGCAAACTAAGGTTCCTGAGGCAATACTATCTTTGTGGTAGTTACGAGAGTTACACACTTGGTGTTAATTCCTTACTCTGAGATTTTGACAATATAAATAAATAAATAAATATTGAACAATATCATACATTGCTCTGATCCTAAGGTAAGTAGCTAAAGCACTTGTGTTATAGAAGTCAGAAACAACGACGGTACCACAACACTCAGACCAAAGACAATATTAAAAAGTTCGTTTTCTACATTGACCCGTCCGAGAATCGAACCCGGGACCTCAGAGGACCTCTCGGATACGGAGGTCTTCTAATTATGGGTGTGATGTCTGGCGCTTACACTTTTCGTTAAACTTACCTCTGAACCCCATTAATCCACAGTTTCGCCGATTTAAATAATGAACAAACGTAATATCACAGACTTTACCCATGATTCATCATCATCATCAGCTTTTGGAAGTCCATTGCTGGACCCCTACGTCAGGGTTGCTACTTGCTACTCGCATAAGCGGGCCGGCATTGTCGGTTCGGCAGTATTTATCAAACAACAAAATCGACCTGAAGCAAAAACTGCACTTCTTTGACTTCAATCGGCTTGTGCCGATCGGATAGTTCATTCGAGTCGACACATCATTCGATTCGGCAGTATTTATGAAAACGAAAAAGCCGACCCGTAGTAACTACTACATCACATTGGGCTTCATTCGGCTTGTGCCGATCGGGTTGTTATAATGATTAGATTATGTGCGGCAGCCAAACGGTTTGTAATTCCCGTACATTTATCTACGTATTCAATTCTACCGCCCGGCTTGGCCGATATATGCCGGCCCGCATATGTGTCCCTCACATGTACCCTCATAGCAAACGGCTTTGGCGAGAGGATTTCTTCCAACTTTTAATAGATCGTAAGTCCACAGGGCCCACCCTGACCTACGTCTTACAGTTCGTGGTCGCCACTCGAGAACCTTACATCTCCAACGTTAACTTTTACCTACGTTTACTCATGTTTTAATGGTGTGATAGGTTATTCGTTCCACTGAAATCCTTTTGCTCTCCTAAATAAGCCGGTGAGAAAATTCGGCCAAAACTCCGAGTGATCCCAAAACACAATTACTTTAAATCAATTTTTAATTTATTTCACGTTTCCCAAAAGTTTAGAAGCCGCTGAAATCTGAATTGCCGAATCGTATTTTTGTTAAGTGGTTTTTAAGAATTAATTGGTATCCGGATTAAGGGAAGCGTTGAAACGTTATCTCTGGATTAGTTGTATCGGATTGCCATTTATTGGATTCTAAACATTGCGTTTAATGGAATAAAGAAATCTGTTGGCACTCGTGCCTCTTTTGTGCTGGTCAGTCACGTAGTTCAGGCGATAAGTGACGGTCGGTGAAGCGGGAAAAACGGCTGACGGCCATTTTTCTTAGTCATTGGTTTGATTACATAAATAGTTGTTACTTTTTTTACCAACCAAGATATTTTATTAGATAGAAATCAAGTTTTATTAAATGTAACTTCAAAAATAAGATAAACAAGGTGTGCAGACCTACTCGTAGTCTTGTAGTTTATTGATTAAGTGCTGAAAAACTGATTTGATTAGTAACTTATTTAAAAAACTTCTACTACTGCATTTTGTCTTTGGTTTTCGGAAAGATTTCCTCAAATTCCTCAAGTGTTGAGCTGATAGAGCATTTCGTGATAAATGTTCAGATAAGCACAGAAAACACGGGTTTATTTGCCAAGAAATATGTCTCAAATCTCAAACCTAGATTTTAAGAAATCTGAAATTTTCACTGAAGTTTTTTTTCAGATTAATATATATTTTTCAGATTATATAAAATACTTAGCAAGAGTTTATAGTCCAATATCAAAGTAGTACCTACTTAATATAATGGAGCAAGATAATATTTTTTGCGACGAGGGGAGCTATTTTAAATCCTAAGGAAATACTTGGCTCGGCTGGCTAGCCCTTAGGGTAAATTTTTTTGCTCCCGAGTGATACTCTATTTTTGATCTCAGTAAAGAAATATTGCCTGGATTTACTACTACTATCTACTACGTGTTACTTGCTTGTTATATTGAAATAATTATTTTATCTTTTTATTAATTATTATTAATAATTAAGTTTTGGCTCGCGCAGAATTTATAATTCTTCAAGAGTTGTTTGGAGTATTAAGATGACGACGAGGATGGTGTTTCCAGAGACGATAAGGGTGTTTCAATAAAAATCGTCTTGATTTTACAGCTGGGACGCATTTCAACTGAGTTCTGACCGGTCAGTATCTTTTTCATGGAAAAATCGTCATCATCGTCATAAACAGCCTACGTTAGTACACAGCTGGACATAGGCCTCTCCCAATGCACGCCACTGAGCCCGAAACTCGGCTATTCTTTTCCATCCACTGCTAGCAGCCTTGCGTATATCGTCGCTCCACCTTGTTGAAGGGAGCCCCACGCTGCGCTTGCCTAGTCGCGGTCTCCACTCAATAAACACGTCTACCCCATCGGTTATCGGTTCTACGGCAAATGTGACCAGCCCACTGCCACTTCAGTTTGCTTATTATTTTAGCTATATCGATTACTTTACCTTTCTGTCAGATAACCTCATTCCTGATTTTATCCCTCAGAGAAAATATTGGTTCCAAATTCAAAACTCACTGTTGTTTACAAGTCTTTGTTATATAAGTACCTACTTACCTAACTTCAAGAGAAGCGAAGAAGTTTACGCAACTATTTTTTTTTGTACACAGCTAACCGGCGTGCAGTCATCATAATCATCATTTCAGCCATAGGACGTCAACTGCTGAACATAGGCCTCCCCCAGTGACTTACCGGCTACAGTCCTATCTTACCGGCTAGTTACTTTTTCAAACAATATTATCTTTTAAACAAAACAAAAATCATTACCCATATAGTCCACAAAAATCTTGAAGAAATACCTAGTTTGCTATCTATTAATGAGGAGCAAAAATGATAATTTGTCGTATTCTATACAGATGAGATAAATTTACGAGTAAATTAAAAAATAAACCGTAAAAGTGAAAAAGTTAAGATTAAATCTCATTTTCCTCATTCGAAAAATTTACGTCAACATTCGAAGTAATAATATTTGTCCCGATTGGGTTTCATTTTCGGAGCAACTGAGGCAATTCGTAAGTGCAAACAAACAGACAAACAACTTTTAAGTAGGTCATGAGTTCAGTCGTACTCCCCTTTAGTATAAAAATCGACTCATAAGTGGCAATTTAACCTTAAGGTTAAGATCAATTTGTTTTCTATCTTATGATAGGCTGTGATTATACAAAAGTGACTACACATTGAATAAACAATCGAGTATTTTCATTAAAAAACAATAACATTTATGCATTGGACTCCTCAAAATGAATCAAACGAGCCCAAACACGAAGGTTTTACTTGTAGACATTGACGAGCTCCACTTTCCACATTCTGCCTTCTTCATCAGATCGGTAAGATGTCTGTCAGCAGATTATTGTATTGTCATCCAAATAACAGATAATTACAAAGTTTCAAATCGAAGATTTGATTACATTGCCAGTTACCTACAACAAGCTAATTTAAAAAAAAACTCATTTTAATTATGAAGAACCAAAGTAGAACTGACGGCCAATGGGGCAGAAAGGTTCTAGAATGCAGGCCACATACCAGCAAGCGCAGCGTAGGACTTCAACCCTTAAGGTGGGCAAATGACCTGGTAAAGGTTGCAGGAAGCCGCTTTATGCAGACCGCTTTCAACTGGACAATCTGAAAGTCGTTGGGGAGGAAAGTCGTCGGGGAGGCCCAGCAGCAGATGTCCATCCATATGGCTGAAATGATGATGATGATAATGTTTGAATAATCAATTTTATTATTGATGATGATATTAATGTTTGAATCAACAAGTTTATTATTGATGATGATGAATATTTGAATCAACAATTTTATTATTGATGATGATGATAATCTTTGAATCAACAATTTTATTATTGATTATGATGATAATGTTTAAATCAACAATTTTGTTATTACAGAGACATCATCCAGCCCTCCTAGCATGACCACTAAAACAGGACATGATATAGCGTGTTAGACACCAACAGTTTTTTTAAATATGATAGATATAGCCGCCATGTTGAATTTTTATCGCAACAGCGATCATAACATGTGACGTATCATATTTTAACAGTTGGTGTCGATAAATCGCTATATCATATTGTGTTTTGGTGGTCATGCTCACTGATCAAGTAAAACTACGGTCATGCTAGGGGCAGGGGTGTTTTAAAAATAAATTGAAGACATCGGATATAGCGAGGAGCACGAGGTTTCATCCCAAAGTTTTCCTCCTATTTCGTTATCGGCGTTTCCTAATTAACTTATTTTTTCTCACGGCACTCGTCGCTGGGGTTCTGAGAAACTGTATCAGGCAACATCACGGCGACGGGGAAAGATCTTAGATTAGAATTTTTCATTTGCTTATCTTTTCAGAACCCTAATTTAATTTTGATTATCATTTTTTGTACCTATTTGTAATAATTAGGTTTTTTTTTGGTTTAGGAAAAAGGTTAGGAAAGCTTACCATTTGATAGAAATAATAAGTAAACTAGCTTCCGCCCGCGGCTCTGCCCGCGTTGATTTCGGTCTGTCACTGTCACTTAAAGTCTTTATCAACGATCAAATAATGCATTATTTTAGAACAAACTCGATCATAAAAAATGACATAGTCAGTCAACCTCAAAAGAAGACATATACAGCTGTCACAAATTTTTTTTAGAACTTTTAAAGAGGAACAATTATTCCGCCATACATACTCGTATAATGTCTGCGTAACTTTAACCGTTTACGCAGCGCACGCAATGGAAGCTCTAAAACGAATAATTTTTCCCGTTTTTGCAACATTTATCATTGATGTTCCGCTCTTATTGGATCGTAGCGTGATGTAATATAGCCTATGACCTTCATTGATAAATGGACTATCCAATACAAAAATAGTTTTCAATTCGAACCAGTAGTTCCTGATATTAGCGCGTTCAACCAAACAAACAAACTCTTTAGCTTTTTAATATAAGAGTATAGATGTCGAATGTTTGTGGTTGTTCAAAACTTTTCAGTTAACTTCCTTTTATGGGGTGATTTTAGTGACAAAAGAAATTTATTTTATTTTATTAGATCAACATCTTAAAGGGTTTATTATTATATATATATTATTATATATTCCCATACAACAAATACCTAAGTGCAATCTATATAATATAAATGAAAGTCGGGTTAGTTACATACACCATTTATAAGTTAAGAATCGGAAGGAGCGATTTTTATGAACTTTGATTTGTTAAATTTGTCTCCGCCCCGAATAGCAGAATAACTAAAAAAAGGAAAACTCACGAAAAATTACGAATAAAAGGGCGGTACGAAGTTCGCCGGGACTAGATATATGTATACTAGATACATAATATAAATTAAGTTCCTAAAACTGACTGTACCTAATAATTAAGTTTCCTTTTTAAACGATCACTTAAGTTAAAAATAAAATAAAACTTCTGTATTGTCGACATACATTTTATCAAATCGCGCTCTATTGAACACTTTCGACGCAGTACAGAAATCCGTACAGTCAACACCACTACTGCAAAAAATATTGAAATCTTAAATAAAAAACAACAAAACTACCTTACCGGTCGAGAAAAGTCAAATCAAGTAGATAAGACTTACTATGAAATATTTTATTTGCATTGATTTAAATAGTAAAGATACGGCTGACAGAACAATTCACATTACACTTTCGCCATACATGATACACTAATGCCATCTATTAGACTCTAATGTCATCTGTTAAACTGCATCACAGATGTAACCTTTTCAAAGCGGCTTATAATTAAAGAGGAACTCAGAAAAAAAACTTTTCTTATTTTATTTAATATGTTATTTAAAGAGTTATCATAGTAAATGTGTAAAACTTTTTCTTGCTTAAATAAAAATACAACGTTAAGTCTCATTTTGCCAAGGATCAGTAGAAAATCTACAGTTAAAAACGTAGTTATTTCTACTACGTTAAAACACACGTTAGTTTGATTTAGATAAATCGAAACTTCAGATATTTTATAATCCTAAAACATAATATTTGTATGACATCACCTAAAACTATGATAGTGCTCACATTGTAGAACTAATGCACGCCGCTACAAAGTTATATCGGACATTCGTACGGTAAATATGGCGTCGCTTCGTATAATTGACTAGAACGATAAAAAAATATTAAAGTAATGTAAATAATTATCAAATTTACGATTTACCGGTGAAATGTAATGTTAGAATTATTTTTGGTGAACTTTCTATCGTAATTGACACAATTTTTAGAAGAACATCCAGGCATAATATTTTTTCTTAGGACACCGGCTCCCGATGACAGCCGATCACTGACTACGTCACTTCGGCCCTAGGTAGGGTCAGAGTAGGGCCCGGTTATATGCAACAGCCTGACGTTCGGTACGCCCTGTCCTTACGAAGTAATATATAAGTCAATGTTTATTTGATTACTTATTTGACACACCAGTGACACCAGATATCCTTCATTGTTTTATTGTTATGTATTTTTATTTTTTATCGGTGTGTCAAATATTTTTATTTATTCATTAAAACACTTACAAAGTCATAATATGACGATGATTATAATCGAAAACAACATTGCAAGGAAAACAATAAAACATTTTAAAAACTTAGAAACTAGGACATATTTTCATTAAGTCTTTATTGATACTTCTGTGAATTTTATCTAGCCCCCTGCCAGGCTACAGAGATGAGTAACTCAGACTCACCATTTACCTATATATAGCAACAGTAAGCCAATACCCGCCTTAACATACTTTCAAGTTAATTGACGCTAACACATATCCTAATCTACTAACATAGTCTTTAGGACAAATTTGCTAGTTTCCGGGTCAAAAAAAGATTATTATATTGTAGTCCGTCATATTTTGTCTTTTGTCAATCAAATAAAAAATTACGAAGATAAAGCGCATTAAAGTGAGCACGTAACGTCAAGCCGTGGTAAAAATTGTCGCTATATCGCTGTCGGGCTATATCTTCAGTAGTTTTTGTTTAATTAAGAAAAGAAAAAATATGTGTCTAATATTTTCTGTTAATCTAACTAACGGACTAATTAGTTTTTTTTAGGAAACCAGCCTATGGTTACCAAACAAAATTACGGACTTGTATTGTTTGAAAAAAAAATGTTTTTTTATTGAATAAAAATATGTATAGCTCTTGCGCTTAACTTATTGTATTCCTGTGTGAAGGGTGGTTGCTATTGCATTTGTATTCTTTTCCCAAAGGCTAAAACTAAGAGTAAGAGCGAGACTTCTTCAACACAGCATAATTATTACTTTACGTCTCATGATAATTTCGTTTCTGGATAATATTTTTTTAAAACAAAACACTTCATTTTATTTTAAAATTCCTGTTTTATTTTTTGGTCTGAGCTGAGAGTATGAAGTTACCAGCTACCTTAAAAGTAAATTCTTAAATGTTTCAAACGTGTCGAAGTCAACTGTACTTCTTGCGAAGATATTCAGTTGGAAACTTCGCGCGGCACAGGTGTCGATCAAGATGTTTAAGTCATTTTCAAGTCATGTTCAGTAACTTTTTGGTGGTGACCAAGTTTAGTTGGTAATGTTAGTTAGCAGGCTTTTCCTCTTAAACTTAAGTAGACTTTACTTGGTTAAAGATAGGTACGATTACACTGCACGGCATTTACGAAATGATTAACTTATTATAATGAAGAGGAGAGTAGACCACTTACATCAACCTATTAGACTCCAAAAATCGTTGCAGATGACCAATGTGCTACTTGTCGAGTGCCTAAATGGCCGAAACTGTTACCTGTTGTATCACGAATTATAAGTGTTTATATTTCGTGCTACAATTTGTGTCATTTTTATGTATTTTTGCTGAATATGTATTGAGATTTTGAACTTTTACGTTGCCGAATCCGAGTGTCGCGCATGTCGCCATTAGGAAACATAGTAGAAAACCGGTTTTCGGAAAATGGTCATATTTACATAAATCACACCTAGCGTAAGACTGAGAAAAGAAAAATAGGCTAGGACTGAGAAGAGAAACCAACAGTGCCATAAATTATATCACTATAACCTCTAGGAGGATTTGGGCTCTATACTCAAAAGAATCAGTCTTCTTCATCTTCTAACAGAGAAGCAGGGCGAGAGGGTGACAGACAGTTTAGTGCGCGCAGCGTGTGGAGAGTAATCTCAGTATACCTCTATCCTCCATAGCGCAGCGGAATAGGCCACGAAAAATATATACAGGGAAGCAGTGGCGGGGCAAGACCAAAATTTTCTGTGGGCAAGGTACACTTAGCGAGGCCCTCTGGTGGCCCCCAATGTTATAAATTAAAAAACAGTTTTTACTACCTACTTTAAATTTTTGTATTAATGGTTAAAAAAAAAAGAACTACACTACACTTACTCTCACATGAAATATAAACACGAATATCACATAGGTAAGGAGCGGCTGGAGAATTGTAAAGTACCTGACATAGACAAATGCGAGGGTGCTTCCCCGTTCGTTTTCCGCGATGACAACGCAACGCCAACAAATTTTGCTAGCCTAAAGAAAACTTTGGTACTTGTTTCATTTAATATTATTCATTATCGTTTTATAACGAATTTATTTATTTATTTTACGTTGCGTCCGAGTTATGCGGTAGGGTATTTGAGGCGCGAGGCCCCTCGGACCGCGAGGCCGTAGGCGGTGGCCCACGTCGCCTACGCCTAGTGCCGCCTCTGGGGTTAAGTATTTATAATAAAACATCAAAAACCTCCTAGGGGCTGATTCTGGTGCTCAAATACAACAACTTTTTCTATGGGACTAACATCGAAATCCCAAAAAAAAATTGTTCCCCATAATAAGCAGCCACCAGCTGACATAAGTTTGTATAGAAAAGTGCAAAAAATTTTTTTTTATTTCAATATTGGTCCCATAGAAAACGTTGTTGTATTTGAGCACCAGAATCAGCCCCTAGGAGGTTGTTGATGTTTAACAAATAACCCTGTATAAATAGGGAGCTGAAAGAAGAAATATGTTCCACATTAGTTATAAGCAACTTAATCACAAAGATCTATCAACTTCCTTTTAATGGCACTGTAAAGACTAAGGATGTAATGTTTAACATGCGTGAAAGACTTTAAAACAAGTAGTAGCAATTATAAGCACTATTAAAAACATAGAATAGGACCGTAGCGTGTCATTCCTGTTCTGTGATTAAAAACATAAACTTTCTAGGCTATTCTAATACTTCAACTCCAAGATATAAAAAAAATAAAAAGTTTAAATACTCAAACAACGCGTGTTCTCTCAAATACGAAAGGCTAGATTTTATTTTAATACTCTGGTATTTCTGTGAAGTTAACAGAATTTTGCTGCGCAAAATTTTTTCGGCTTATATTATTTGAGTGAAATAAAATTTATTGCTTTTAAAATTAAATGTCTCAAAAGAAAACGGTGTCGTTACAAAAACTTCAATTGTAAATAAATGTTGAGAGGAATTTAGGCAACGCTGTAGATCTCGAGGTTCAGTTTCAAACATTGCCAGTAAGTAAGTATTACATTTTGATTAGTGTTATTACTTAATAGAGAAAATCAAACCATTTTTAAACTTGCCACTGTCAAATTTAAACAGTGTTGTATAAATAAATAATAGTTATTGTTGTTTATTAGGGTAAATGTAACTAGGTAGGTATAAATGTAACTACCTAGATTTATGAAGTTAGTGCGTGCAAGAGGATCTTAATGATTTGCGATATATTTACTGGTCGGTAAGATTTCTTTTTGTCTCACGACATGACGTGAGGTAAGTAATTTGAATAGGTACATGCTGATTTTTCTATTGACTTTACCATAGCGGAACTTTGCCATTATTGTCCTCACTTTGTACACGGAGTTCTCCCAACATAGTTGACGGGGTACAAACTAGTGCATTGCAGCCACAGCACACAGAGATTCAGTTGTCTCACTTTACTCATGGGTTGGACTCGCTTGGGTTATATATTTCCAATACCTTTTAAGTAGCTAAATCAGCTGGTTAATGCCCTAATAAATTTTGTTGATGCGAATTTACGTCAACAGTACGTAATGTCAATTGTCAACGGTTATAGCAGACAGCTATTAGAAAGATTTATTACAATGACAGAGTGATAAATCTTATAATAGCTGTTTAACTAAGTTGTCAGGTAAAGCATTTAGAAATCATTTTACAAGGCATATCCATCACGATTATAATATTGTATCACATTTATACGATTAAAATAAGGGAAAAGACTAAATAAGGCAGTTCTTCAGTTAAAAGTTTGAAATTAGTGGTCTATTACTTTTATTCATTATTTTATTTTATTTTATTTATTTGGTATATACGACAGTTAGTATAATCGATGGTTAGTATTACAACGAATGGTTAGTAATTTAGGACTAGATTGACAACCAAATTAACGAATTAAAGAAGTCAAGTCGAGCTTGGAGAGGGATACAACCGCATCCTTTATTATTTTTATAACTAAAGGTAATTTATGTTAGCAAAATTAGCGAATTTTTTAAATTTAGGCAGCATATGCGCTATCTTCTCTCACTCCTACAAGTATCTATCCCACCAGGTGACGGTTTTATAGCAAATGTAACTATCCCATTGCCTCTAAGAGAAAATATGAACCTATACTTGGCGACTGCCTATACCGCATTTTTTCGACTTTTTGAATGAGTTTGAGTTCCAGTGGCAGTTTTATTTTTATTGCTGATGCTTAAAGTTGCAGGTTCTTAAGCCTACTATATCTACCCGTATTGTGATACAAACTGGTGCATAGTGCAGCCAATATCGCGGAGAGGGCTTCAAACACAATTATGAGCTGCGCCCCGGGACAATCGCCTATTGGCTATAACTTTCATATGTATAAAATGCTGTCGCTTGTTATAGAGTTTTCTAGTTGGTTGCGCTCGAAACAAATGAGATATTAATACTGAGGTATATTGTGAGGTTCTTGTTTATTGGATGCACGTAGAATATAATTTTGTATTGTCATGTGTATAAGACATCTCACATCACACATACAACTGGTTAGCTTAATCATACTTTTATTCGCTACAAGTGTGTGAAGGGCGGAAAATGTGATTCAGATCGCCTATTTAAAAAAATAAGTAACGTAATAATCGAGGCGAAGAGGAGTTTTTTAAATCTTTATTGCACAAGTGAGTTCACTCTACGGAGTGAACTCACTTTTGCAATAAAGATTCAAGCTGTACAGTATTTCTTACTAGTGAATCGTGAGGTAATGTATTAGGATTTAGGAGGATTAAGTAAATTGTACTGTATAACAGCCATGATATTATATCTTTAGAATGCAGTGATGAGCTGTCTCAGCGACCACCCCCACCTATATTGTCTCCTATTATGTATATCTCCTACAACCCTTGGAGTAGCATTAGGCCAAGAACTACTTTTTAAAAAAATCGACAACATTACTTACACTGCTGTGACCCTAAGGTAAATAGCTTAAGCACTTGTGTTACAAAAATCAGAAACAACGACCGTACCATAATACTCGAACCCGAGATAATATAGAAAAGTTCGTTTTTTAAATTGACCCGACTGAGATCTGGACCCGGACCTCAGAGATGACGACGCCAAGCCTAGCGTGCTCACCCCTCGGCTACGGAGGAAAATTGGTCCTAACAGCCAACAGCCCATGTACCAATACTTACGTAATTTAAATTTTTTGATCATAATAATTAGTAATAAGTCTTATCAAAGATATAGATTATATAGAAATCATTATGAAGAAACTTGTTGTGACTATGTGTAATGGAGACAACAAAGGTAAACCATTTTAAATCCCTAATCAAATTACGAATTGTTTTTTTTTTAAATTCTTTTTATGGACCTATCGCTGAGTGCCTTTAGGAAGACATTCTTCAGCTTAACCCGGGCAATTGTGGCGTGCGCTGAAGGCGCACAGCCTAGGTCCGCCCCGCTAGCGGTCGCCGCGACCCGGCTGCGCGAAGCCTCAGACTCGTACGTGTCGAGCCCCATACTAGCAGGCGTGATCGGGCCAAATTACGAATTGAGTCGTCTTGATTACATTTCAACAAGGAACACGATTACAAAATAAATAATAAATGATTGATTACCTACAAACAACACGACTTAATAAATAGTGTGAAAAGTTACAATTAAAAACTAGAGGATTGAAAATAATTGGTTGGAATTTCATGGGATGACAGATTTTTTTGGGATTACTTTTTAAATCGCGTGTAGCGCCTATGTGTCTGTACGTCAAATTGGGCTTTTATATAACGATTACCATGAATTCTTAATCGAGTAGTACCTCAAACCTTGTTTTATAGAGTTGAACATAAAACATTACTGCTTGGGTACTGTATGGAGTCCAAGGTAAGGCCCTCGCTCGTCGTAGATCTACTACATGATGGCTCTAACAAAAACAAGTTAACCCTAAAATGACACGCGTCCCCTCCGGCATGTTCGCACCCCACCGTCTGGCGAGCTGTGCGTTGCAGTGTTCCGCTCTGTGGATTTCCCCTGGGTACAGTACAAACTATCTTGCACATCATAACATACATTGTACGAGGAATGCGTTCCGATCGTAAGTTGCGGATCGAGTTGTTTACGGGATGTCCAATATTGAAAATAAATAATATTAACTAGAATAAACTGGTTTATGTCTTTTTAGGGTTCCGTACCTAAAAATTAAAAAAAACCCTTTAGGATCACTTAGTGGTCGGTCGGTCTTTTTGTCTAGACCCTTTTCACAAGGAGAGCGTAGAGTTATCAAGTTAAAATTAATATCAAGTACACAAATCTGCTATCTTTTGGAGCTGTGAAAAAATCAAAATCGGAGGAATATTTTGTCGAAATTTACACAAGTGTGTACGGAATCCTCACAAGAGTCAGTTTCATTGACATTAAGTTTTCAATTCCACCAGTGAGGTACTTACAAAAAAATTTTTTTTCAGTCGTCTGTTTGACCCACTATTTATAAATAAAGTTTGACGGACGGAGACGGAAATAGCAATCTTGATCACAATTAGGCGCTAACAGTTATGAAGATTCGACGCCCACACTTAGCCTTTAAGCCAGCGTTTTCCTAACCCGCGCTAATACTCCCTCAGTCCCTCTTGGTAATAACATTACGTGTTTTAACGCTTAATACGGTAATTTCAAGATTTTTCTTTCTTTTCTCAATATAAATATCTATATTTTGATTTTTTGTAGTGCTTTATTGTTGTGCTCGCGTAGTACTGAAATAGGTTTAGGAATCTTGTAAATCATAAATTAAAAAGGCGCGAAATACGCAAAGGCATCAAACCAACAATAGCCTGAAACAGAGGGTTATTATTACCAAACGGGTAAATGTCCTACCACCGCGTGCGGACTATAGGCTGCGAATTGTGAATCACATTACTCGTCCTCTTTTCTCGGCTATATTTTCACAATGCTAGACTTTGAGACTTATTTTAGTATAGGTATCGTAATTTAAAAAAGAGTAATTGTAGCAAACTCCATTAGTTTTCCTGATATTTAAAATCGATTAAAATAGTTGATACCATGATTGATTTGACCGGTCTTCAAAAACAAACTGTTTAATAAATCAATAGGTACTTAATAAATTCTTTCAACAATTACACCAATAGCCCAATCATCTAGCCCCAAACTAAGCAACACCTTTAGTATGGCGACTGGTTAACGGATAAACATACATGCATTTATAAACGTCCATCACTTAGGTACAAAATAGTAATGCTCGTGCTCATCACACAAACATTTGCCCCACGCGGGATTTAAACCCGCAACCGGCTTTGTAGTCCGGACGGAGTGATAACCATTACACCACGACGGACGGTAGTAGTAGAGAGGGAACATTCCCCATGCTGGGGATATTCCCTGAAAGGGTCAGACAATATCCCCAGTATGGGGAATGTTCCCGGGAAACGAACATCTCTAAGTACAATAGGTATATTTTATAGTAATTACTTTGCTCTAAAATTACTTACATAAAGTTTGATGATTTATTTATTTATATAAACTTTATTGCACAAATTTAAAATAGTACAAAAGGTGGACTTGACGCCATGTGGCATTCTCTGCCAGTCGACCATTAGGCTAAACAAAGATGTTTAGAGAGACAGAGAGAGAGAGAGAAATTGTACGTAAGTACCGTTTTTACTGTAGACCACGTTCACGTAACAAATATGGACCAAACCAACTACTATAATTTGCATCAAAGTAAGATGATTACTGATTAGATAGATAGTGCAGTAATTTAAACTCTTATTACTTGTGTTTTTTTTTAAAAATTATATGCTAAATATTATAAATAAAACGAATATGTGGTTTTACTATTATTTACCTATTTAAGATTATTTCAGATACCTATCTAAATAAGTATGTAGTTAGGGTAAACAGTTCATACATTAATTTGTCATATTAAATAGTAACATTAACATAACATAACATCCGTAGTCGATTTACTACTACGACTACGAGTTACGAAAGTCACAGTATAGAAAACTTACTTCTTACTCGCAGTACGTTCATAGAGGCCGTTGACTTAAAAAATACAATATTGCTTGTCTCTCTCGCACATACATCCAGACTCTTCCGTAAATCGAAATCAAAGCTCGTCGGGATTGGAGCACAGTGAAGTTCGTAAGCTTTTGCATGATCGTGAAGTGATAAGCAGATTGCATTGCGTTCCAAACATTGTTCAAGGCTTTTACAAATGCGATTTCACAGTCTTTGATAACTATTAAAAATTAAAAATTGGAGAGTGGCGCAAATTAAAAACATGAAAGCTTTGAAATTGTAAAGAATAAAACAGTTTCTTGCATTTCCTATGAAGTAGAGTCAAATTATTGCGATAAATAAGAGCACAGTCGCGGACGTTTCGAACTGATAAAGTAAGAACAGTTTGACGTTGACGTATGTGTGGAACGCACCTGCATATGGCGGACGCTCAGTTTGTGTTTATGTCAATAGAAAACTGAATTTTAACATTTGCGCGGGTGTGGATTTAATTAATTATAAATGGATATGTGTTAGTGAAATTTGTGAATTGTGTGTTTTTTTCGTGATAATGGTTTTTGTTGTTGAACTTTCGGATGATCACATATCTACACTGTACTTGTAAGGGTATGTATTTATTTTATGTTTCTGGCGATAGTTAGGTTTTATTCCCTCATTTTATAATGTTTTATGAGTGTTTTCGTAGAAAATAATACAGGTAACAATCAGGTTTAAATTTACATAGAAATTGTTGCCCTAAAGTTACAATTTTTATGTGAATTAGCTGTTCTCTTTCGGAGGTTATCGCCAAATGATAACTTTTCGTAAAATATCACTATCGTCTTCTATTCAAACTGCTACTTACCTTGCATACAAAGTGCAATAAAGTAAAAGAGTGCAATTTAAAAACTCGTTTCAATCTCTATGCCTTTAATTATCCCATAAATGGGACAAATAACAAATCAGTCTCTGCCCTATCAAATGTTACAAATATCTTATAATCCAAAAAAATATAAATCTAATATAAAATAAACTGTTTGCATTTCATGGGTGTAAACTTGAATTTCTGCGTTTTTTAAATATGTACAAACTTGTTGTCTAATGTCGATATTTTAATATAACAAAAATTGTTAAAATGTACTAAGTAAATATTGAGGTTTAGAATGAGAGAATTATATCGCATCTTATTTATATCACATTGACCACCTATTTATGGATTTGAACTTATCATAACACTCACCACATGCTGTCTGAGTGTACTGAACTAACAAAATAAACAGATAAAAGTAGGTAATACATGAAATGTCTTAGTCTTATGAGAACAGTGTGTGTTTATAAAACGAACACATGTGTGATCGCATCCCATGATTCATAAACCATATGGCAGTGATTTGTATATGACATTCTATCTATGAGACAATATCTCTGTGATATTTTAGTTCACGATGTTGTAACATTCTAAAGAGGATGAGTTTTGGTACCGTAATACATTTTAGACTTGAATGAACGGTGTATAATATTTAGAGTTCCGAGATATTAATTCATCAAGCATAGTTAATGAGACACAACAGAACATTGTTATGTGGTCTTATAAGACCCCTTGGATGTTAACGGGTTAATGTCAAATATAGCGGAATAAATAATAATATAGCGGCCAAGTAAGACTATACATAATAATTATTTCAATAAATAACTCATGTAATCCCTGTGATAACTAAAATAAGTAGGTACCTACTAAAAATTTTAACAATTTGCTATGTCTAAGATCAAGTTAAAATATGTTGTACGTTTAAAAAAGGCTAAAATGAATTAATAATTAATTTAGTTTATGAATAATAAAAAATTATAATAATCCTGCAATATCATCACATTATTAAATATTATCAGTTAATAAAAACATTGTTTTCCTGTTCGAGTGATTTGAGTAACTAATTGTTGTGATAAGTAATAAATTTATCCTATTAATACATTATTTTAGTAATTAATCTGGCAGTTTATATATGAAACATTTTTATTGATGTTGATAAATCTACGTATTTTATTATTTAATAGGCCAAATAATAAGTGCTTAGAAACTACAGACTAGTACATAGTTAATTTAGTAATGCTTTATTTACAAGTCCTTGTCTTCTAAAAATAAAATTTATTAATTCAGTCAGTCAATTAAGTGCAAATTGTAGGTCGACGGGTTTTTTTTTTTAAATTACCTATTATTTTGATATTACATATTTAATGTCTTACTAGAGTTTTAAAAGTGGCAGTGGCAATTACAAATATTAGATAAAATATAGGCTCCTACAATACAGACCTACCTGAATAAATATATATATAGATAGATACTAGGTACAATGACAATGTGATAGTTTTTCCTCATTTTCGGAAGATGTAAAAATATATTAGGTAATCTTGTTAGTTACCATTTAGCTATCAGTATTTTTTAAGTGATGACTAGAAGTTGTTTGCAATCTAGAATTCTAGACTAGTAGCATAGACTGGTTTATTTGCATTCTTCTCAGTATAATACTATGATTATGGTAAAGCAGTTTGTAAGGAGTGTAAGGGTTTCCAATGAATACTGTTTTTGATAACAACTTAATTATTCCAAGGCATTAAAATTGTAATTCACCCATAATTAGTAGTATGTTTTTAACCTTACTGTTCATGTAAAAGATTTATTTACTTTTCTTACTTGCATAAACGGCCGAACGGATTTGGATGAAGTTCAACACAGTTAAATCATGACCTGGATTAGAATATTTGCTACTTTGTATCCAAAGAGTTTACGAAGTTGTTTCGAAATGCATGAAAAAACGTTTTTGTGATGCAGGCGCGTTTTTATTTTAGTTAACGTACTCAAGTCAAGCTATACATTTATCCATTTTTAGCTGAACTTTTATTGACTAGTTGATCTCTTTAGTGAGAGTTCAACTTGCTATGTTAACAGTACATATTACTCTAAAAATGAATATTTTTAGAGTAATATGTACTGTTAACATAGCTATAAGGTAGAAAATGCAAATGTACCTAACTATAAGAGCGAGGTTCTCTACCACAGGCATTTATTTGCTTAAAAGAGGGCCTCAAATATACTGAAAAACTATCTTTTTTGTAACGAAATAAAAAAAAAAAAAAAAAAAAAAAAAAAAAAAAAAAACTTATAATGGAAATGTATAGCGTGAGTTGTAGGCACGCACATTCTTAACATACGTAACTGAATGAGATGACGGAGATCTCAATTTTTTTAAAGGATTGACGTAAACGCGGACTTTCGCGGGCCTATGTTATTCCCAGATAAAATAGTGTCAAATGTCCATGTTTACTCGATTGAAGAATTAATTTACCAGTAGGAAAAAAAAATACTGCGGGCCGTTAAGATAGTTCCCGCTGGAAATCAGTAGAAAAGCCTAGGTGTAGCTCAAGGGGTTATTGTATGTTTTCCCTCACTACCAAATATGTGGTGTAAATCCGTACCGTACTTAGTATGAAAACAAATCACTGTGACCGCTTCAGTTGTCATGAAGTGTATGAAAACACAGGTCTGCACACTGGTTTGGAGGTAACGCATTTAAGACTCAATTTGACCAACGTTTTTTGTCCAATAACAAAGTTCAGTCCGTCAAATGAATTTTATTTTTTATTTTATTTATTCAGTACACAAAACAGAAATACAACAATTACACGACAATAAAAAAAAATATATATATAACATGAAACAATGATAGGCTGTAGTTCCACAGACATGTGTACATAGCATGTTATGAGAAAAAGATCGAGATTTGTCAAAATTCAACATGTTAAAAAAGAAAGAAACAATTATATTTAATTAATTTTTATTAACAATTATATTTTAATTAACCTTCTTCTTTTCTTTTTGTTGGTGTGTTTTACCATCAGAGGCCCAATTCCCGTAATTTGACAATTGTCGCAATCCGGTGTCGATCCGGTCCCAGTAACATTACTATCACAAACGGTATTCTCGAAAACTTTCAATTTGAAGTAAAATTATTAAAACTATCCCAATAAGACTAAAAACAGAGCAAAAAAATATCTTATTTTGGTTTCTTCCATTTTCAGTCGCATTACGAACTATAATTGCATTTTTTGGGTTTACGAGAATACCGTTTGGGATCGTAATGTTACTGGGAGCGGATCGACACCAGATTGCGACTATTGTCAAATTACGGGAATTGACCCTCAGTGGTTACACTGTCCCGCCAATATCACGTTCGCAGCATTAATGAATTATTTCTCTGTTAGCAACTAACAGAGCTGGTTAACGTTAGGTCTTTAGCTGAAATAATTATCACCACCAAACCATGACCTTCTACACTTACGCAGTACCTCTATGTCAGTGCTGTTTTTATGTCGTCAAATGTTATACAGAAGAAACAAAAGACGGTTGATGTAATCCGACTGGAATACTCTTACTAAAATAAGGTCTTATTATAAATTGTAATGTTTCGATATGTTTGGTTCTTAATTACACTTAAATGGCCGAACAAAACCGCACACTTGATCTAGCATATCACTTAGATATTTATAATTTTTTGCCTTGTTTTTGTAACATAATATTACCTAATTCGTGTTTGGCTTAATTACATTATTCTGACGTCTACGCAGACGAAGAAGCGGGTATAAGCTAGCTCTGCTATAAGAACTCATGGCAGGTATACAGGTTGGCCAGAAAAGTGACGTCCAAAAATTTTTTTTTGGTGCCTTGTGTTTTGATGTATCTGAATCACCCCTATGTATGTTCTACGATTTTTCGTAGTTTTCGTGTTACGATTTTTTATGAATTTTTGCAACCCAATCAGTTTGATAAATTACTAAAAAAAGTTGAAGGTTTCTTAGATTATTTTTTCTTGCAGCTAAATCTCTATGAAATGTGCATTTATGCATAAAATAAACAGCCTCATAACTTTAATGGAAGTTACTAGATAATTGACCTAAAGTTGAGAATTTATGTTAAGTGAGTTATTATTTAAATTTTCAACTTAAAATTAAAAATCTAAACTGATACGAGTAATTTCTTAGTTTTTAAGTAGCTTCAGAGAATGCGCTAGACTCTAAGCTTTCATAATAATAATAAAAAAGTGGTACATCATTTAAATTATTTTGAAAAAAAAACGTAACTCGAAAACTACGAAAAATCGCAGAACATACATAGGGGTGATTATGATACCTCTCAACACGAGGCACTAAAGAAAAATTTTGGGACGCCACTTTTCTGGCCATCCTGTATTATAATACGATAAATCCTCATAGCCAGGTTACGCAAGTTTCTCATAACGGATCCTGTACCCTGTTCCTTTTCATTAAAAAATGGAACGATTGTATCAATTTCGCTCTCAATCGGCTGGCATTGAAATTAGTTACTTATGTCACGATGATAGTAGGTCATTTTAATAGACACGTGTTTGAATCATTCGGTTATGGTATGACTAGGCTTTGCTCGCGAGGAATACGGCATGTCACCCGTTATTTTACTTCCTTAGAAGGTGGATAAAAAATAGTAGCCTATACCCTAGGGTTCACCCTTCTTTCGTACTAAATTTCATCAAAATCGGTTCAGTTTTCGAGACAAAAAGTAGTCTATATCCTTCTCCAAGGTCTAATCTATCCTTTCAGGGACTAATGACCAAGATAATATTATTAATGTCCAAAGTTATAAAAAGACCAAAGTTGCAAAATGACCAATGTAATGTATCTCCCAAGACACTAAAGTTTATCCTATTATATATTCTGTGACTAAAGAATAGTATAATATAATATAATAAAGCTAGAATTCAATGTCCAAAGTTAACTAATAGCCCAAAGTATTGAAAATACTCTTTTTTGAGACTAATTACCGATTAAATCTCTTTACCAAAAATCATCAAAATTTGTGATCAGGCTTAGGCGTGAAAACGTAACATACAGTCTGATAGACACGGTACGCGTAAATGATTCGCAAAAATCATGTATGTCGGAATCATTTCCCCTTAAAAGTTAAAAATATATGTGACAGCATATGTCTATCTTATTTTCATCTACTTTAGAGCGAGGCATTGATGTACTTTATTGTATTATTTGATTATTTTGAGCTGGGAAGTGACATGGGTCGTTGATAAAGAATGTAACAGATATCGTACTCCACGCGGGCGCAGCCGTGGGCGGAAGCTAGTTCCTTATAAATCTGGTGGTGGCTGGTGGTCTTGTAATAATACTCTTTTATTTATTTACTCCTATGGCTGGAATGATGATGATGATTTATTTTTACGTGTATTTTGTTTTGTGTATACGCTCATATATTACCTATTAACATTGTTATTCTCTCATGTTAGTAAATATAGTTCTTGTGAGAATAATAAAGATATTAAACCTGGGCTAGTTTCCTGGGTCAAAAAAATATTATTCTATTTAGGTAATCCGTCAGTTAGAATATCAGAAAATATTGGACACATATTTAGTCGTTTGTCAAAAAAATGACGAAGATAAAGCGCATCAAAGTTTTGGAGTGACGTCACGCCTTGCTAAAACGTGTTGTAAGGCGTGACGTTACGCGGAACTTTAACGGGTTATTTCTTTATAATTTTTGTTTGATTGAGAAAACAAAAAATACGTGTCCAATATTTTTTGTTAATCCAACTGACGGACTAATTAGTTTTTTTAGAAAACTAGCCCATTGTAACCGACCGATTCTTGTTGTATAAAATTGGTTGCATAAGCTCCAAAAATACGTCTTGTCTTACTATGTTTTTGACCACTTCATCAACACAATGCCCAATCTTTCTTTCACTTAGTCCATATGTGTTGTTCTAGGTTATCCTCCATAGGCAGTTTTACCAGTAACTTTTAACGTGATCACTAGAACAAGCATATTATTAGAAAAAGTATAGAGTTAGGAGAAGTGGTAATTAAATAATATTTCCCAATCTAATGGCATTGCGCAGTAGATAATATGCCTTCGCCCAGCAAGCAGTGACTGAGTTTGCTCTGAAACATATCGGGTCAGACAGAAGTCGGAACGACCAACTTTGCCGTAAATGCCGTAATATTATAATTATAGATGTGCAACATAATATTTGTATCGTATTGGTTATGGCCTTAACTTTTTTTATAATCATGATAAATCATTTTTCATATTTTGTCCCACTACCCCTAAACACAAAATTAAAGAAATATGAGCCAATCAATACACCAAGTGATGCATAGTTTCAGAATAAGGAATTAACATCCTTGTGTCACGAGGTACGAGACAATGAAGTTTGCTAGAAGCGTCTCTCAGCACACCCAGACCCGAGCCATATTAAGAAAAGTTCGTTTTCTTTTATTGACCCGAAACAGGAATCGAATCCGGGACCCTTTGCATTCAAAGCGAATCAACACGCCACTAAGCCAATCGGGTCGGCGAACTATGATGACATTGTTTGACATTAGTTAATGCTTGTATTTTTTTTTCCTGAAAAATATAGTTAACCCGATCGACTTATAAACTTACTCCTAAGATAGGTACCTACATTATCACATTGGGTATACCCTGTAATAATAATTGTAACTTGTGTAATTAAATAAAATTAATAAGTGAAAAATAAAATATTGCGTTAATTTGACTAACTATAGCTTAAAAAAAGATACTTTTTTTAGTTGACAGTATTGGTGACGCTAACTTGGTTAGTAGTAGTGCCATTCAAAATTTATTTAAATAGATATCTAATATATCTACTTAAATAAACAGAAAAAAAACAGTATTTTTGCAATTTAGGAATTGCAAAAATACTGTTTTTTTTCTGTCTGTTTCCTTTAGAAAAACGTTGTTCGTGGATTGTAACGAATTTTTTTTCGTTTGTATTACTACAACTAGCACTGTATAAGAATAAATTGAAAATGTATTTCTCCAGTATTTTTCCAAAACGATATTTACTACATAAACTAAATTTGAAAGCCTATACGCCTTTGATTTTTTATGGAAAGTCTGTCGTTGTGTCCCACCCTGTATATGGTAATCCTACCGCCATTCGCCGAAGTCTTACTCTATGCACCCCAATAACTTTAACTCATGTATTATTAACGCAGTCGCACGAGACGGAGACATTAATCAGTTGGGAACTAACAGTCGTTTACAATGTTACGTGCAGGTTATCATTATCATGTTATCGCGACTCTTGAGTTCGTTGACATCTCGTTCATATCTCAGTTGATCTCTGAACGGAGTCTTACATACAAGAAGAAATATCTCATGAAATCTATCGCGAGTGTAACCTTGAAATAAAACTGATTGCTAAAAATGTTTAAATTGAACGAGACTAAAAACAGAGTACGAATTAATTAATTAATATTAGGATGACAATTAATTCGTCCGATCATATGAGGTGACCTTTATTATTGCACCCAATTTATAGTAGTGTTGCTGCAAAATCGATACCTAGTTCGATAATAGTACAATAGCATGGTTCACGTCAACACTATTAAAAAACACCAATAGTATCGATAATATGAAACATGAATAGCGTTAATCAATACTACCGATAGTATTGTTTGTTAAAACTTTGATAAATAATTAAAAAAATATGGTAACAATCGGTTGTCTAAAACAAACTATAGTATCGATACGATCGATATAATTGCTATTCTGGACATAGATGTCGACACTTTTGATACCTACTATAGTCATGCCATCGGTCAGCTATCGAGAAACTCTCTACCGTTTTGATATCGATAATCGACTATCGATAGGCAAGACTTATTTATAGCTGTCAAAAAGAAATGTAGAATGTAGAATTGTCTAATTTACACTGTTACTGCATTCTAGCCAGCCCTGACCTTGAACTAACGATATTTAGGTTCAACTAAAGGTTTAATCAAATGCTAAATCTAATCGATACCAACTTAATTATAACGTAAACCGTAATCGATGTTTTGAAAATTCCAGACAGTTCGTTGAAACCCCTATTTCTCTGATCGGCCTTTTATATTATGTTATCAAATACCTACGTGCCCATTTATCAGACGACCTTGAAATACTGATGAGACTAAGTAATTAACAGACAGACGTAGGTCATGGTTACATAGACCTAATAACATTCAGGCTACTGTCTTCTGTCACTACCAGACCTAGTAAGTTGGTTTATATTTTGATAGACTAGACTTTTTTCGTGGTTTTCACTTTGTGAATCCCTATAAATCGGTCGACGATGACCGTTCTCTACCGAATCCGTAACCGTTAGCGATTCACAGTGGTTCACGGTGGTTCACGGTGGTTTTAAGGCGAAGGGGAAGGCAAGTGTCCTTAAGCATTTCATCAACTCGCGCGACATCTATTCCGTGCTATGATTCTCGCAGACTAGTCAAAGTATCCGCTCATGGAAAAGTAGGCGCAAAAAGTGTAATCTATTATAGATCCTTAATTTGTTGAATTCTCTACTTTTTAAACTTTCGGAATATCACCTCTTTTACGTGTATTCTCCTTACCCTTCGCTTTAAATCACTCAAGGGGCTGTTTCTGTGGTCGAGCATGAGCGTCAGTATTATTCAGAACGTGAACCAATACACCAAGATGGTCAATGTCGATCGATCTTTAGGGATTCAGAAAGTGAAACTACGGCCTAAGCTTAGTCTATGATACATACTTTTACGCGATTGAAATTCATGAGTCACATTCAGAATGTATTAATATATATGTATGACACCCATGAGTGTGAGTCAGAAGCTCGTGCTTATCACACTTGCCCCTTGCTCGAACTCGTTGCTTAACTAGTGGTAGGCGTGGGTAGTTGCTTAGCTTGAGCTTAAAAATTGGTGTGATTCTTAAAAGAATAACTCATGGTCCGATTTTTAACCTAAAGGTTTGGTATCATATTTTTTCTGGTTACCATATTTGTCTTACTATTGTGGTTACCTTGTTTGGACTAAACCTGCTTAGCTCGCACTTACTATAATGTCTTGTAACTGTATTTTCTGTAAAATAGGCTGACAAAGGTAACTGAGTTTATTACGCCGTTTCTTCTCATCACCAGCCGATATTAGTCGCGAAGCGGTGGTAGGGCAAGCTATATTTTGGGACGTCTATAAAGACAAAGAGGGCCTATATATTGAATTTAAAAAAACTACTACTACTATAATACTATAAACTTTATAAATCGATTTAGTAATCAAGTCAAGATAACAAAGTAGTCTAGACCTTTTTGGATAATTTAAAAACTGTGATAACATGGGAACCGTACCTACGCTATCAACATCACGTAGCCATTGACCTTGAAATCAAATGAACCAAGCATTCCACCCATGCCCATGCATAGGTCACGCACGGATTCAGTAATCATGACGTAACAGAGCAGACTAGATGTTTTTGGTTATTTAATAACTAAAGATAAAATGGGTACCGCGATCTACATAATCACGTTATGCACTGACCTTGAAATCAAATAAACCAGACCATTCCACCCATGCATAGGTCACGGTTGCAGAGTACCTAACACAATCGGTTTACTCATTTACATCTAAATAAGGGTAAAGCCACACTACCACACTATTGACGACTCGATTGTCGTGGTGGACTACGATTCCAGATCTCCGATTCATAATCTTTCGAGATCGAACTGACGACCATTAAATCACGTGACACTAATGCTACATCATATAGTGCCACGTGGTTTTCCGGTCGACAATCTGTTATCGAACGGTTCTGAATCGGGGGCTTAAACGTCTGCTCAAGCTATAAGATGATTACGGGACATGTATAAAATAAAATAATTAATATGCGCCAGATAACACACCAACTGTCTTGGTCTCGAAGTAAGGAATTGACATCCTTGTGTTACAAGTACCAAATCCGTGCCAATGAATAAAAGTTAGTTTTCTGAATTGACCCGAACCGGGAATAGAACCCTTCGTGTTCAAGGCGAATAAATGTGCCACTACATCAATCAGTGTCGACAAACTAACATATTGGTATTGGTACAGTAAAAGAAAGCACACACTCTGAAAAACATATAGTGTGTTTGTCTAAAAGTGTGTAAAAACCTTCTCTTTTACCAGTACCTAAAATCAATTTAAATTTGCAAATAGGCCATTAGTGGCACTTTAATGCGTCCCAATTTTTATGTTTCATGACAATTTGAAGTGGTGGAAAGGAACTAGTGCCGAGAAAAAGCAGCGTAAGGAAGTCGGTCACTATAGTCAGTTTTATTTTTAAAAAGTTCCTATTTTAAGTTTTCTAGGGCAGTTTTTAAATCGACAATAATTTAAGTTGAACTCAGAAAGACAAGAACACAATATAATTACAACTTGTTACGCGGTTGTATCCAATAAGTTTAGCAGACGACACCAGTATCGTACTTTTTATTAGTGAGGGTTGCCGCAGTCCACTCAGTCACCACTTGCGTTGCAGTGTGACATTGCCGTAATGCATTGTCGAGGGTCACAGTCAGTTCGTCGACATCTCTTATCACTTATCACAGACGGGAGCTACGTTCGTACACGTGTAATTGTAATATCACATGTGATATGCCTTATATATTAAGTGACCTTGTAATTTACGTAATACTTCATTGCCTTTACCGTTTAAACCTATGTACTATTAGATATTTCTTTACAATATTCTTTTTTTTTCGTAAAATTTAATAACCAATTGTACAATGTAGCCGAAAGTGGTACGAAATATTCTGAATGTTTATGAAAAATTATCAAACAAAACCTGAAAGGGCTTGTTACTTAACCAATAATTAAACTGTCTTTGACAACCAAAAAAAACCTTTTCTTTTTATAACGTTAAAATACAAATATGTACTCATTTAAATCTATATTATAAAAGAAAGTCGGGTTAGTTACACCATTTATAAGTCAGGATCGGCTGGACCGATTTTGATAATCCTTGGTTTGTTGGATTTGTCGCCGCCCCGCATAATAACGGAAATATTCACGAAAAAAAAAGTCTGTAGGGGCGGTACGAAGTTCGCCGGGACAGCTAGTATTAAACAGTTCTCAAATTCTTATTTTCTGCTACAAATCAAAACAAAAATATATTTTTATATTATCTGAGTAATAAGCAGTGATCGGAATAGGTAGATAGATTTGATGTACTTTGGTAGTGCTAGCATAATATGCATATGTCTTTTTTTTAAAACTGATACAAAGAAATTCCGATATCCGGGAGGCATGTCCATATTAACATCAATGTTTGAGATCATTAATCCAAAATCAATCTTATTCCGGTCACTGGTAATAAGTCTTGTGAATTCAAGAATCAAATCAAATCAAATCAAATCATTTATTTGTGATACACAGGTAAATAGTTATTATTACATAGGAACAGGGTTTTATGAGAGCGCTGTGATCAGCCTTGGCGGCATACAAATGTAACAGAGTTCATAAGTTTAGTTTAGTTTTACAAAGCATCTATATATAAATCTTGAAATAAATGACAATCAATTACTAAATAGCATATATCAATTAATAATAATAATCCGTCATAATAACATTAAATATCAAATTTATCGATGTACAAATTAATCTCAATGTCAATTAAATTATAGCGCAGGCAGTCAAGCGGATATGAAAAGATTTATTTAGTTGAGGATTTAAATTCTAGAAATTCATTGACTGAATAGAATGAATGATCTGTCAGAAACATAAATAGTCTTTGTTTAAATGCCAAAAACTCATTACACTGTTTAATATAGTTAGGTATTTTATTGTAAACTCTTGGGGCCATGGCAAGAACAGCTTTGCTGTAGAGGGCTGTTTTATGTGGGATACGATCAATGGCGTGCAGTACAGTTTGGTTGCGAGATCCATGGACAATTTTGAATAAGTTCGGTCACAGCACAGTCAATATTTTTAAATTTATAAAATACGTTTTGCAGCTACCTGTTTTTTTAAGCCACACATAGCACGGATACACTTTTTTTGACACTTAAATACGTTGTCCCAGTTGGTTGTTAAGTGATTTAAAAGTGCAGTAACTGACATTTGTAGCGACATCTATCTCGCCACATGCGAACTAAATCGAAACGTATCCTACATCGCGATATTAAAGTTATCCGAGCGATTGAACCATATATACAAGAACCCGACAAACAACCGTCGGGCAGTAGCCCACCAGACACAACACCCGTCTGGTCGGAGGATCCTCCCTTTTCAATAGTGGATGAGGAACTCAACACCCTGTTCCTCGCACGCCTAAAAGTGATTTAAAAGTGCAGTAACTGACATTATTACACAGCAAGCGGCATCAATATATTTTTTATCATTCTTTACCAGCTTCCATGCGCTGGATTTATTATAGGGCAATTTGTTACAGCAATTGCCTCCGCGAGCCAGATTCTATCCTTATTATAATTCCCGTCTTGTTCATTATAGGATAACCGACTTAAAGAAAATGTAATAGCGACACTTGTTTTCCAACATCACTTTCTGGATTATTGAGGCTAATAAAGTGAGATTAGGATAAACACGCTGTATATGTAAGACCTAATTTTGCGGGGTCGATGAACGTTTGACGCATGTTTTGTATCGATATGTACTTAATATGGTAACAAGGATGACGCTGCGGCTCAATTGGGAAATATCGGTACCGATATCTAGACCTTAATTGTGCGTTATATACTGGGCGAACCTTAATTGTATTTTAGGTATTTCGAAGTTTTAACCTGATGACCTGGTAAAGGTTGCGGTAAGCCGCTGGATGCAGGTCGCTTCATCATCATCATCATTTCAGCCAAAGGACGTCTACTGCTGAACATATGACTTTCATTGGGGAGGATTGCCAATACTCGCCACGCTTGGCAGGCAGGTTGGCGAGCGCAGTTTTTTATAAGATTTCGGATGCAGACGCTGCTGCCCGTCTCGTGCAACAGGAATAAGTCGCCTCTTACGACACGCCATGGTGGGGAAGTGTATTCTTTACGGGCAGGTCGCTTCCACCCGGCCAATCTGGAAGACACTGGGGTAGGCCTATGTTCAGCAGTGGACAATGTAAAAGTGTAAAAAAGTTTAATTTAGGCCTACTTACAGAAATAAATTAGTTTTAATGGTTTCTTTGACGTCCTATGGCTGAAATGATGATGATGAAGTTTCAATAAACAGAAAAAAAGTATTACGGAATTTAGATTGATAGATTATAGATAGATCGATATTAATTTTTTTCAGAGACTAAAATAGAAATTTAGTTGTAATTGTCGCTCAAAATTGTGGTTTTGGTGACCAACAACGTCATCTCTATAGCTCAGACAATGCCTGAGCTTTTTAAGTCAAAACCATAAATTTTTGACTTGTCTAATGCTACGTTTGCCGGAGATTAGGATCTCACTCATGAGCTTATCGTCAAAAGAACGACCAGGAGGTGTATTTTTAAAAGATTAGTTTCCTAAAAAAATCTAATTAGTACGTCAGTTGGATTAACAGAAAATATTGGACACGTATTTCTTTTCTCAATCAAACAAAACATTATGAAGATATAGCCCGAAAAAGTTCCGCGTAACGTCACGCCTTACGACACTTTTTAGTAAGGCGTGACGTCATATTCAAACTTTGGTGCGCTTTATCTTCTTCATTTGTTGTTTGATTGACAAATGACAAAATATGGGTCCAATATTTTTTGATAATCTAACTGACGGACTAAATAGATTAATATATTTTTGACCCCGGAAACTAGCCTATTCTTATACGCATACGACACCGCAAGAATCAACTTCCGCCTAGGAAATTAAACGGAGCTGAAAATGCTCTCTGAAAGGTTTCACCAACATCGATTCCATCAACACGGCCACTTTGTCGTAGATTGTAGTACAATTAACAAAAAAGAATCGATACGATAGTTTGCCATCACTGGATGATGGTAATCTTACTAGATCCCATGCTACGTCGTTATGGTATATTATGGATAGTTGCCAAACAACGTTAGCCCATTCCAGGTTGCGTTTTTTAGGCTGTAGGCCAAACTAGTTTTTAGTGGCCTAACCTCTAAAGGAGGGGTCTACTACTTAACAAAATTAATATAAAATGATAATAATTATTTGTTAAGTTTGTATGTATTCGACAATTTTTTTTTCTGTCCTTATACCTACTGCAAAGTTCTGGATTCGGAATTAGTTGCAGTGAGAGTGAACTGGTAATAAATGATCCAGATCTCTCTATACGGATAAACGATAAGACACGTGTGCAGGATGCATCCGGATAGGAGGCCTAAAATTGACACACAATAGATGCCTAATGATGGCTATCGGCCAAGAGCGTATTTGAACGTATAGTAAAGACGATATTACTTGCCAAATTAATTAGTTCTAGATAAATTAATAGATAATGGTCGACTGGTAGAGAATGCCTAATGACATTAAGACCATCTATTGTATGATTTTTAATCTGTGCAATAAAGTCTAAATAAATAAATAAATCAACGGAAAGTACCCTAGTACCCTAAAGTACCCTATACATTTTGATTTCATTGAGTGTCGAAATAATAGGTTCTTTTTCGGCAAAAACGGTCGTATCTTTTTTTACGTTAACTTAGAAGTTTGATTTTTTCACAGCATCAAGGGACTGTAGACCTGGGGGTAATATGGTTTTGATTTCAACTCGATACATCCCTGCGCTCCTGAGATAAAGGACCTTCAGAGACAAACGACAGACAGACAGACGGTCAACAAAGTGATAAAGTATGATTATAAGGGTACCGCTTTTTCCTTTTGAAATACGGAATTCTAAAAAACAGAAAATCCTTACTAAATATCGGAATCTTTTAACGGAGAACACCCTTGTTTCCTTTTTCACAGGGCACCATAGTTTTGGATTAGTAAGTTTAGTGGGGCGATACAATCTGTGTGCTTCTTATCAATCATGATATAAAACACTAAACAAACAAACATATCAAAAAGGTCTAAGTGAAGTTTTTTACGTCTCATGATATCGAAACCATGACGACATCTGCTTACTACATATTCATTATACTCTATAACCACAGAGTTTATAAATGGTTAAATACCATGTTAACAGATGTTGCTAATTAACAAAATTACAGAGTCAAATCCCTGTGTAATATGGTTTTATAACAGTAAATAATTCCCAATTATTGTGTATGCTAATTGGATTACAGTGGCGTGACGAAGCGACAGAGCTCACAGTACATAAATAGTTTTTAAATTGCCACAGTATAAAATGACTACATTACGTAAATGTAGAAATTTGTTTTTAGACAGTAAAATTAAGTCACACTTAACCTTTTTTTCTAAAATTATAAAGAGCTAAAGTTTGTTAAAATAAGAAGAAATATCCGAAGCTATTTGATTAAAAGAATTCTTTGAATTGGAGCAAAGCTTGGGGTGCCCAACAGGACAGAACTGGCATGGGATGGGGACAAATGACTTGGCTAGTTTCGAAGGCGGAGTGCAAGATCCACTTCGGGTCGCTAAGCTGAGTCCTTAATATTTGAAGAAATTAAACCTTTGGATGGACTTCGGCTACTTCTATTGCACATACCTCATGGGGTGCGAAATATATGTCTATATGATGCGCTGATTAATACACAATAATCAGTTAAGAGCATCGGAAGATAAACTTCATACAATGCAATGCAATGCTCGAGCAACGCACATATACAGGGTGTAACGAAAAGGTGAAATAAAACTTTAAGGGGTTATTCTACGGCTAAACTACATCAACTTTTTCTAGGGACCAACATCGAAATCTCAAAAAAAAAATGACGTTTCCGTACAAACTGAGGCCAGCTGGTCGCGTTTTAGTATGGGAGTGTTTTTTTTTTTGCGAATTCGATGTTGGTCTAAATAGCCGTAGAATAACCCCTTAAAGTTTTATTTCACCTTTTCGTTACACTCTGTAGACACAGAGATCCCAAGCGTTCCGAGATATTGTGTCTGTGTGCATTGCTCAAACGCGCATTGTATTTTGGGGGATTAGAGGAACAGGGTGTAAAGTTCCTCATCCCCCATTGAAAAGGGAGGATCCTCCGACCAGACGGGTGTTGTATCTGGTGGGCTATTGCCCGACGGTTGTTTGTCGGGTTCTTGTATATATGGTTCAATCGCTCCGATAACTTTAATATCGCGATGTAGGATACGTCAGTTTTATATGTGGCGAGATAAATGTCGCTACAGTATGAAGCCTAACTTCTGATGCCCATAAATAACTATTATTTTATTGTTAATTAAGGTTGATATTTGCTCTAAATAAAGGTACCTAGCTGTCGAAAAGAGAAAAGAGTCGAAATCTAAGAGTGAAAACAATCGTACCTACTGATCGTGCTAATAAAAAAATATATATACTTACGTGACAGAAATATAAATACTGTTAAATAAAACTTTTATAACTCTTTATCGTGTAATTTGACAAATCTTACATACACATTTTAAAAATAAGAGGCAAGATGCAGAAAGCTGATGTTTACGTTTTTGATAACGTTTTACATTGTAATTGATGAAGGACACCCCGTTCTAACATACTCTAGTATACTGTAGAAAAAAAACACGCGTATTTGCACCAAAATAATATGCTTCATCATATTATTTTGGTGCACGTACAGATCTGCAGACGTATTTTTGAAATATTAAATAAATAAATAAATATTGGATAACATCGCATACTACATTGCTCTGATCCTATAATAAAAGCTTAAGCACTTGTGTTACGGAAATCAGAAACAAAGACGGTACCACAACACCCAGACCCTAGACAATATAGATAATCTAAATTTCTGCATTGATCGACCGGGAATCGAACCCGGGACCTCCGAGATAGCTACACCAAGGCCGGTATGCTCGCCTCTTGGCTAAGGAGGTCTTCAATTAGAAATTAGCAAATTAGAAATTTTGATTTTTGACAGGTTTTTATACAAATTTAAAGTCAGTGAGAAAATTGGTAATTCACACAATTCTTTTTGCGATGCCAATCTTTTATATTTTTCATGAAGTTAAAATGCTTACTCAGTAAGCCTACTGTTCCTTTACTATAGTGTGTCAGTAATTGTAATCAGTTTTGCCGACTTTGGCGTAGTTTAAAGGTCGACAGGCGATAACTGTAATAAAGTTGGTAGAAAATCCGCAATGGATGACTAACATGTCTTTGTTTCTTTCCAACGAGTCTTTAGTTAATAAAGAAAGAGAGATAATGATGATAATATTAGGGATCGGAAACCGGTTATAATATTAGGGAGCGGAAACCGATTATTTTACTATGGAACCTTAACCGGAATAATAAAGGTTTTCGCTAAATTAATTATCACATTCTCCAACTACCGACTTAAAAACTATGACAAATATAGTTTTGTGGTCAAATTTTTACAACTACCTACATCATCATCATTTCAGCCATAGGACATCCACAGCTGATTATAGGCCTCCCCCATTGACTTCCAGATTGGCTGGTTGGAAGCGGCCTGCATCCAGCATCTTCCTGCGACCTTTACCAGGTCGTCTGACCACCTTGTGAGTGGACGTCCTACGCTGCGCTTGCCGGTACGCGGCCTCCATTCTAGAACCTTTCTGCCTCATTGGCCGTCAGTTCTACGTGCTATGTTCCCCGCCCACGTGCAGAAAGGTTCTAGAATAGAGACCGCGTACCAGCAAGCGCGACCTGGTAAGGGTCGCAGGAAGACGCTGGATGCAGGCCGCTTCCAACCGGCCAATTTGGAAGTCAATGGAGAAGGCCTATGTTCAGCAGTGGACGTCCAATGGCTGAAATGATGATGATGATGATGATGATGAAGAGGACAGGAAGCGAAGAATAGGCTTGCAATTGTACGTCTCTGTAGGCCTACTACGAAAATATTTCGTTGGGTCGGACGTATAACCCTAATAATTTAAAACAACCATTCACTCGTGTGTCAGTTCTTTGACAAAAATGAACAACTGAAACTAGCCGTGTAAAAAACGACCGTTTCCAATTGTTCTTGTCAAAGGTTTGACACAAGTAATTTTAATATAATAGGTTTACCTAACGTCCTACCAAACGAAACATATTCGTAGTAGGCCTTCAGATTGAAGTTTTGTGATGCCTTGATAAAAGGTATCGAACCCAATTGGCATACCTACCTAAAGTTGCAAGTACCTAAAATTACGTTGTTTATTTTGATGTACAACTGTACACCTATGAAACATACTCCTATTGATTTACGATTAACAAATACTCTTTGACAAAATGTCGTAAATGATATACTTGGTTCAGAATTTTAGTTTGAATAAGTAATACTTTTTATTTACATATTCAAATTGAAATTCTGAACAAAGTATATAATTTACGACATTTGGTCAAAGATTATTTGTTTTAGGTAATTATTTTCTCTCTCGATTAACGTATGTTTCATAGGTGTACACTAAAATAACGTTATATTAGGTTACTTGCAACCTTAGGTATGCCAGGCTCCATACAAAACAGTTCGAAGTCTTTTATAGAGAAATTTAATGAGTTATTTCAACCTTTCATTTTTACTTAATAAACATAATATTGCTGTGGACTGACGACCTGGTCAAGGTTGCGGGCAGGATACAAACGGCCCAGGCGCTTGCTATGGCGTTCCATAGGGGAGGCATGTCTAGTCTAAAGAAGAAGAAGCTGATGATGATGATGAAACATATTGCTGTGGACAAGTTTTGGCAACTGCATTAGGGTTGAGTTTGCTGTTGTGTATTTTTGCGGTTTTTTTTTAATGATACATTTTTTGAGTTTTTTTTGTTACTAAATTTTCGTTTGTCGCACGTCGTATATAACTTTAGTACTGTATTTTAGGAAAACCTTAAATTAGCCTTACTAGGATGTAACTTTTAATCTATGTGCCTAAATCGGAATGCCGTTAGTTTTCTGTAGTAAATAAGAATAATAAAATGTTTATTTTAAATACTATATGGGCATTTCTCTGTAAGCTCGTACAGGTCTCATACAAATGCTGTTCTGGCAATTATTTTTAACATTTGCCATAAAAAGTTATTTTATTTCGAAGAAAATGTACTATTATTTTGGTTAGATTAGGAGGCCCACTGAATTTATACGTATTTTCCGAGTTATTAGCGATTTTCCAAAAAATCATGACAGGGGACTGTTTGAGGCGTCAGGGGACTGTTTCGAACGTGACAGGGAGCTGTGAAGTGAGACAGAGGTCTGTTGTACTTATAAAAAAATCATTTTAGATTAATCAATCATTTATTATTTTTATGGCATATTTGAGCCTACTATATCAACAAAGTTTCTTTAGAAAAAAATAACAGAAAACATACATAACTTTCTTTAACATTCATATCAAAAATTAACCCTAAATAAGCTAGAAACATTTTGTACTTACTGAGATCAACATACCTCTAGAGCCTTATGATATTAACCAGTAAATGCTTTATGCAGTTTTCATTAAAATACTGTTATTTATAACTATTAGAAAACAGTTTTTTTTTCTCAAATAAACAATCCAAATTATACCGGTCGCAAGATAGATCTTCCGGCAACTTCTGGTGATTGTTGTAAGTCAATATGTTGGCAGTATGAAGTGCGCTGAGCTTCATGGCTATGTTGCTGTGAACTATGCATAGACATGTATCGCGTTTTTACAACCCAAAATGGATGAAGTCGGCAAAATGTTTGGTAGCAAATTTTTAAGTTCCCTGTCATAAACTTTTTGTAAAGATTTAAAACTGTCAAGAAGATCATCATTCATCATCATCATTTCATCCATAGGACGTCCACTGCTAAACATAGGCGTCCTCCATTGAACTCTAGATTGGTCAGTTGGAAGCTGCCTGCATCCAGCGTCTTCCTGCGTCCTTTACCAAGTCGTCTGTCCACCTTGTTGCGACCGATACATGGCCTCCATTCTAGAACCTTTCTGCCCCATCGGCTGTCAGTTCTACGTGCTATGTGCCCCGCTCACTGCCACTTTAGCTTGCTCATCCTTTGGGCTATGTCAGCGACTTTTGTTCGATTACGGATCTCCTCATTTCTAATTCGATCTCGCAAGGAAACACCAAGCATAGACCTTTTCATAGCACGCAGTGCGACCTTGAGCTTTCTTATGAGGCCCATAGTAAAAGGCCACGTTTCAGTTCCAATGTCATCACTGGTAACACACACTGGTTGTAGTCTTTCGTCTTTAGGCACTGAGGTATATTGGACGAAAAGACATCAAGCAGATATCTCTTCTGTTTCTTCACAGTTTTTCTGGTTATAAATACTTTTTTACCGGCTGCCATACGGCTGTTACTATCATCTTCGAATAAATTCTGAACAACTTGTTTCTGACTATCAGGTATTTTACACCGTTTAGCTACAGTTACATCTAAGCCATTGAGATTTTTTGCCGAATCTAGACAACGACTTCATTTGTTCAGGTGTGCAGTGGCTGTACTTTTGAACAATACTCCCTGTAACAACTTTTTTAAAGATTTGACTCTCTTCGGTACGAGTATATTTCAGTGTTGAAAAATTTTCTCTCAGCTGCTTACAAATGAATAAAATCACCAAACAACGCTTTTTTGACTACTTCTGTTCTTCGATCAGGCTCGTCTATGATTTTCAACATCTTTTTCTTAGGTGTATCTACAACCATCTTTTTATTTTTACTTTAAAATCTCGCTAATCTTTTTTGTACTTTTTAAGGTTTTTCTTTAAACATGCGATGTTTTCATTTCGTTCTCTGTTCAACTTCTTTCGTCGCTTTCTGTCTTCTTTTTTTCTTTGCTGTAGACTAGCACTGGAAGCTGCTGGGCTTAGAGCTGGAGATATTTGAACTGGAACTGGAGTGGAGAGTCTTAAAGGCGGAGTATCTACTTCTGGATCTGATAACGGCGTATTTTCTCGTACAAAATTATTAGAGTCACTATTCAGTCTTAGTCTTTTGGCTCGGTATATGGTACAATGTTCTTTCCACTTCTTTAAAACAGCTCTATACTCACGAGGTGTCATAATTTTTACCAACTTCCACAAACCTTTTTCTTTCTTCTTTCGATATTTTAACTTCTGCTTTTCTCTTATTTCTTCTCTTTTTTCTTCTTTGGTATCATAGTCGCTCTGCTTTTCTTTTTCTGTCGTAATTCCTCTCGGGATAACTTTTCTTTTTAGGAGCCATATCAGGTGTGTTCGCAGGCTGATCTGTGTAAATTAACTTAGGTTTTTACAGGAAAATAATGTGAATAAATGATGCTATGATGAGTCTTACATTAATAAAATAGACTAGCGGATAAATTTATACAAACAATACATAAAAATAATAACCAATACGCAAAATATACAGTCCCCTGTTGTGTAGAACAGTTCCCTGCTGCATTTTCAGGCAGAGGACTGTTGCCAGGGGACTGTGTATTTCGGTTAAATTTCACAATGTTTAAAAAACGGATGTTTAATAGTTTTTTAAGAACCTACCGATCAATTTAGACATAAGTAATAAAACAATAAATGATTTAGAGAGATAATTAAAGTAATAAACATAAATATTATTACTTACCAGAGGACTGTGTGAGGTAGCGGTCCAAACGCGTGTTTACCTCACAAATGACGCTCTAACACTAAACAAAATAGCGTTTTGCCGCCGCATTCGGCAAGGTTGCCAACTTTACAACAATTGCGTTTTATTTCACTCTAAAAAACGTTTGTAAATATTATAGTTTTCTTTTATTATGGCTTTAAATGTTTGGCAGGGGACTGTATAAAAATTCTAGGGACAAAGTTTACAGGACTTTACTAAATAAATAAAATACGTAATGAGACCTTGTTTTACGAAAATATTATAATTTAGTTATTTTTCTTTATGGTATTAACTGCCAAATGTATGTAGTTTCAAAAATGGCTTCGTAAATCTTATTTCTAGGTCGGAATACAGCGATGGGGACAGCCAGGGGACTGTGTTTTTAGAGCTTCTATCACGTCTAGAAAAAAACATAAAATAGTTATGGTTCTAAAAACAATGGGCCCGTAAAGTTTCAGGGTTAAAGTTTAATTAGGACTGTTTTTTTAAAGAATAATTAAATTACTTTTTAAAAAAATCGGTCAGGACAGCCGATTACGAGCTTACAGAGAATCGCCCATATTCATAATCTTTGCATTAAAAAGGAAAAGGGTCCAACATTTAGTGGTTCTTGCAAATTTCAATAGTTCCGCATGACGACCTAATCCCATAAAACCCTAAGGAAAAAGGTTTTCGTACTGGGACAATATCTTTTTGCAACCGAACACCAAATGGCTACTTCCCACGACTATGCGTGTTTACTTATACGTGCGTATATCTTTTGACAATTTTTCATAATGTGGTGTAAAGATTTTTTATATTTTTTTTAAATCACACTTAATGACGCTCTTACATAAAAAAAAACTTAAGACTGCTTAAAATCAGAATTGATCGAGTTCAAAAATGGAAATTAGTGAGGGAGTGAGGGCATTTCTCTTGGAGCCATCGTAAAAAACAGATAAATTTATAAAACAACTTCTTGTTTTCATATTATTTGTAGGTATAGCAAAGTCGTAGGTCCTAGGTTTACGAACCTACTAAAAATTACAAGTTTTAACAACCGATTTTCAGCTTAATGTTGAACATATAGAGTTCAATATTAATTCAGAAAATGTTATGTTTTGCTGTAAATTAATGAACGTTGTTGACTGTAAAATTTTAAGGTGGCCAACGACAGCGTTCTTAAGTGATTGTGAATCCCAGAAGTATTTCTTGTTATTAAATTCCTAAGTGTTACTTTCGGTATGATTTTTGTATTATTAATCTTTGGCAGGTTTTTACCTTTAAATCTCCTGCTAAAGAATATTTGACCTCCATCCATAAGTAATTCTTATTACGATTGACAAACTGAAAGATGTGCCGCCTGTAGAGATGTGCTGTTCCCGGGAAGATTCCCCACATGGAGAATATTTCTTTCCTTCGCATGGGAATATTCGGGAACGGCCTATCTCTAGCCGCCTGGTGGTAATAGGCCACAGTCTTTTATCACCGATATATATTATAAGTTAAAGCTCTTCCAATTCGTTAAGTCACGAAAGTTTGTTATTATACTTGTTTGAAGGTCGATTCCCAATCTTCTATTTACTTGACGGTGTGTACTTACCTACTCTAAGCGAATTAAGTGATTGTATGGTTTTTAATTAGAAATAAATATTCTTTAAACCTAAGTATCGAGACTCCCAGTCCAGCTAGTTTATTTAGCATTGGTCGTTAAAACGCGACCAATGCGGGATGGGATTAAATGCAACAACTTTACCTAATAGAACAGAACAGAAATGTTGGAAAAATACTATATAATATTTGGATCATCATCATTATCATTTCAGCCATAGGACGTCCACTGCTGAACAAAGGCCTCCCACAAAGACTTATCATCGGGGGGGATTGCCAATACTCGCCACGCTTGGCAGGCGGGTTGGCGAGCGCAGTTTTTTTATAAGATTTCGCACGAAGACGCTGCTGCCCGTAACGTGCTACAGGAATTAGTCGCTTCTTACGACACGCCTCCTGTTTGCGGTGGGGAAGTGTATTCTTTACGGCCGTCCCTACACGGCGTGCCGTGTGCCGTGTAGGGACGTCCGTAAAGAATATTTGGCTATTTCTATTAAATTTGAAAGGAGTCAGTCGAATTACCGGGGGACTGGTAATTCGACTGACTCCTTCATACTGTTTGGCGGAAGTATCCAGCAAGATCCTGGGATTCTTAGCAGCTTGCAGAAAACTAGAACTAGAGAGTTCGGGTTACTCACTAGATAATTTGATTACTCTCCATGTCGAGACATAATTCCCATTCTATCAAACTACAATAGTTCCTATTCATTTGAAAACTTGGTTTATTGGGCCTGTTTATCTAGCGCGTTGCAACATGAATTACTCCCAGCAGTATTTCATAACAACGGTCAGTTTGCGAGTAGGCGCAGTTTAATCTTGCCTACGTTGAGTTATCGCGAACACGGTTGTGTTATACGAAGTGGCTCGGTACAATGAATGCATTTTAACCCAATTACCGGGATGGCTTATTAAGCTCATATGTTACATTGTGTTACTGAAAATTTTGGCGGTGAAAATTTATGTATGGTAACGCGCTTAGTGCATTTTAGAATATTGTTTGATGGTGATACGGTACTAGTAATTTCGATGCTTTAGTCTACGGTGGATGCGGTTTATTGGTGGTATTTCTGGATCGATTCCATTAAACTCGATAGCATTTAGGAGTCGTGTCTATCATAATAACTACTAGATGGCTTTTAGGTGTTAGTTCCTACACTACTAATACGTTCTGAGAGAAGTTTAGTTCTATATGCACACATACACGTAAAGTGTCCTCTTGAATAGACCAATACTCTTAAAATAGATGCATCTGAAACTCCAGAGGAGATATTTTTGGAGTAAGTATTTGATTCCAATTAGTGTGCCAAATCGCAAGAACAGGCTACACGTATTCTTAGAAAATTTACCTAGAAAAAAATTCATGTGCTCAATTTCACGTTTAAACTAAACAAATAGAAAATCACATTTACTTGTCTCAGATCTTTGACAAATTAAAAAATAACTCATTAAAAGTTTACTATTCATCATCATCATTTCAGCCATGGACGTCCACTGCTGAACACTCGCCACGCTTGGCAGGCGGGTTGGCGAGCGCAGTTTTTTATAACATATCGCACGCAGACGCTGCTGCCCGTCTCGTGCTACAGGAATTAGTCGCCTCTTACGACACGCCTCCTGTTGGCGGTGAGGAAGTGTATTCTTTACGGCCGTCCCCACACGGCACTATTAAAGTTTACTATTAATAATCATTTTACAGGCTCTCTTCTAGGCAATTATGCACGTCTCAAAAATATAGCTTTGCTGTACCACCGCTTCGAGACTACGTATCGGCTGTTGATGAGAAGAAACGGCGCAACAAACTTAGCCTTTTTTGTCAGCTTTTTTTTTACATAAAGTTACAAGACTTGTAGTAAGTATGAGCTAAGCAGTTTAAGTCCATGCACTTGTCGTTTAAACAATCTCCTACTTTATGATACCCTTTTTTCATAATATTTTTAATGTGAATTTTAAACTCATTGAAAGGTAATTCAACAAGAGTACCTAGTACTAAAATTCATGGTCACTACATAAACTTAAACCGAGTTAACAGCAATTATATGGCGGTCTTGCGAGATACATAAAAAGGCGGAAAACGCCTCTTAATTTTCTCCATACCTTTTTACATCTTCCATTAAAATTTACAACCCAAAAAATAACTCCGGCATAGATTGAGTACAAAGGGCTCTACTGTCCCGGCTACTGTACCGTTTATTCCACATTTTTATCCACGTCCAGTAGGAATGGTCCGGGAATTTTCTGCATTTTAGAACTGGCTCGTTCGAAAATGTTTTGCTACGTCATTTTATGGCGTGACCTATATTTTTAAGAGATCCTTATTCCTTACATACTTTAACAATGGTATCGCTGTTTAGAACCTTCTGTTTCGAGTGTTATCTCCTAAATAAGTTTGGTGATTAGATTATACAGGGTAGGGCTACTTTTAAAAGTTTTAGTTATTATACCTCAATTTTTTCATGTTAAATTATATAAAAAAATTGTTGCAACAATTACATCAATTATCTAGCCCCAAACTAAGCAAAGCTTCTAAGCGACTTCATAACATATAAACAAACAAAAACAAATATAACATACAAACAAATGCTCGTGCTTAACACACTAACATTTGCCCCTTGCGGGATTCGAACCCGCAACCGCCAGGCTTTGTAGGTTGGAGCGCGAACCACTAGACCAGACGGTCGTCGTCGTTCGCCTAAGCAATCTTAAATTTGGCATGTTTTTATAAAAGTAACCCTGTATTATCATTGTCATAGTCGTGTATATGTCGTAGCCAGATCGTAAAATTGACCAATTCATGATGTGACCGATCATTTCATAAAATGGTGGTATTTCATGATATGGCCAACTAAAACTGACCATATCGTTTAAACGTCAACATTCGATGAAATCAATCCATGTTTGGCCATATCATTAAAATAAAAATATGTTTACAAGTTACGTGAATTTGTTTAATAATTGTAATCTTGGTCGATAGATAAATTAAACATTTTAAATAGTTATTATTTAATACCACCATTTTATGAAGTGATCGGTCACATCATGAAATGATCAATTTTACGATCTGGCCACGACATATACTTAATGAAAAATAAATGTTCATAAAAAACTAAAAACCGACTTCGAAAACAAACTAAAAAGCGTAAAATAGTATTTACTAATATATACCTAATTAGTTACTTTTGGAATCGGTGCCAGCGATGGAGAGTTTTCATTCTAATCGTTAAGGAGATCTGTGGCTTTCATCATCGGCTCAGCAGTATAATATCTTGACTCCCAGACGCAGACACCTGAATAAGTTATTATAACAAAAACGCTTAAGTCCTATATTTTATGAGAATTTACCTTGATGTCCAAGAGATTCCATCATCAGATTCTTACTTGGTGAAAATGGGACCACCTCGAAAGTAAACTCTTACGAACAAAAAAATAAATTTTGAAATCGGCACATAATTTTAAGAAAATATTGCTGAACATACATAAAGATAAAAAATACATATACCTACCCGAACATAGACTATTCTCTTGCTAAACTATATTGGAGTCAATTAAAAACCTTGAAATATACAAAAAAGATAGACTAGGTTTAAACACTGCCTAAAGATTAGCCAACCAATTAAAAAGTATGGTAATATAACTGAGACATGTGTGATGTGTCAATATTCCAAATTGTATGGCTATTAGGCTTTAGACATGGTTTAAACTTTGTCTATCTTTTTTGAAGTAAGGCCATAAGTGTTTATCTTTTGTTTGTTACATAGCGTTGGGAAGGAGCACCTCAGCTCCTATATCGATCGTTATTTAAAAACGATATCCACGTGTTGTTGTAGGTAAGTCACTAGTGAGATGACCAAGCGCTACCTATCTATACAGGGTGTAACGAAAAGGTGAAATAAAACTTTAAGGGTTTATTCTACGGCTAAATTACATCAACTTTTTCTATGGTTATCAAAATCTCAAAAAAAAAATTGACGTTTCCATACAAACTGATGCCAGCTGGTCGCGTTTTAGTATGGGAAAGTGTTTTTTTTTTTGCGATTTCGATGTTGGTCCCATAGAAAAAGTTGATGTAATTTAGCCGTAGAATAACCCCTTAAAGTTTTATTTCACCTTTTCGTTACACCGTGTATACAGGATTATTTTAAAAACATCAACAACCCCCTAGGGGCTGATTCCGGTACTCAAATACAACAACTTTTTCAATGGGACCAAAATCGAATTCACAAAAACAAAACACTTCCTCATACTAAGCCGCCGACCAGCGGACATTAGTTTGTATGCAGTGTTTTTTTTTTATTACTATATTGGTCCCATAGAAAAAGTTGTTGTATTTGAGCACCAGAATCAGCCCCTAGGATGGTTGTTGATGTTTATAAAATAACCCTGTATATGCCATAACTTGAGAACGACTTTACCAATGTCATCCATCTTTTTTTAAGTTTTATAACACTGAAGAAGGTTCTTATGGAATAAAAAGAAAGTTGCACAGAAAATCCTTTATGAATAAACTTGCGGGCAACAGCTACTCTATAATGAAACCAATAATAAATGTATTTAACTGCAATCTTGCTCTTATAGATCTTCTAGCTTCCAAGGTTAAGTCTAGCTAGCCGCAATCGTCATTATGCAGTTTATTTCATTATGTTTATGAAGCATTACCTTACTACTTACTACTAACTAACCTTAATGGAAACAGGATCGTATTAATTTTCATCTCATGCCATGCTTATACCTTATATCCGTGTTTTTACTACCGTTACGAGTTTCATTTTGTGTCATTAAGGCTAAACGATAGTGCCAGCAGTTCTTTTTGCGTTTTGCATCATAATTTACTCGGAGTATTGTGTTTTAATAATATTGGTTTGTGTCGTTTATCAAAGGAGACTTGCTAATAATTACATGTTATGAGATCGTTCTCAACAATAAAAAACAGTTCAAGTGCGAGTCGGACTCACCGGCCTCACTCACTGCCCACCGAGGGTTCCGTACAAATTTGTAGGTACAGACAACGGCAGGTCAACCTACCCAATAAGTTAAAAGGTCATTGAATTGATTTTCAACTTTAAGTCCGACTCGTAGAGATCAATATCAATTGTGAAAATTTGATATTTTCAACCGACTTCAAAAAAGGAGGAGGTTCTCAATTCGACTGTATGTTTTTTTTTTTTTTTTGTATGTTTGTTACGCGATTACTCCGCCAATTATGAATCGATTTTAATGATTCTTTTTTTGTTTGGTAGATCATACTTCAGAGGTGGTCCCATATAAATTTTATCGAAATTGATTTAGAACTTTTTGAGATATCAACAAATATATACCCAGATAATATTTTGGTTGTGGTTCTTGTTACCTATCTTCGACAAATATGAGCCGATTTTGATGATTTTTGTTTTATTGAATAGCTTATACTTTAAAGATGCTATGTTAAAAGTTTGAAAAATAAAAATCACCCCTAAAGGTAGGAAAATAGGGGATGAAATCGGTGTTCAGCAGTTAGATTAGGATTTATCACTAAAAATAGATGAAATAAGTAAATTTTATTTAAAAAAATAAAACCGACTTCAAAACACTGAAATGCTAAAAATAATCCTAACACTTAAGTACCTAATCAGTTACTTTTGGAGTCGGTGCCAGCCGATGAGAGATTCAATGTTTTTGTTTGCACCGACTCCAAAAGTAACTGATTAGGTACTTAAGTGTTAGGATTATTTTTAGCATTTCAGTGTTTTGAAGTCGGTTTTTTTTTTAATACAATTTATGTGGTAGGTTGACGTGTTGTCTGTACATATTATTATAAATAGTTTAGCAAGTCAAGTCTCGCAGTTTAATTACAAATTAATTACAAAATTTTATTACAAATGTATAGTTTTAAGATTTTTATCTGTACTTGTAGTATAAGACGAAATTTTTGCCAAATTTCATTGTTCTAGGTCAACGGAAGTACCGTACAAATTTTGATTCCCTTGTGACTGTCGAAATATACGTTTTTTTACGGCATAATTTGATTTTTACACATCTTTAACCCGTTAACATCGAAGCGGTCTCATGAGACCGCATAACAATGGAATTTCTATTGTGTCTCGTTTACGTATGCTTCATCAGTTAAGGGGCTGAAGACCTCAGTATATGGTTTTAATTTTAACTCGATATATCCATGCGTTTCCGAGATAAAGGGTCTTGACAGACCGACGGACAATAAAGTGACCCTATAAGGGTTCCGTTTTATCTTTTGGTGGTACGGAACCCTAAAAAGGGATTTTATATTGGATTCGATTTATTTTAACACCTACTAATAAATCGCTCAAGCCATCTAGCGTTTAGCATCTTGATTGTACTGACAACTGGATTCCAACGATGGAGGGCCCTCACCTCAGTAGCATAATAAACAGTGGGTCAATTAGTAAGCTATTTACTATTCGAGGCCTACTACAGCGGAGTACCAGAAATGTACAGTCACTTAAAAAAACGTTTCGCTTTGAAAATATATTGTCTCTATTGCTGCGAAATTGCTAGCTGTCTGTCAATAGTGTACACGCTTGGAATACGCCATGTCACCCCCTAATTTACTCCCTTAGGAGGTGGATTAAAAAATATTAGTCGTATGGTTCAAGCTTTCTTCGTACTGAATTTTATCAAAATCGGTTCGGTTGCCGACAAAAACTAGCTTATGTCCTTTTCCAAGGTCCAATCCATCTCTTTACCCAAAATCATTAAGCAAATTCAAAACAATATTAAATTTATTTAAATATAATTGACGACCGTCTGGTGTAGTGGTTCGCGCTCCGGACTACAAAGCCAGCGGTTGCGGGTTCGAATCCCGCAAGGGGCAAATGTTTGTGTGATGAACACGTGCATTTGTACCTAAGTAATGGATGTTTCTAAATGTATTTAAGTATGTTTATCCGTTATCTAGTCGCCATAGTACAAGCTTTGCTTAGTTTGGAACTAGCTAATTGTTGTGATTGTGGAAACAATTTATTTATTTATAATGATAGATTCAAAACAAATAAATTAAGTGCTAAACATCTGGGACTGAAATCAACCAACGCAGATGCACCACTGAGAACCTCACACCAAAATCAGCTCGACTATACTTTCTGGCCAGAGATCTGAAAAACATAAAACATTACAATAAATACTGCAAGAACCATTATGGAAAAGTGTATCTCGATTTTGATAACAATTTCAACAATCACTTTTAAGTGAATCACATGTCCATCAGTTATCTAATAAGTGACTAGTTTCGTTTCTCGCTGAGTCTGTCAATGTTGTTATTTATTTACAATGTAGTTATTTCTTTATGTTCTAATATTTATAAGATCTTTAATCTTTTATATTTACCGAGCACACCGGACTTGGTGTCGCTATCTCTGAGGTCCCGGGTTCGATTCCCGGTCGGTCAATGTAGAAAAAAAACCTTTTCTATACCTATTGTCTAGGATCTGGCTGTTGTGGTAACGTCGTTGTTTCTGATTTCTGTAACACAAGTGCTTGAGCTATTTATCATAGGATCAGAGCAATGTAGGTATGTGACCAATATTTAAAATAAATTTATTTATTTTCTTGTAAATTATTGCCACAACTACACTTTATACTCATCATTCTCTCAAAACGCTGCAAAGCACTGCTGGTGACCTATATTTGATAAATAACCCTGAAACTGGGTGATATAGTTGTTATTAGTGCTCTGGCATGAAGTACTAATAATATCAACATACCAAATAGTAAAAGACTAATGAAGTCATGGATTACACCAGGATTATTCTAAAATGTATTAAAAATAGAAATGATCTAAAAAAAAGAATAAACGAAAACAACGAAATATTAAAATTAACATTCCGGCGATATATCAATTATTGCAATAATCTAAAAAAACTTAAAATAAATTACGAACACGAACTCTTGGACAGTGCTAAAACAAATAAATACATTTATAATTCTTTGAAATAGTATTTAAAAATCACAAATTAAAAGAAACAAAAATCATCAAAAAGAATTAAAAAGCCCTAAAACTAAGTAATCCTGAAGAATAGGCAAATAATATAATGTGTATACTTTAATATATAAGGTGTTAAAAAATCAATGTCAAATATTTTAAGGGGTAACTGAGACTACCACATGGATCATATTTAAGAGAAATTTAAAACTATAGAACGGATTTGAATAAATCGAAAAAAGAAAATGTTTATTGATATAAATAATTTATATCATCCTGTACATGATCGCAAACTCCCACAAACGCAAACAAACACTCTCGCACGATGCTAATACTAGTCAAAACCCATTCATAATCCCTAGGATCTCATTCATGCGCACATAAAATCATACGACACACAAGCTCATGCTAGACATTGGGTGTGTGTGTATGAATGAATTTTCTTTGAGATAGAAACACTGTTATCATTTCTGTCTCACTCGTTTCATGTCATTGTGTGTGTGTGTGTGTGTGTGTGTGCATGTGCGACGTACCTACTCCTTTTAGATAATTGCCGCGAGTTGCAGAAAGGCTTAAGAAAGCTAATTGTATGGGTTATCTGTCAAAACAAGTGCCAGATAGGTTATCCAGAACTTATCAGCAAGTATTGAAACTGGGCCTTATTATCTTTAAAGACGACTTATAGCTATAATGCAGGTCTGTAACATAACGTTCGTACACAAAATAGAAAAATAAGTGTTAATGCTGTCTTTAAAGATAATACATTCTTCAGCAACTGACAGTTTGTCACTTTATGTTGTAATTTTAATGTTAATTACTTCTATCAGTTCTTACGGTAAAATAAAAATACAGTTAAATTGAAAAAAACATTTTTAATTAAATTACACATGTTGACAATTAATAAATACACTTATTACTAAAAATATCACTTTTATTTTAAGAACACAAAACAAATAAAGAATTTCCACCTCCCATCACACTTTTCCAGGCTTTGGACTAGCAAGTAAGCGTAAAATAATTTATTACTCATCACCTGATTTAATGCAACATAATTCTATGGAGATAGGTACTACTAGGCTATTTCTATCAGTCAATGCAGATAACAAGGTTTACTTACTCTTACTTGGCGTGTTTAAAGGTAGTTCATTATTATGTACAAAATCACAGTCACTTATTTACAAAATTATTTACAATAGTTGTTGGAAGTGCCCCCCATTCTCCTGATTGCAAAGCGCAGCCCTTTTTAAAATATGCCTATGCACACGCACTAAACTTTCACTGTCGCCGCGCATTGTTTCAAAAGCACTAATGATTCGTGCTTTTAATTGCTCGGCACTGGTGATGGTGTGGCCATCTTGACCATACACGAGATCCTTAGCACGGCCCCAGACGTGGAAGTCCAGCGGCGTCAGGTCTGGCGAGCGTGCTGGCCAAGCAATAGGCCCACCGCGTCCGATCCACCGATCCTGAAAACGTGCCGTCAGGTACTCGCGGACATGGCGGTCGTAATGCGCGGGCGCGCCGTCGTGTTGGTAGTGCATCTGCTGCATAAGATTTAGCGGCACATCTTCTAACAACTCCTCCAACTCTCTTTCAAGGAATTCCAAGTAAACGGCGCCATTCAGCCGATTAAAAAATACTGGTCCTATCAGCTGATGTCCTAGTAGCCCAGCCCAAACATTCACGCTGAACCGCGTCTGAAAATGATCTGGACGCGCCAGATGTGGGTTCTCCTCAGACCAGTAGTGAGCATTGTGGATATTGAACATGCCCACTCTGGTGAAGGTGCACTCATCCGTCCACAATATGTTGGCTAGGCTGTTACGCCGGATCCACTGACAGAACTCCACGCGTGGCGCGTAGTCCTGCGGCATCAGCTCCTGCACTCTCGTGAAGTGGTAGGGGTGTCTTCGCTCCCTCTTCAGCACTTTCCACACGTACACATGGTTAGTGTTGAAAACGGCAGCAGCATCCCTCGTACTGGCGGTCGGGTGGAGCTCGAAGAAATTCAGCACGTCCTCTTCAAGCTGTACTGAAGTGCGAGGTCTGCCAGCGTCACCAGAAGGCATGAACCTACCACTTTCACGAAACCGTTGTTCAGCCCCTAAGATTGTGCGTGGACACACGCGCACACCGTGCCGTTCGTGGAACAGCCTTACTGCTTCCACTAAACTGTAGTTTGCCTCATGGTAGCACATAACCATGTTGAGGTAATCAGAGTCCGAATACCTGTATGGCATGGTGAGACTTCGCAATTAACGTCAAACACAAGAGAAGGTCTAGCGCCGATTGATTGATTGTTGTGACTGTTTTGCAATTTGCAGGAGTAATAATAAATAAAAAGCGCATACCTATGGCACGTGTAAGTGTAGCGTTAGCAAAAAAAAATCACTCAATTATTTGGTGTTATTGTTTTTTTGGTGTAATTATTTTTTACTTATCAATTCGAATCTTGTATTACCATGCTAAACTACAAATTAAGATTGCTACTAGTTCTTACCAGTGATACCAAATCAAATAATAGGTACAGTACGCGGCGGTAGTATGCAGTATGCACATCGAGCTAAAAAGAGAGATAATCCGTGCGACAGAAACGACGTTCTATGAAAGCCGAAACTAACCGATTATCTTACTCGTTAGCTTGATGTTCATTCTAGCGCCGCGTATTGTACCTACTAATTATTTAACTTGTTATAATTGGTATTAACTAGTAGCTTAGCAATCTTAAGTTTTGAAGGTACTAGCCAGTTGTACCCTCCCTCCCTCCCTCTTTAGCTCCATGTGCGTGCATTCCCTACCGCCGGATACTGTAAGTACAAGTATTCAACATTTTATCCTTTACGTTGAATAAACAGCAATCAAAAATGTATCTGTCTAATCACTAAAATGCATTTATCATGTAAATTTACTATGTATCTACATGTGGTGAAGTAGTCGCAGTCAACTTCCAGACGGGATTCAGAAAAATGTGTTAAATTATGCCCCGTTTGAGTGTTTGGGAGACGAATAACAGTTTCGTTGTACAGGGTATACCCCAGTTTAACCTTATTGATACCTATAAATTATTGCGTACCTACGCAACGTCTGGCTCATTGACTTTACTTTTAGTTCTTAGTAAATAAACCAACGCACAACACAAAGCATAAAAAATCATCTAAAAAGCAGGTTCAAATTAATTGTTATTTATTTTAGATAAGCGTACTCGTCCTTAACCTTAGATCAAGGTCAGTAAGAGTACTCCGAAACATAACTAGTTTGCCGGGGATCGGATCCAAGACCTTAACCTTACCCTAAAAGCACTTTGCCATCAATCCTTTTTTAATTCATAGGAAATGTAAAATAAGAAACTGTTTTTGTTAACAGTACTTTCTCGGTCTTTCGGCATTTCCTAAATCGTGTGTGTTCCGCCGCCCTCAGAAACTTAAAAAATAAAATCAACCTTATGATAACGAATTAGAATCTAAAATTGAATATCGACTGTTTTTAAAGCGGTATCTTTGACTCGCATTTGGACAAATGCCGCCTTTACACTAAAATTTTGAAATTTAAATCGATTTACATCGATTTAGAGTTTATAATTGAATAAAAGTCGTTCGTCCTTCGGCAGATTTTGGCAATAAATCATAGTAGCACGCACACAAGCGAGCGTTACTTGCTGTACGGAGTAGTTTGTCCGTAGTAGTGATCAGGTGTTATAGGATGTTGATATTTGAGTTTATTATCAAACTTTCGATCGTGTTTTTCTCGAAAACTAAGGCTTAAATTAAAAAAAAATTCATACAAAAATTGTTAGTCACAACGTAAACTCATTACCCTTAAAATATTTGACACTGATTTTTTAACACCTTATATATAACATAAGTAAGCAATTGGGAGAACATTAATTAATATCGAATCACATAAAAACAAATTAATATCGAATCACATAAATTATACAGGTTGTCCCAAAATCAGCACGTCACACTGACACCGGAGGTAGATGGGCTTCAGATGCATCGAACAAGCCTAACATGTCCATAGAAAAATTTCATGAGTTTTCAGATATGACCAATTTTCAAAAGTCACCGATTTTTGATAATTTATTTATTTATTTAAACTTTATTGCACAGGTGGGTACAATTGGCGGACTTAATGCTATACAGCATTCTCTACCAGTCAACCTTGAGGTAGTGCAGATAGTGAAGTTTGTGGCGGAGTATGAAGTAACTGACAAGTCTATTACATGAGAAAATACTCTAATTAAAATAAACATTACATGCTAATACACATAAGTAAATATTTTATTAGATAATGTGTGTATAACAGTTTTTTTTTGTGGTCTTTATTTTACTTTTTGTGTGAGAATAAAGTTAAGATTGACTTTCAATTTGTCGTTATTCCACATTTTTATCGACTAAATAATGTTGTTCCATCATTAAGTAACTATTGTCTAAGACGTAGAAGTAAAAAAAATATATAATAAAGACTACAATAAAAAAACTGTGATACAAATATCGTGATATAATAAAAAAAAACAGCAGTTTAGTATGGGAAAGTGCAGTTTTTTTACGCGATTTTGACGTGTGTCTCGTTGTAAAAGTTGCTGTGTTTAAGCTGGAAAATGAGCTCGAAGTTCACCGTGCAAAGGAAAATACATGAACAATAGGGTCTGCAATGTAACCGTTTTCCAGCTGTTGACTATACTTCGCTAACGTCCGCATTGTTCCACGTAAGCCGAGAACAATCAGCAGCCGAGTTCAAACGCGGGCGGAGCGAACACCTAATTTCCAGCTGTCACAAATGGACCGGCAGCCGTCACCGACAGACCGCACTGTTCCCGTGTAGAACATCTTTTACGAATTCATTAGTGACATAAATATTTTCGAATGTAGTTAGATTTTGTTTTACATTTTTAAATGATAATCCCCGGACCATCATAGGTTCCAGATAAAAAAACAAGTGAATATCATAGGTAAACAACAAAATGTACCTAATAATAACCAAAGAATCAGATTGAATCTGAACCAACTCTAGACGTCACTGTCGCTTACAATAGTCATAATTCTTCCATTAGATTTTTGTATCTTTGGCTCATCATTATCTTATAAGTATTTTTTCTAACAATTGGACCAATTTTTCTATACCTAACTAAACCAAAACTAAGCAGAGCCTGTACTATAGAGGAACGACACTTAAATTCATTCAGGTACATTTTTTGATATTCACGGCTTAGGTACAAAATTACAAATACTCACTCATGCTCATCAAACAAACATTTGCCCCTTTCGGGATTGGAACACGCGCCCGGCCTTGTAGTCCACTCGCGAGTCACTAAACCAAGATGATAGTCGAAGTTTATTTCACAACTGTCAGTTTTTATTGGTATTTCTCGAATAAAATAAATGGTTTAGTCGTAATGGTTTTTGGTATCATTATTTTTGGTGGGGCATCAATCGGTTCTGGTTTTTGCCTGGGGGATTAGAGCTCTATTAATTTTAAGGGCCTCGTATATTAATAAGTTGGGCTCGTGTTAGGAATCCCGAAAGGTATATAACCCTTGGAGTGTGAGTACGTCTCGCACTTGACCGGTTTTTGCCATCAAGCGTATTAAATACACAGGGCTGAAAACTGAACACACGTTAGTGTTAGTTAGTATTCTAATTTAACAACAATGGTCGAAACAAGTTCGAACGCGGCCGATGCGAGCACCTAATTTCCAGCTGTCACAAATAATCCGGCGCCCGTCATACGCAGAGCACTGTGCCCCACTCGATATCGCTTTCAGGGCCCTGTCGAGTCCAGCAGACTTTATTGTTGTCGAAATGTACCTTATTTTTTAGGATTCCGTAGAAGAAAATGAAAATAACGAATCTTAGGAAGCTAGTCTTCTAATCTTTTGTTTGTAACTGATATTTCTAGCAGCTAGAGTCTAGCAAGTTATTGACAATTGAAGGAACTTAAGTTTCCAACAGTTGCATTTAGACTACGGAGTACGGACTAATATGTGGTAATAAATAGATCGACAGAGAAGCATCAATCAAGCTTCTCCGAAATACGAAGTCGTAGTTTATTTATGATCTTGTTTAACTTATTGAAAGCCAAGCAGTCGGTTGAGTTCATGTAACAATAAAACAAATGTGGTGTCTCATTTTACTGGCCGAGCCTACCCTTTAACAACTAAGCTAAATCAAATCCAAGGCGTCTTCGGCGAAATCGTATTCAATGAAATCTCTAGGGATTGTACCTTCTTGCATATCAAGATCCACTATAATACAACACATACAACCTATCACTTCAGAGGGCATGCCTTACGTAAGCCGAGGGGTTACAGAGCTTGCAATTTTTTGGGTAATCACGGGAATCGTTTGTTGACTAACGCTGATAAATTAATTTCATCACCCCAAAACGTTGAAAATATGTCTGAACTAGCTGTGACCGCGGCTTCGCCCGCGTGTACTACGGCTTGTCACCCCTATTTTACTCCCTTAGGAAGTATTTAAAATAGTAGCCAATGTCATTCTCTGACCCCTAAACTACCAATATGCATAAAACCGTGTCGATCCCTCGTAATGTGAAAAACAAAAACAAATCTATTCCAAGGGAACTGTACATTTTTCCGAAATAAAAAGTAACCTATTTGCTATTCCAGACTATAATCTATCTCTGTGCTAAATTTCGTTCAGATCCATTCAGTCGTTCTGGCGTGATTGAGTAACAAACGTCTATCCAAACTTTTGCATTTATAATATTAGTAGTAAGATATTTGTTTTTATTCAGATGCGTTTCAGAATGAAGGATATTAAATTACGAAATGGGGCAGCGAGTTCAAACAGCCAGCTCATTTCCAGCTGTCGACGCGTTACTGACAGGACGCAGGGATGCTCAGAAAGCAACATAAATTATATTTAATACATTCCCATGGTGGGACATCGTGTAATTTACAATTTCGTTTTCATATTAGCCTGTATTTAAACCTACTTCTGTTATTCTATCACTCTAATAAGACCCAATTTCACCTAACTCTATTGGTCATTAAACTGTCAAGCTCAAACCGCCTACATACAACAAAATTTTAATTGTATCGTTTCCGTGGCCCGTCTTGTCATAGTGATAGAATTAGTTCATTTGTCAAACTGTCAGAAGTACAGTCAACAACTTACAACATAATGACAAATCTCCTCAACATATTTTTATTGATTACAAATTACATTCCTATATTTGAGTTCCTGTCCTTTCAGTGTACTATTTCGTTGGTGAAATGTCGCTTCGGGTTGTTTACGGAAAATATCGTAATCGTAAAACATGTAAATTACGTTCGATACCATTTCCATGATGGGACAAAGTATAATTTCCATTACGATTTTATGATGATGTTGATTTGTATCGTCCATTTGTTACTGTTCATTACAATATTTAATAATGTTGCGTTGACTGGTTATTATTTACTCGTAGAGCCGCAATAATGTAAATTAAAAACGATTTTGGGACATTTGTTTTACTGAAAAGGTAGGTCATTTTAAAGTCAGGTTAGGCAAAGGTGGTATGATGATAAACCACTGATTGTTTGTGTTGTTGTTTCTTTTTTTTGTACATAACTTTATTTGTACGAAATCGATCTGTTACGAAACTGATAGTTAAAAGTCAAACGAGAAAAAACAAATTGGCATAACTTTAATGTATGCCCTTTAAAAAAACCGGCCATGTGAGATTCGAATTCGCACACCGAGAGGGTTCTGTACTAACTTGTAGTCACGCACGGGAATCGTTTTTTTGCGATGTACTACACGGTTTTCAAATTGTTTCCTTTACTTGAGTTAAGACATTTATCGTCATCGTTTTAGCCACTCCGATCCCACTGCAGGGTATAAGCCTCTTTCTTAGAGCGCCATGTACTTTTTTAAGACATTGCTTTGATTCCCCGAATGCGAATGTCATAATAAGCGGCCTATACGTCTGGTATCTTTTGATTGCGATGATTTAGAAGTTTTTTATTACAGCTATGTAGTAATGTAGTATGTACAGCAATGTAGTAAAATAACTTTTCTATATTGCCTCGGGTCTGGGTGTTGTGGTACCGTCGTTGTTTCTGATTTCTGTAACACAAGTGCTTTGGCTACTTACCACAGGATCAGAGCAATGTATGTGATGTTGTCCAATAATAATATTTATAAAAAGACGTACAATGAAGTGATCATATAAAGGTTCCTTTTTTCCCTTTTTAAGGTAGAGAAACCTAAAAACGAATCATCAAAATAATATGTCCCAACAAAATAAAAAATGTGTTGTTATACCTACAAACAACAATCAACAAATTAATGACAAATTGAATTCTCGGTTTCGAAAAATTTGTAACTTTATAAACTACTACTTTCGTAACTGGTAAAATATTTCAAAAAATGAATCCAAGTTTCAAAGTTGGTACAATGAAAGAATCCATAAAATATTTCCTTCGGTTTTGATGGCGGAAGCAAACGAGACATTTCCCAAAGTACATTTTAATCGCGTTGTTTTTCGCAAGGCCGTGTCACGTTAAGGGGCGCAATCTCTATCGATTGCCATGGCTTTCCGCTCCGAATCTGAAGCCTATTGAAATGAACGGACTCGGGGATTTTTTCCTTAAATTTATTGGTGAAATTAACACGTTTTCCGCCCCTAGAAAGCCATCACAATTGTCTCCTCCCATGATGACTTTAATATACAACGTAAGACTTAAACAATATTTTGTGATACATTCAGATTGTTGAGACGAAGTTGACACGTTCACTACGTGTGAACTTTCAAATACAATTATAAATTATTTGGAAAATGATATTTCAAAAAATTATATCGTTAATTTGGGTTGTTGTAGATTCGCCACCGAGTGGTTTCGCCACAAAAAAAAAAATGTGTAGACTTGTCACACTTCTTATTTTATTTAGGTGTTTTAAACTCGCCACAGTCGATTTCGAGTCGCCAAAGTACAGACTGCAGAAAAATCAAATACTTTATAGAAAATAGATATTTATTATTTAATCACAGGTTTTTTAACAATGAAGTCTTTATTAAAATCACAGGATACATTACAACTTGCCGATTTACTGGCAAAATCATAATAGTATAAAATATATATATATATATATATATATTAAAAATCACAGCAGGAAATAAATAATTAAACTTAAGTCTAATTTATAAATCACAGTTTTTAAATTGTACAAATAATTGTACACAAAAGAAAACAGCAGTGCTGACTGATTTTCCAGCTATGTCTTAAAAGTATAAAATGTATAATAAAATGTTAAGAAAAACTTTGCTTGCTACTTACGTAATTTTAACAAAAATGATATAAATTGGAGATGTATGGTGAGTTTACAACAATCTGTAGGTACCTGTAAAGAGTCTACACATGCTTTTTCATGTTTGTGGCGAGCTTACTTTCAATGTCTGGAACTTACAAAAGTATGACAAATTCACCTTGTAGCCAATCTACAACAAGCCGTTAATTTTATTAGTTGAAAACATCTAGTTATTTTACCTCTTTTTGAATATTAATCATAGTAAATACTTTTTTTTATGAGCGCTTCTTTAGTTTTGTTAGTTGTTACAAAAAAAAAAACATTAATCTAGCTGAACAACAACGTTAACGTTGCTTAGACTTTATTATCTTCAGGTTACTAGTATAAAGTATTCCTTTATACGTCCTACTGCAGGGCACAGGCCTCACCTCAACTATGAGTCGGTTTGGGCCATACTTCAGCACGGGGGCCCAAGATACTGGTATGTTTATAAATTAATTAATTTTGTTGTTTCAGACATTTAGTTTCCGAGCAATTACATCAGGATGGTAGCCGAAACCACACCCGTAAGTACTTAGAATATATATTATATAAAATATTCAATAAATGCGTTAAATGGATATCATTTAAAAAATTACGATATCGTTTACAGTATTTCTATTACACATCACAACCTTGTTATAAAATTGCCATACACCGCCATCTAGCGGACGTTTTGCACGACAACTGCTATATTCCCGCAGGATGAACATTTTCCTGAACTGGGTTTTGCTAACTCACCTAAAACCTACTAGGTGGCGCTGAACGTTTACTCGGCAAATGCTATCGCTACTGTCAGATGGCGTTTGTGTAGAATCGGGAATTCAAAGCGAACCCGAAGGTTTCTTACAATCATCCATTCTTTCCGTAGATGGCGTATTTAGCAAATTTAAAACACTGATATTTTTTCCAGATGACAAAAATATTAAGCATTAGCTCTTGGTTTTTATATTTCACAACTCGTTAGTTGTATGAAGACAAATTATGTGCTTTTGTCGCGAGTTAACTAGCATTTGGATATTAAAACTCGTTATAGCACCAGTAATGGGTGTTTGTTCAACAAAAAGAATGTAGTAGCTCTTCCGAAAAATCTTCTCTCTCGTAAAAGGCTGCATTCAAGCTTAATTTAATGCTCCGTGTGGAGTTCTCACGTTACATTTCTCGCATAATTTCGCGCGACTTAGGCGGGAGAGGCGAATTAAAAAATTTTGGCACGATATTCCACTTTTTAAAATATCATCGTGAAAGATTGCATACGGTCGGGTCAGCCCGGACGTCCATTGTCCACAGGACTGTGGCTGTGTTCGGTAAATTTATATAAACCGTTTCAGCCCTCATATTGCTCGCTATCGGTTCATTAATATACTATATCCTGTTGCCGCTTCATGCGATACAATAGCCCAATATAGCCGCAGAACGTTCGCGATTGCTCGAGTGGGGAATTTATAGCGGTTAGAATTTTGGATACTCGTTTCGCTACGGACGGATTTTGCAGGTTTTCTATTAATAATGTTCGAATCGAGTGGAGCGGAGCTGATATTGATTTTAAGATGATGTAGTATGTATGGGCTGAAGTTAAATTGGTGAGTTTGAATTCGTTCGAACATTTTGTTAGATTACGTTGATAATACAGTTACACGTTAAAATTTATACTGTTAGACAAATGATTCTTGTTATGTTCGTGTCGCCCTTAGTGTATACTATATATGTATGATACTTTTCATTCTCGCACGTTAGGTTAATGCATATGAATGAACCAGAAGAAGATGTACACAGCAGAATGTTTATAATCTTGGAGCAAATTGGATCTTGTGCGAATTCTAGTAAATTTGAGGAAAGCAAACCACTCCGCTGCAGACAGGAGTGTAGCTCACGCCTGTTCCGGATATTCAACGTTACGAATGGCTTTATTAAGACTAAATATTACAATTTCCCAGCAACTATTGCGATGGTTAGAATTGCTAATGTGCCGCCGAAGGAGCTCAGTGAAAAGATGCGATTGCACGCCGCCGACTCTGGCTTCCTGTTTTATGAGCGGCGAAATTGCAGTTTCACGCCGACTTGCCAACTTCAGCTGAATGTTACTTTTTAGACTGATTTAAATACTGTTATTTCTTGTCAGAGCCGCTTGTTAATAAATCCCCAAGCTTTAAATCTCAACACAGATAACGAGAATATAAAAAAGACAACGACAATAATAACGCAGTCATTCTCGAGCCTAGAAAGATATCTCGGAAAGGGGCTGCGTCTTGCAACCACAAATTACTATGATTTAATATTGCTTAGTTATCTGCGGGTTGGTAATTTGTTAGCGCGGATCTTGGGCCCCGCGTTGGGCGCCATTGTTGCTCGCCCGCGCCGCCTTTTGTTCATCGCCTACCTCCGCGATACCATCTTGAATTATTATGATTAGGATTCTTTGCCAAGTGACGCAGACTCGCTAATTCCTTCATTATCGTTTTAGTTCAGCTCACTCGGGGGCGCTTTGTAAAGCTTTTTGTTGCCGTCTCCAGTTGTTTGGACACGAATCTCGTCCGTAATAACAGGAATGAAAGACCCTCGGTCAAGCGACGTTGATTCGTTTACGTCGTCCACGTGTTAAACTACTCTATTAATTTTACATACGGTGGAGGTGACCCCCTAGATTAATAAATGTCACCATCGCTCGTAAAGCCAATGGAGTTCATATATCAAGCGTCGCGTCACGCCATACACTAGTCTGACTTTCATTTCATATAGTGCTCTTAAACGAATCGATCTTTGGGTGGCTTTTTCAATTAGTGAAAACATTCGATTGTCATTGTGTTTATAGTGTAATTGCTGGTTTGTTATCCATCCATCTTGACCAGTGTAATGGGTGGCCATCAGGGAAATGAATCGGCCGCCTGTCCGTTCGGACGGAATGGGAGCAGTGTACAAGTGTTCTCCGTGCGAAATTGCTTTCCATTATAATGCCTGAGGTATCTGGGGATGTGGTGTTCTCGCCCTGATTGTTTAACGATTATTATTTATGATTGCGTGCCTTTAAATTAAATGTTGATTTACGAAAATCCGCTAATAAACTCTGTCGGTTTCGGCATGATACTGATCTGTAACGGAGCCAAATGGCAAGACAGTTTTGTAACAATTGTAAGGCTCAGTCTTATTATATCACTAAAATATCCTTTATTCTTTTCCAGATTCCTCTCCTTTTGAAATCTCAAGACATCCAGAAGTATACCTATCCTTTTGAAGCCGACGCTCAAATCCCAACTTTACACTCCTGACTCCCATTCCCTAGCTACCATTTATTGTTGGTCGTAATAAAATTTTACACTTGACCGTGTATTTTTACTGTACCGCTAGCGTTGCACAGCTGGGGTACTATAAGTAATATTTGGCAGTAACTGTTAACTCAACTGTTAGTTTGCGGTGGGAATGGCGTGAAAATCGTAAATATCTCGCCGTTATGGTATGACTGTGCAGTTAGCGAGGATTGCAGATACTGCAATCATGGTGTAGATGGGGACAGTAGGCCCGCAGTCTACTGAACGCAAGGAATAACAATAGTACCGTGCACTTACACTAAACCTGGTAAGTAATGTGTGCGTTAACGCGATAAAATGCAAGGTGTTAGTAATAGTGATTCATGGCTTAACGATTAGGATTAAAATCTGATAATCGTCAATTAGGATTAGCATTATTAATGAGCGATCATTTTGATCTTCTCATATCACCAAAAATACTACTAATTATAATTTTAAATAATTATTTCCAGCTACTGTTTCTCAAAATTAAATTTGAAAAGTTTTTATTTAAAAAAAAACAACATTTGAATAGAATAGTCAGCCTATTCGCTGACTAGGTATCGCGTAACTACTAAGGTACTGTCTCACTGAACAACGCATTCGTTCAATTTGGTAATTACTACTAATAGTAGTAATCGAAACATCTTTACAAACGATTCTATTAGTGAGTATATCTCATAATCGCCCATCACAAGGCCGTCCATCCTTCTGTGTGTCCGTATTTTGTGCAGCAGACACTGCAACGGCAACGGCACGCGGCGTGCGTGCCACACCCCATTCATTAGGCGCCGAGTGCTTCCGCGCGTTTATCAATCTACCCGCAACGTTGCTGCCCACTCCTGCTTCGGCCGGGATTTACAAGACGACGATGGGGTGTACCAAGCATTGATATAAATGGGGCTTAAAATTGATGTGTTTGTGAAACGTGACATAGATTTATTTAGCTAAAATAAACAACTAATAGAAATGTTTCGCGCATTTAGAATTAAATGGTCATCAAAAGTCTTCGAAATTAACAAATTTAATATGCATAAGCAGGATAAATAGGCCTAAAAAGTGATTACAAAACAGAAGTAGAATAAATAAATAAATAAATGAAGTTTATTTCATTAACAAAGTTTATCTTAATCTATTACAAATGTTGACTCATTCTAGTAAGTGCTTGTGCACCTGTATCAGAAGGAGCCACTCTTCCATACCTTAAATTGATTTATCCTATCCATCCATCCATTTGTTTATTAACTATGTAGCACTACTTATGTAAATAATTTAGAAACTTATGAATTAATTTAGATTAATGTGTGTGTGTGTGTGTGTGTGTGTGTGTGTGTGTGTGTGTGTGTGTGTGTGTGTGTGTGTGTGTGTGTGTGTATGTGTGTTGTGTGTGTGTGTGGGTGCGTGCGTGTGTGTGTTTGTGATTGCGGGTGAGAGTTAGTCTGGATATCCAATATATAACATAATATAATTAGTATGTAAGGAGAAGTTCAGTTTCAGTGTAATCTAGTGTTTTTAACCAAATTGTCAAAGTTCTTTTACATTCTCTGCTTGTCATCGGATAAAGTTGTAGTTCTTTGTTAGAGCGATTGTATAAGAACGATGAAAGGTATTGAAACTGGCTGTGTGCAAATTTTGTGTGTGTAGCTTTTGTTGAGGCCACCGTATAATGTTTTCTTTTTTGTAATAATTTGGTATCAAAATTTAATAATTTATGTTTTTTAAGCACTGTATGTAAAATATAAAGTTTTCTAATGGTAAGTAAGTCCGCAATTGAATACAGAGCTTGTGTTGAAAATCTTCGCTTTTTAGAATACATGACCTTCAGCAATCCTCGTTGAGCTCGTTCCACCTCGAGAAATTTTGTTTTTAGAGCCCCTCCCCATATAGTCAAACAGTATGTCAGTATAGGTTGTGCCAGTGCTATATACACTTGGTTAAGAAGTTTCTTAGTGGCTATATATCTCAACATTTTAAAGATCCACATCAGCTTACGCGTTCTAGTCGCTACAAGGTCAATATGTGATTGCCAAGAAAGCCTTTGATCCAGCATAACACCGAGGTATTTAGTAGATGTTACCTTGGATATAGAGGAGCAGTGACATTTTGCGTCTTTACTACAAGTAGCACTATGTATTTTAATATCGAGATCACTATTCGGTTGGTACCTATCTAAAATTGAAAAGCACATGTAGTTTGTTTTGTGTGTGTTCAGCGTCAACAGATTTATTTTGAGCCACTCCGCGATAACTGATAACCCGTTCTCAGCCTCAGCTTTCACTTTGTTCCAAGAGCACCCAGAAAAAACCACCGCAGTGTCATCAGCATAAGAGAAGACCCTGGCGTCTCCAGTCCCTATGTTACACAGGTCATTGATGTAGATCAGGAACAAGGTAGGGCCAAGGACACTGCCCTGCGGGACACCATAGGTCACACCAGTTCGTTCACTTACAGTTTGGCCTACTTTTACCCTCTGTATCCTCCCATTAAAGTAGTCAGTAAGTAAATTAAGTGGAGTGCCCCGTATACCAATATGTTCCATTTTTTGTACCAGGATGGGGACAGACACGGTGTCAAAAGCTTTTTTCAAATCTAAAAATACTGCCAAACACTTATCTTTACTATCAATTTTGTCAACAATTAAAGAGGTTAATGCAGTCACCGCATCGTCTGTACTTTTTCCAGAACGAAAGCCATATTGTGATTTTGATAATATGTGAAATTTATCAAGGTAGTGCTGAAGTCTTGTATTGATAAGTTTCTCAATAATTTTAGACATTGCTGGCAAAACAGATATCGGCCTATAATTGTTAACATCCTTCCTATCCCCACCCTTGTACACCGGAGTGATTATTGATTCTTTTAGGGGTTTCGGAAATACTCCTTTATTAAAACATAAGTTGGCAAGGTGAGTGATGATCGGTACTACTATATTAGCACTAAGTTTAAGGAAACTGGTTGGAACATCATCCCAGCCTGGAGCGCTGTTTGATTTTAGTCCCATTAAGACGGAGTGTACTTCTTCCGGGTCAGTATCGAGTAAAACAAATGAAGACAATTGTGACTTTCCTCGGGGTACGTTTGCAGTGTTTTTGTTCAAATTGGATTGAGATATAGAATCAGCTAGATTTTTGCCAATGTTACCAAAGAATTCATTAATATAGTTAACAGATTTTAGCGGGGTAGTTTCAATATTGAGTAGCTTTGTGTTATCTGAGTTATTTTGTTTAAGGTGTGTAATTGATGCTATATTATTCCAAAGCTTCTTAGGGTCACTAGTAGAACCCCGCAGCAACTGTCTTTCATAACTACGTTTTAGCTTTTTAATAAGGTTATTGCAGAAGTTGCGGTATCTTCTAAAGGTAACCCTCAGAATCTCATCATGAGGATTATCTCGAAGTTTGCACTGCATACGATCTCTATTTCTGATGCATCTTAATATTCCCGGGGTTATCCAAGGTTTTATATTGCGATTCTTCCGGGGAATATAAGCATCTTTCGTATTATTTTTGAGTGCTGTTGTTATCATATAGACTAGGTCGTCTGTTAACTTCTCAGGATCATCGCAAGACAATAAGGCTTTAGTATTCATGGCTGTGAGGTCGTTCAGTGCCCCATCATAGTCAGTTCGCTCCCTGGTTTTTTTACTCTTATATTTATAATTGTTATCATTAAGGTGTAGTAAAACCATAGCGTGGTCTGTAACCGTTGTGTTTAGAACTGCTATTTGAGCGCGGACTCGAAGGCTCTCTAATTTAATCATTACATGATCCAGGCAGTTATTACCTCTAGTAGGGATATTATGACCCATGGCAATACCATGTGTCCCCAGCATATTTAGGTAATTCGATCGATTTCTACGCTCCAAGTTCTGTTCAGTGTCATGTAGTATTGTGTTAATATTTATATCACCAGCCAAAATTTCACACTTGTTCGGCATAAGTGAGTCTAAATGAGCATCCAAGGAATCAATAAAGGGGTCACAATTTGTATAAGAAGGAGAACGGTATATTCCCAGAATTGTTTTGTTGCCTAATTCTATTTGTAGACAAGTAGCCTCATTTAAGTAAATTTCCTTAACATTGGCCTGAATACCATTTTTGATATATACTACTACACCGTCACTCTTATTTATGTGTCTAGTTGAGAAGAATAAGTCATAATCTGCCAGTGGTGGGATGGCTTTATGATCACAGAGCCAGCACTCTGTTAAGATAACTATGTCAGGATATAATTTTAGTTGAAGAAATGAAATCAAGAAATTATCGAAATTACAATATACACTTCTAACATTTTGAGTAAGTAATGAAAAATTGTTATCATAGATGTTAATGGATTTACGCAAGTCTCCGATGTCGCATCGCGTAGAATATGCAATCTCCATTTGATCTACCTCATCTGTACTATTTAAAGAAATATTATTCATCTTTAGTTCTAGAAAAAGTCAAAGTCAGTGTAACATTGTCGATTTTATGTAAATAATAAGTGTAATACTGAATATACAGACCAATGATAGAGTAGGTATATATGTGTGTGTGTTGTGTGGTATGTGTAAGTGTGTAGTGTTCAGTGTGTGTATGAGTGTAATGTTCAGTGTGTGTATGTGAGAGAGAGTTGTATGACATCAATTGTTGATTGAAGTGGTGAGACATAATATGTTTGAACCATTTTGAAAACAATGACACAAAAATAACATAATAATACCCATATTCCTCCTGTAGACAATTTGGTGAAGAAGGTACAAATACATTTCTTAGAGTATGAAGGCAGACTAGTATTAATAAAACCTCGCAAGACCTATGGTGTGTCTGTAGTAGATTACATGGTATACATAAGTGATAATATGCTACCGAGAACCAAGAAAAAACAACCACATATAGTCAACAATTATTTACAAGTTGCTGAACCTGTGCTTCCGATTTTATTGTTATTATAGGGGAGTTGTCAGTTTTCCTTACGTATATTCTCCCGTAGGCGGTCCAGCAGTATTTGTATTGTTTCATTTTAACAAGATCTCTAGCTAGAAAATGGAGGCGGGCCCCTCTGGCGGTCAGCTGTTCCGAGATGAATATTGGTGTATCTTCTGAGACAGAATAACATTATTATTGAACTAAATTTTCCAAAGTAGGTAATAGAAAATACAACTCTTTTATTGTATTAGACACCAAAACAACACTGCTTATTTACTGTATAGCTACCGTAGGTGGGGGCTGGTAAGGTATAATTTTAGCCTATTACTTAACAAACACAAATGTTACATAGCCAAATTTTACTTAAACTGCAATATGCTTGCATCTACTCAGCTTGGCTTGTACCGCGTTTGAATATTTAAATAGCTAACTCACTATGATGAAATATGCATTGCGTAGCTCAAAATGTAACTTTCATAGTATAACTTGTTGAATTTTCGGTACAGGGTTCAAAGAATTGTAAAGCCCTAGATGGGATGACAATGTGACGTAATTGTGTGTATTCTCTGATCATCGAAAGATTCATGCATTTGGATTGCCTCTTTGTCAGCGAATGTAACCTATCCTGAATGTTTTTTAAAATATTGTTCCTCATATTGCAAAGATATAACAAAAAACATTAATCTTCTTAAACGTAACCCAGCTCACTCAATTTGGTTCGGAAATCGATAAAGCAATCGAAAACTCTAAATTTCCAATTTGTCAGGCACCCACACGCTTAAAGTAAACGCTGGCCTTTCAACCCGTCGATGCTCGAGGGTTCCGTAGCTACAGATAAGAGAAAGCAGCCAGTTCATTTAAATTATATTTACATTACTGTTCATATAGGATTAAGTCACTGATAAAAAAGTGGACATGAATTTTGACAATATCTGTTTATCGCTCCGTTAAGAGTTTTCGGTTTTTTCTATAAATTTTTACATTAAGTTGATTCTACATCTAGCAACGAACGTCAAAGGTTAAATGAGTCATGACTTTGTGTCATAAGACTGTCGGTCACTCACACTGGATGGTTCTTTTTCCAGGGTAAAATAATGCACTCCAAGACCAGTCCTTTTTGAATGTTTGTGACGACTTACAGTTCCTACTTAGTTTATTTTGCTTGATAGATTTAAATGTCTCAAGCGAATGCTAAAAAGTCCCGAAATCTAACCTTAAGTATCTAAGCTTCTCTATAAACCAAAAGCTTGTTAGACTAATGTCAATTGGTTGTCAAGATGGCTCCTACTAACTAATTATAGTAGATGACAATGACGTGACGTGCCAATTATTTAAATCTCCTAATCCAGAGATGCCAAGAGAATGAGTGGGCCGTTCCATCTTGTCTATGCTCTCCAGCTCCGGCTAAATTCGTCGTATAAAGTGCGGGCGTAATGTCCGGCGCCGGAACCGGCCCGGACACCTGCGGCCCGGTGATCCCGGATTAGTGCCGGCCCTCCCCGCGCAGCTGAGATGCGATAGATAAAGCGCCCATTAATGTTGCTGAATTATGCTGACTTGAGACTACTTAAGGTCCGGTAGTTTGTAGTTTCGCTTGCTGGCTTCCTTGGTAATGTTTTGCGAATCGACCCATTATCTTACACATCCGATAGCTTTTTAGCTCGTGTTCGTATAATGTGATCTTCATTTTCAACACACCTTAGTGTTGTTTTTCTATTGTTTCCGTTCTGGATTTCTATTAAAAATATTGGCAGCTATTGTTAAGTTAAGAGCTGGTAAAATAATGTTTAAGGGTCATTTTGTACCTATATATTATTACAAGATAATAATATATTTCTCAAGGAACAGAATTTTTTTTAACACTTTTCAGGGACCTAACCATGGGATTTAGAAGTACCGAGTTCAACCCTGTTTTGTTTTTTGTGTATACAGTTTGATGTTAAAACAACACTTCTTAGGTTCTGTCTAGAGTTTATATGGTTAGGTTAGGTAAATCTTTATGAACAGATTTGTTTTAATAGCTCAGCACTTTAGCAGTAAGCTTAAAAATATATTAAGTGCCCGGAAGAGAGCCTATATACTGAAAAATAAGTATTATTGACTATTAATACACATGAAACGTCTCTTCTTGACTGTACGTGTCACAGTCCCAGTTAACACTGCGCCCAATGGATCGAGCATGGTCAGATTTATTCGCATCGGATCTACCCGCTCCTGTGGTTCCGAATCGTGAAGACGCGGTCACTCGGAATGAGAGGGATGGCTTAGGCTTGTTGCACACGAAGCGACCAGTTTAATGCGAAATACGCATATTTCTGACGATTGACGGTGTACTGAACATTTAACTGACATATCTGATGTACGTAGCACTATGTTACGTTGTCGTGAAGTGTCCAGATAGGCTAGCCTGTGTTGTACAGAGCTAGCAGTTATGGATGTCTGCATAAACTTTGTATGATTCCTGGTTTGTTCAGAAAACTATATATTTTGTAAATGGACGCGGGTCTCGGTATTCTGGGAGACGTCTCTGGCCAATTCATTGTCTAGAACCTTGTAGTAGCCTTGTAGATGCGGATTCCTTGCTTCAAGACCATGACAATTGGTGTGTTGTCAGGCGCATATTTATTAAGTTCTAGAAGTTACGGCATATTTCTGATGAATTACCGCAGTATACTAGCGGCACCGATCTTGAGCGCAGGGCGAAAGAAGACCATTACGATTACGTGATATGGAAGTCGCGCGACGCGCCCGCACCGTCGGCCGGGATTGGTCGCTTGCTCCGCGCACAAGCGTCTCTGATACGATGATTGTCTCTTAAGATGCGCAAAGCGATCCCCACTCTTTCCTCCAGCGTTCAAGATCCATGCCGGGGATTGTAACTGCAACTGTTTTAATTTAGAATATCTGTCGCTCAACTCCTACATTATTTGTTTCGTGATATGGACGAAGAGCTTTATCTGCCACTTTTTGGTTAGAAAGAGACGAGCGTATGACGAATCAACCGTGCGCCCTTTGATCAGCGATGCGCGCAGGGATGCGGTCAAAATGTCCCCCACTAACGGTACCGTGTTTTTATATGGTTTACCGAAGAATGCCCTTTTGTATGGTTAGCTTGATTTCGCAATAAATCATTTCACTGAGCAAATCTGTCTTAGAGGTTTCTGGACGCTTATTACATTTACGAGCCGAACATTGTTGCCGTTGGGTTTTTTTGTACCAAAAAATACAATTTTTACATTGTTTTATGTAACGGTTTACGCTACCTACTAACGTAACACGCATATCCATATAGACTACTGAATGGAAGATGTTTTTGTGCATACTTCGAGAGTCGAGAATATTATATAATTCTACGAACACACAACCTGTTAATTTGAGTTTATTATTTGAGAGCCTCTACAAACTATTTAAGCACAACGTAAGTGTTCTAAAGAGAAGTAGATTCCACTTGCACTCATAACTTAGATGCACTTGAAACTTGATATTGCTAGCTTATACACGATGCGCGACCGGGATGCGTTGAAGACAAACAAAATGGTACCAAGGATAATATTTTCACTTTAAAAAAAAGACATATATGCTTGCAATATCATGTTCCTTACATATAGAAGTCTAACACACGTCACTATGCACTGCCCTAGGGCAGTTATGCTAGCATAACACATTCAGAATACATGCATTGCCTCGATTTGGATCCTGGAATTTTTGTATCGATTTGCGGTTTATGTGCAATCTTGTCATTTTGCGCTAAGTGCGAACTACGGGCGTATTGTTACGATTATACTGGGTTGTGGACCGGTGCGTTGCAGTCAATATAGAAATTGGAAACGCAGTAGTCTCACCATAGGAGTAGGTGTCTATTTTGCGAGCCGGTATGTGCGCATAAGTGCTTTCTACTTACCTTAAATGCAAGTCTTAACAGTTATCTTTGAGCGATCGCCGCAAGCCCCATGATTTAGCTTTTCTGCACAGAACAGTCAACGGGTGTTATCAATCAAATCATGTCTCTCTGTCTGTTCCACATCGCATACATAATATCCTTTAAGCTAAATTTTTCAGCTACCAATCTTCAAAACTAATCTAGGTAGACACTCCATTTGCCAGGATGCGCGCGGATAATAGTATTAACGCGGCTGTGCCAAATCTGGATGTGTGTTTCGATCCACTTGATAAGTTTAAGGATAAGATCCGGGGGCTTTTGTAGAACCCCTAACTTAAGGACTATTCAGATCCTTAAAGGAGCAACGAAACTTGACCTGCCAGTCTTGCCACTGACTGCTTCCTTAGTAAATACTTTTTGTGTCGCATCATCTAGGTGGGCTTACGGTATCTACCTCAATTCTGCCCGGTGTGGTGTGCGCCAGTCACTGCGCGTCCGATTGGGCCCATTCATTATGGCCCATTTATTGGACATTAAGCACATTGCTAATGGCTGCACCGATTTAATTAACGCTCTAAAATAGACAGCCGTTGTTTCCGTACGCGTCAATCAACACTTAACGAAAATGCTGTAGTGGAAGGGAATAGGCAATTGTGATGTTTTATTGTGTGGAACTACACATTAACACAATCTTTTATCATCTAATTTCGAATTTAAATTCATAAGTAATAATTTCGACGTTTCCATACAAACTGATGTCAGCTGGTCGCGGTTTAGTATGGGAAAGTGTAGGTATATTTTTGCAATTTCGATGTTGACCTCATAGAAAAAGTTACTGCATTTTAGCAGTAGAATCACCCCCTAAAAGGTTTTGCGTTATTTTATTAATACCTTGTAGAGTGTCCTATTATTTTGTCCAGCCTGTATAATTAGAAGAAATTAAAGAAACTGCCCTCAAATGTTTCATGAACATTGCAGCTTGAAAACGTGACATCGGTTTCTAGTAACACTTTCTAAGCGCACGAACGCATTGCCTCCATAGCGAGACGCTTACGCGGCACTCCATAAATTTGCTCTCTCTACAATGGTATAAAATGAAATCACATACCTAATTGTCTCAACATGTAAACTTCTTCTTCTTCGGGTGCCTCTTCAATTCTGAAGGTTGGCCGTCAGCTTCTTGAACTCCTCTTTATCAGTAGCCAACCGAAACAGTTGTTTACATGTAAACCAACCGAAACATGTAAACGTCATACTGTATTATCTACACCAGTTGTAGATGCTAATTTGGGCAAAAGTTTTTTTTTTTCCTTGACAAAGCAAACTATCAACTTTCAAACACACACATGTATGTCACTTGAGATATGGGAAGGGTCATTCCAATTTACAACCTTTGAAATGGGAGGCGGAGGGCACCGACCACTTTTGTGACACGTAATGTATGGACAGCCCGGAGGCCCTTGATGCACTCATGTAAATTGACATCTATTTCAGTTTATCTTCCTTACAAAGCTGCCAAGCTGGCTGGTTGTGTGTTCCAATTAAGTTAATAAGATGGGATAAAGAAAGGTTTTTAGACAAGGAGATCCGATATGTACCGTGACGTCACATTACAGGACTGCCATACATTTTTCATAGTAAAAGTTGTTTTAGAAAGAGATAGGTATACCTAATTTCTAATTACTATATTAGGGTTATTTTACCTAAAATCAATTTTGTTTTCACTATTAGCAAATATAATTTTATGTGTTTTCTTATACATATAGTAAAAACAATATTTTTTTCATGAATATTCCCTATTTGTACTGATACTAGTCAAAACATACCATTTATTGTAGTGGTGTATTAATGTTCTTTCGCTGTACCCGAGTACTTACTTTGTTTGGTTTGTGTAGTGTGAAATAATATTTCTATAAATCTATTCAGACAGCATCAATAATCTCGAAATTGAAGATGTCTGCATCGCCAATTAGACTTGTTAGGGCATACTGAACTTTACTACATCTGAGAAAAGAGCCACCGGAATTTCGCGACTGAATTTTTAAGTGATGTTAAAAGGTAAAATACTGCGACTTTTTTGATAGTGAAAAACGCTAAAGTAAATTAAACCTTATTTTAATTCAAATAAGCAGCACTGGATTTATGTAATATAGGTACATTAGTGTATTGTTAAGTTAATAATAACATTCTTCATTGGCATTCATTGGCGCTTAATATTTGCAAAACATGATATTCGTATTCTAATATCTTCAGTGTATTCTAAATAGTATTCCCTTTATCAAACTCACGCTATTTACAGTTTAAAAATAAAGTTAGGTGCCCTTTTTTAAACCATTATTTTCGTGAAATTTCCACCTGTTTAAAAAAAAATAATGATGGCTTATTTTTGCCTTTTAAAACTCACGCACTGACCTAAAACCAATAACATGCTAACCTATTCCTTTCAAACAATTATCTCTACAACGATATACGAAGGTCCAGTGGCTCTCATTCGATATTCCGCGCCCGCCCCTCTAATGGAATAGAGATGTGAACTGGCCGTCAGACGATCGATTTATATTTTATTTTCGTAAATTGCACGGAATGATGACCGGTAACGGTAACCCTTGTCAGGCGGTAAAATGTCTGCCGCGCGCGCTAAAATCACACTCGTGTTACAGTTTTTTTTTAAAATGACACGTTCGGCCGTTTGTTTTTGTAGTGCCTTTTTTCACGCCAGATTATATATACGCATTTGGCTATTGCGATTACTTTTTCGATGTTTGAACTTGTTTGTATAGGGTTTTCTGTCACTATAAAGTTATTTGCGGTAGAAGCTGTTTAAAGTTTTAAAGATTAAAACAATTTCGGCTAGAACTGTTAGATTTTGCTTTTTTCATCTTTATCACAGAAAAAATCCTGTCTCCGGTTTCGTTCTGCCTTAGGTTTGTTGTTATTTAATAAAAGGTTAAGCCTTTTCTAACTGTAATTGAATTTTTCCTAGTTTTTTAATGGTTGGTTTTTTCTTCGATCGCGATCAATATCGGAACAAATGAACAAAAAAGCAAGCATTTACAAATACAAAAGCCAACGCTGATGCATTCATTCGCAGCCTTGAACAAAGTAAGTTAGTTTTATTAATACGTGCTATCTATTTGATTTACCGCAGGGGTAATGAATGGTAATACAGTAATGGAGTTTGTTCACAAAACGAGGAAAAAATGATGATAGGCACGCAATTCAACGGCGCAATTTTTAACATTGTATGAATATGATGCCACAGGTATTCGACCATTCGAAACTATAGAACTACTAAACTAACAGAACTTTTTGGAACTAATGATAATGTCATTGCCTGTTCCTATTTTAAATAAAAAAACATCTGACAACCACGAGATCCTTGCCAAACTGGATATTTTTGCTCAGTATGGCCACTTGAATAAGTATGTCTATCTGTTATCTAGTTTCCAGAGTATAAGGTATGCTTTAATTGGGGCTAGACAATGGTGTGACGTGACTATGGAACAATTTTTGTTCATTAAACTAAATTACTAATATAATCAACCCACAATTCGTGTAAGTGAGTGTGCTTATATTGGTTGATGTCATACTGGCAAGATATATTCTACAACACATTTGCACCTAAGAGGTACATCAATAAGAGAAGAACACGACTAAGTCGCAATTGCAAGTGTGTGGCGTTCGCCTTTAATTTTCTGTTACATAAACGTTGAACTGTGAATTAATCGCGTTTTAAATTGTAGTAAGCTTCGCGGTTTAGACCCAAAACGACTTTAATGTTGGTATTATGGCTCAATGTTATTTAACCAATAAAAATAAATGCCTTTCGACGATTCTTCTCTTAGGGCAATGCCTTTTTTTTGCTCTTCTTTTCACATACAAATCAAATGTTTGCCAAACAGCCAAAATCTTTCCGATCTATTTTAGTTAACAAGTATTTTTAAATACAGAAGTTAAACTTATCGATATGACGTTTCTATCCAACTTTCATGGCATGGACCTAGAAAATAGTTATAATAATACGATTTTCTTTTCTTGAGGCTTAAGAAGCGTCCCTGTCCTAAATTAGAATAAAATAAATAAAATATGAAGTAGATAAAACTTATTGGTGTAGATATAAAAGGCCGACTGCTCCATCGAACATACTTTTATTGGACGATGCTCTTTCCGTGCACTCCATATAGTTAGGTGTAAATGCTGCAATAGCTGCAAATTGACACGCGACTAAAAGAATTACGACCTCCGGTCCGCCGAGTCAATATATAAATTACGTACAGACGACGTAAGAGCCGCGCCCCACACTTACTTCATACTTATTGAGACAGCGCTTTCCGCTTCACGCGAAATATAATGCAGCGCTTTATTGCAACGCTTTTTAAATTGTAAGTAGCTCCGTAAAAGGTTTTAACCGGTGAAACTTGGATACAAAAATGTAGTTGTCGGCGAACTTATTTAATGGCCGCCAGCATTTTAGTTTGGATTCTTGCGAAGTGTTTTGGATGATTCATATCATCGAAATTGAACTGTATAAACTGAACTTATATTTCAACGAAGTTCTGTAGAAGTTTTTTTTTTTATAATCGTACACCAACGTGGATGAAGTATGGCCGTACTTATTTTTATATCGAAATGAAGAAACAGCGTAGATAGCTTTTAAGCCAATAAAGAACTCAAGAAATCTACAATCTGTATATAATGGACCGCAATAAGTAATTGTGTACTGAAATTAATTATGTACATTCACCAACTGGTGTAAATACGTGGACCTTTCAATTCGTCACCCAATAAATATAATTATAGTAAATGACGCCTAAAAGTTACATTGTTAAAGATATTGAGAGAGAGAGAGAGAGAGAGAGAGAAGGTCTAGCAGACTACCACATTAGAGAGACAGAAGAACTTAAGTTTTTTCAGCAATATTTCACAATCATTAATATAGACGATGGTCTATTCAATTCAATTCAATTCAATTCAATATATTTATTGCATTCTATAATGTTACACAGGTGCTATAAATAGGTACATAAAACAGAACATTATAGATCCTGTAGGGCACAACAATAAGATAGGTATTGTGGGCAGAGAGGATGACGCCATGCATAATTAGATCAATTTGCTTATTTTAATTGGCCTAAAAAAACTTCTGTATCGTTCAAAGAGTCAACAAAGATCCTAAATTATATATGGTGAAAATGGATGAATAGGAACATTTAAAACGGTCGACAGAAGTGTCAACTTCTAAACTGACGCCATTTCATATTCCGTTAGAGTTGTTATAAATAGTACTATGAGCCAAGGGACTGGTTGAAACTCCAACACATTTTTGTGATTTAGTTTGGCAAATAAAAGATTATGTAACAGTTTCCAAATTTTAAACAAGCAAAAATCTAATTATTGACTAAAAAGGACCAATTTACTTATAATTGGTATCATTACTTACATCAATTTTAAGACCGACTAAACTGCTAATCCAATTAAGATGTACTGGTAACTAACTACGTTCAATCGGGATATAATATATTTAATTTTTTAATGTGATTCTTCCAAATGTTACTTACTTTTTGTTTCTTTTGTGTGATTTGTGTTATATAGTTTCTGCCAATTCCGCCAGAATTCTACGAAAGAAGCGCCACTTCTAACCAAATCTTTAAACATTCTAGAATCGTCTTTTCGTCGCGTTAATTTGGTTCCTTGCCAAAGGTAATGGTAAAGGTAATGTCAGTTTTAGAAGATGAATATGTCGAACTCCGATTTTAAAAAATCAAAACAATCAATGCTTTTGTAATACCGCATTCAATAAGCTTGGAAGCTAGTTAAAAAAGTTGTCCTTTTTGTTCGTATAAACAAACTAAATTTATACTAAATCTGATTGCTGCAGGCCCTCGGCCTATTGAATCAGACGCGGTAACACGTCGCTCTGCGCGAGATTGTTAAGCTGTTTTGTAGGGCGCTTTAAACGTTTTTACTCTGTTTGCTAATGGACTTCGGCTGGACACAGACTCGGAATTGCAGTGTAACAGTTACAACTGACGTAAATGCAATTCTGCAAATCGCATTCGAATGTTGTGCTAAGGTAAAGTCAGATCGCGTAAGTTAAAAAAAGATAGACTTTTGCGAGAAATGAAGCCCGACTCGACCGCGTCACGGTCAGAACTGGTAGGTCAAGGCTAAAAAAAACGAAAATTCGTTTGGCCATTTAATAGTGTGTAGTATATTTTAGTGACTGTTTAGTGTTAAATTTTAAATGATAACTTTATGACATTGCTTCTTGGGCAATACAACCACAATGTCGTTTTTTTGATACAAACTTAGCATGCAGAATAGTTTTTTACATTAACTGTATACTGAATTTAACTGCTCTGTTACGTTACTTATCGTTTTACTCAGCATCCGCCAGTATGAATTGCGTCTTTTTTCGCTACAGTTTTCGCAGCCGTGACGTCAGTCGTCGCTGCACTCAGTTTGTAGTGTGTGTACTGTATGCTATTACACTATGGTATACGGCATTATACATCATGGTTTTTTAAACAGTCATAAACAGCTTACCGTTTTTGAAGACAAAATGCTTTTAAACTTCCATTCAGATATTGAAAACGAGCACTGCACGTAAAGCCTAGTTAGTTTTTTACATTTGACAAGTGAAGCGTGCAAGTGATTGCTACTTGCACATGTCACTAGCACTGGCTTGTCACTAATCAAAATTTTATGTTAATAAGGCAACGCATTCATAAAAAAATAACGTTCCAAATAGAGCTCAGCGATTGTACAAATTCTAAAGATAGACAGATATTTTAGACGTTCTCTTTTTGACACTGTCAAATTTTACTGTCTGGTAACTCGTAACTGTAATTCCCTGCTTTGAGACCGTGACAGGTTTTTTAAAACATTATGTGCCAGGCAGCAAATGCCTGGCACATAGGTAAGTTAAAAAAAAAACTTCACAATACGCAGTCATCACAATACCGAATTTCCCACAAATAAAACTGCCTCCAAATAGATACTGCGATGCTTTCTAATTTCCGCTTATCATCAAAAGAAAATAAAAACAAGAACAAGAAAATAAAAGGTCTGGTGAGGAACTTTATTCGTTTATGCTTCCATAAGCGAAAACACGCTTTAGTGAAGGTACTATCTTTCAGCTTTTACCTTTATTAAACAAGGGAATCTTACTACACCGACTGTGTTGAATGTCAAATATTACAACATAATTTAATTGAAACGATAAACTTACACATACTTTTTTATACAACCATGTATTTTGGGAGACGACTTCTTAAAATGTATTATTTGTTTATATATTATATGTACGTTTATATTTTATCGATATTTATAAAAGACTTTTTTTATCGACACTTTAAAAAAACCGGCCAAGTGAGAGTATTTGCGCAACCAGGGTTCCGCACAAACTTGTAGGTATGTAAATAAATCGCCCTTAACGGGAATCGAGTCTCGAAGATATTTACTTAACTAATTTCCAGTTAGTAAAAAAAAAGTGATGTGACTGATGTGATACCGGACTTGGTGTCGCTATCTCTGAGGTCCCGGGTTCGATTCCCGGTCGCTCAGTGAAGAAAAATAACTTTTAAAAAAAGTAAGTTATTTCCTAGAAAAATAAGTTTTTTTTTCATTATCAACACCCAGGTGTTGTGGTACCGTCGTTGTTTCTGATTTCTGTTACACAAGTGCTCAAGCTACTTATCATAGAATCGGAACAATGTATGTGATGTTGTCCGATATCTACAAATTTACGTTTTTTGGACTTTTTCCTATGTTGTGCTCTATTTGAAAAAATATATATACGATTCTTGGTCAACTGGAAGTAACCTATAGGTTTTGATTCCTTTGCGAGTACCAGAAATGCGGCAAAAACAGCCGTATCCTTTGATTGCGTTGACTTAGAAGTTTCGTTTTTTAACAGCTTCAAAGGATTGAAGACCTGAGTTATTTGATATTAATTTAAACCTGCCTTCACGCGTTTTTGCCTTTTACTTTTGCCTAAAATGCTAAATGACCGATCAGCTGTTAAACTTTATGTTAATATGTCACCTTGTTTTCGATATTAAAATTTTGGACCTACGTCAACAGCAAAATTAGAGATTTTTTTGTTATTATTTCAGTTAAATCTAGTAGAAGTTCAAATTTTGTATGATTGTAGTAAATTAATTAGTAATAATTAATAATAGTAAATAAGTAAATTAGTAAATTAATACTTACATAAGTATCAGACCTCAAGATTTCTAACAAAACAAAAGAGTCTGTTGGACTGTTTGTGGGGTTTCCTCCAGTAAGTTTTACAACACCCAACCAGAAGGCACTATTTACGTTACTAGTACCTACAGCTACCGTTTTACGAAAAATGCTTACCGGTACCTATCCACATAGTTATTTGGCACTCGGTACACTGAGCGAAACCGTCCGTTTATGTACAACAGTCTTCTTCAAATATACAGGGTTACATTGCAAAGGGGTGCCAAATTTAAAAAAATAAGATCTAGGGAACAAAGAAGCGTCTTAATCGTTTTTATTTTTAATAATCGTATGTTACGAAAAAAAATATACTTTAAAATATCCGAAAATAAAGTAAATAGAGGAATACAAGGACATATCGCAGTGCAAATACGGTGCAATTTTTTCATGAATGAGTTAAATTATCCACGCGTACGATTTTTAACAGCGGATAGGAATAATTGAATGTGATTTTTTTTTCTTTGCTTAGTTCCATTAAGTTACTGATTCTGAGCCACTTCTAAAAATTTGGCACCCCTTTGCAATGTATGTATATAGTATTTAGGTTAACTTTATTCCCTTGGAACAAAGGTTATTTTCTGGAAAAAGTGTATGATGTATTTTTGGAGTCGACTGAACTGCACACATTTATGACGCAGTTCTGTGTTTGTAGGTCAGATGCGGCAAACAAACCACTGGTTTAGTGTGATTAGAAGAAAAAAATGTTTTAGTTGATACCTTAGGTACCCGTGAAAGAATAGCAAATAATTTATCCGTAAAAATATAGCCTTATCTTAGTCTCCTTATAAATAACTGGTGTAGTGGTTCGCACTCCGGACGACAAAGCCAGCGGTTGCGGGCTTATTATTATTATTATAATAATAATCTTTGAAGTTTTATCTTTTAAATGGTTTAAAATTTGTAGTTTACTCTGTTTTGTATTTACGAAAACAGGCTTTGCAACTTCAATTTAAAAAAAAACTATGCATCTGCTTCGTAAGTAAACCGATTAGGTTTACTTATTTTTTGGCTTTGACCAATCGATAGAAAATATAGAATACTCAAAATTGGTCGAAAAAAAATTTGAATTGGTCCATTATTGATTATTTTTGACAATTAATAAAATTATTTATGTTCTACGAACTTCTGCTTTTCTGGCGTGTCGTACGGGCATGGAGCACATACCCTATAGAGTAGAAATGTCATATGATTTGTTCGACAAAATTTTCCGCCATTTTTTAATTTATCCTGTGCTGTTTTTGTATGGGCGAGCGTTGACAGGAGTTGTCATTTCATACTAAATGTAAGTGAAAAATCACTTACTAGTTTCGGAGAAAGTTGGTTTGTATTGCTGCTAGGGTATGTACTCGATGCGGACGGGGTGATGAGAAAATTAATGCTGAAGGTCCGCCCTTAAGCACGCCACGCGTTCTAATCTAAATCACATCTAATCACGCGGTTTACCCTATAATAATTACAAGATGAGTTCGGTGACAGTTTACATTTTCCGGTTCACGCATAACTAAAGTAATTAAAAATATTATTCTCGTTTCGCTATACCGACTGCACGAATGCTCGCTTTGTAACATGTTACGTTACGCCCCGTAACACCTAATCAGTACCCAGCTTTACCGCAGTTGTTAGTTACCGTGTCATAGTTTTCAAATCACCTAAAGCAAAACAAACCTGCGGGTGGAAAATCGAGATTCGGGGCGAATAAAACAAAATAGAATTCTAAAAATGTTCAGTGGTCGGTGACATTTTGAGCCAAGTTCGTTGTAGTTGTCCACTTGAATAACCTCTAACACACTGCGTTATAGTGATGTGAATAAATATTTTATCGATATTTAAACTCTCTCGACCGCCTGGTCCACCAGTTCGTGCTCTGATTACAAAGCCAGGCGTTGCAAATCCCGCATGAAAATGCTTGTATGATGAACACGTGAATTTCTATACACGCTGTCTCAAAATGGCACAACAGAGTGACACTATAGATAGCGGAGCTACAGACCTTTCAGATAAAAATAACATAATATACCTTTAGCAAAAATCGTAAGTTCAAGAGACCACCTTTCCTTTATTATGCGACTTTTACTAGAACTTTTTTAATGAGAGTATCTCCTAAACTATACGATTTTTACTAAAAGCATGTTATTTTTATCTAAAAGGTGTGTAGCTAGCTGTCTCCAGTGTCAGTCTGATGTGCCATTTTTGGGACAGTCTGTGTAAGCCATGGAGTTGCCAATTGTTTGTTAGTAGTACGTACCGTCTGAGCTTAACGAATCGAAACACAATAGAAATTGTATATTTACCCCCGTAAATATACATGTTTCTATTGTGTTTCGATCTCCTGTGACCGCTCAGCATCCAATAAGTTAAGTCTGTTTATCCGTTATCCAGTCGCCATAGTACAAGCTCTGCTTAGTTTAGAGACAAATAATTGGTGTGATTATTCAATAAATGTATTTATTATACCTGGAACTAGATTCAATATTTAAGACTTTGTACAACTTTGACGTGTAATTATTAAATACATAATACTTATATTCCTATGTTTGTTTACTATCGACAGATAAAAATACTTTGCCAGTTAATTAAAAGAAATCGCAACTGTTTACAGTACACCAGTAGCAAATCAAACTAAGATTACCTATAACGAATACATACAAGACAGAAACATCCTGCAGGCTGGTTTCACAGTTTATCAATATTATGAAATGTCTAATAGAAAAACAAATCGATAACTCCACAGCACTACTAGCAGAATGGTCGTATTTATCTTGCCATCGCTTTTTTAGCTTGCAAAGTAAATTTATTTATTGCATCCACGGTCCGTTGTTGCACAAGTTTTAATTAAATTATCCACTTGACAATTAATTATGACCAAAGCTGTTAAATACAAGCGTTTTCCCTAGATTTCCGAGTATTGCCGACATTGTATCGGTGATAGCAAAGTCGATAACTATTTGCAATTAAGTCTAGAAGTATTTTAAAGTTGCACTTAATTTATTACATATTCCTGATGATTATGTCTTTATCAGCGATAAGACGTGTCCTAATTGCTATTTTCACAATATTTTGACATGGTGGAGACTAGAGACGATCATACGACAATAAATGAAGTTTTTCCATACAAGAAACTTTTAATGTTGGGTTTCTTCCTCGTAGAATTTCGTCCATTAGAATCGTGAAAAAAAAAGATGTTCCATACAAATTAACTGTTTACATCGACCATTTTGTATGATGCGTCTTAATTTTTTTCACTATTTAAATGTGGCTCCCATAGTAAAAGTTGCTTGTATTTACAAGTGTAAACTCTGTTATCATATAATTATCGTCGTCGTCGTCGTCGTCTTCGTTCCAGCCATAGAACTTCCACTGCTGATCAAAGGATTGCCAATACTCGCCACGCTTGGCAGGCGGGTTGTCGACCGCACTTTTTTATAAGATTTCGCACGCAGACGCTGTGGCCCGTCTCGTGCTACTGGAATTAGTCGCCTCTTACGACACGCTCCTGTTGGCGGTGGGGAAGTGTATTCTTTACGGCCGTCTCCACACGGTACAGTTTCATCTACTTACGTATCTATTTATATCTCATTACACAGCTCTCAGTGTTCACCTGTTGACGTATCACGCTAATTAAGTACGTTGTTTGCTGCCCAATCTAGACAATTGAGGGTCGTCCAGGCGGTATCGCTGTGATATAACTACGGTCTAGTAATCTACTGATTGGTACCTAATTAAATTACATACCTCAGTAATCTGGAGATTGCGTACTTATCAGACTTTAATATAAATATTGGACTACATCACCAACATTGCTCTGATTCTAAGGTAAACACCTAATGCACTTGTGTTATAGAAGTCAGAAACAACGTACTATAACACCAAGATTCTATACAATATAGAATAGGTCGTTTCGTACGGTAATCGAACCCGGTACCCTCGGAGATAGTGACGAAAAGTGCGGCGTGCTCGCCTCTCGGTTACAGAGGTCGTCAACATTCTTATGTATTATAATGGTCTTTGATTAGAAACCTGATACCAATTGCCGTAGAATCACGGTGTTTCGTTTTAAACGCGGGTTATTGGTTTGATTTACAGTTTGGTCCACCGGGTAGGAAGCCTAAGAAGCCACGCTGCTTGGGCAGCTTAGCAAACAAAAGGATTTTTGGCATGGAAGATAGATATCTTTCTCACCTGATAGATCAAGTGTATGATGTCCACTAAAGTCACTAAAAGCATCGTTTCCCATGGTAGTTCAGGTCTCATAACTCTTGCATCAATATTTGATAGAAACTTTGACTTTAATCCCGATCAAAATCCGGCATCTAAAGCAAAATACATCGCAAAAGCGATCCATTAAAGTTACCTGTTGAGTGCATCACTATTCACGAAAGAGAATTTTATAAGTAAACAACGTACAGCAAAAGTCGACTCCCGTTTTCAGAGGCAATGGACTCCCATTAGTGGAATGGCTGGGAAATTTTCCCAAAGAAACCGAGAACTGCACAAGGCACAAACTACTGTATCAGTCCCAGAACAGCAATTATCAAGTGAATATTTTAATTAAAACTTGGTTGTGCACACAAACCGCGGTGGTGATAAATAAAATTATTTAGCTAGCGAAAAATGCTGTGGGGAAATTGTTGGTGGAAACTGTTGCTGTAGGTTTTAGGACATATTTAATTACTACTAAGAATTAATTACTAGCATTTTTATTGTTGTTGATGTTCTATCAGTACTGCCACTCTTAACGCACGGCTAACCCGTGGAGGACGATCCACGGATCCACGCTTAAGCGTTTAAAAACTCATTATGATAAATATTTTTAAAAAAGTGTTGATAGTCACTTGCTTATCTCATGATTTCTGTGATTAATCGTCGTCTTAGCGCTGAAAGAGTCAATTAGAATAAGAATAGCATTATAAATTGAAATTGTCTTGATCTTTTGACTAATGCGTTACCGAAGCCATACTAACCATATAGAAGTCTCCAAAACAAAGAAAAAATATGTAGCTAGGTATCTTTTATCAAGTAAATGTACTCTTCTCATACCCATCTCTTCTACCGCGACAATAGAATAAATGCTATTAAGAATATCAAAACAACTGAGAGATTTATCCGGCTCTTCCCTAAGAGCATTTTCGAGATGAGGAAAAAACAAAAAATGTCTTCTTGCCCTATAAATATTTGCACTTATTTTTCATGAGCTGTCCATGGCCCGTCATTTTCGACTTATGGCAAAACTTGGCCACAATTTAATCGTAGCAAATAAATAACAGCCAGTTTGACTTAAAACATTTCACGCTTGGTTAGATCGATTAAATTGTGGCTAAGTTTTGCCATAGAAAGCCATACTTAGAAATACATTTTCAGTGGAAATTGATTCCTTGATAACCCATATTTTGTCTTTTGTCAATCAAACAAAAAATGACGAAGATAAAGCGCTTAAAAGTTTGGGAGTGACGTCACGTCTTGCTAAAAAGTGTCGCAAGGCGTGACATTACGCGGAACTTTAACGGGATATACGAGTATCTTTTTCATTTCATTCATTCATCATTTTTTGTTTGATTGAGAAAAGAAAAAATACGTGTCCAATATTTTCTGTTATTCCAACTGACGGACTAATTTGATTTTTTTTAGGAAACTAGCCCATTGGTTATATAAATAAATCGGTCGTGCTTATACCACGTTCTGAAATATAAGTTTAAAACCTATTTCTCAAATATGCAATGCCTGTTTCAGTGGCATAACCTTATTTGGCGCAGCCGTTTGGATTGAGTTGGCTGCCCTCCACGAACTGTGATTAAACGGAACCCAGCCATATTTTATTGGGCTTGTTCAGTTAATATAAAAGTTGGCTAACTTCGCGCCATCGATTAATATTACAAACTTCTCAAAATTCAAGAAGCTTTAATAAGTTCGGTATAAAATTATGTGGCAGGCTTCCCGGGTTCGCCGGGACACGTAAATAAATATTGTTTTCGTAGGCTCACGATTCAATAACCGAATTGTTGGAATTTACGCCTCTGGGACCTTGGTTAATGAGAACTCTGCTGTGTGTTAAGTTACGGTAGGCGGGATTTGCAGGTTAATTAGTGTTGCAGTTAAGTAAAAATTTAATAAAGATTATGAGAGTTGTTAATGTGATTGTTTAGCCCTAAGATTTTTTGGCGAAATTGTAGTTTGAGTGTTTACTCTATCGACCGCAGATTTTAAAATCGCTTAGGTTTGGATTCGCGGATTAAATTATCACTTTACTATTATTTAATAATAACACAGTAAATCATAAATGGAAAAAATATTCCCTCGAGTAAACTCGAGTTGGTGTTCAATAACTTACATTAATTAATTTTGTTAAGATAAACCATGATCTCCATCAGTATTACAGCAACCTCTTTCTGTATACTTTTACGTAAAATGGTTGATTATGAAAAGAAAGAAAGAAAGAGAGAGAGAGAGAGGAAGTTTTTATTAGACACACATCAATACAAAAATAAAATGAAGAGCTCAACAAAAAGTTTAGTTTTAGTTTAAGTTAGACTGAATAATAAGACCCTAGCTATTATGCGATTCTGTTAGTGTCTTCTGATTCATCGCCGGTTATTACGTCAGACGAAAATGGTCGAATAATATTGACGTTTTTGTTTCGATTATATTATATTATTCGATTCGATTGATACTCGGCACCAGCAAAAAAAGTCAAGCCATAATAAAAATAAAAAAAAAAATAGGTCAACATCACATACATAACATTGATCTGATCCTATGGTAAGTAGCCAAAGCACTTATGTTACAGAAATCAGAAACAACGACGGTACCAGAACACCCAGACCCGCAAATTATTTAATAATGATATTTATTTAATGATTAGTACATGACAAACGCACCCGTGAAAGTGTAATTAGAAAATCACACTGATGACTAGCTCTGTACAGCAGATTAAGATTCACAATACCAAGCTTGAAGTCCACTCGACTGTATCAAACTAAAATCAGGCTTAGTTTTGAATACTTACCAATAGGATTCAAGGTGCCACAAATGGATTGGAAGCGTTTGTTAAAGCCAGATGCAATGCGAATGCATTTCACGATTAGATGCACATCATACAGCACCACTAAACCAGTCGAATGGTTGTTGTAGCAAATTCTGACCAACCTTTGACCAAATCACCTTGTTAGGCCATTACTCAGCAATACGGAGTGGCAATATTTAGCGAATTTATAATAATGGTTATGCTTGGTGTTTCCTTGCGAGATCGAATCAGAAATGAAGAGATCCGTAAACGAACAAATGTCGCTGACATAGCCCAACGGATTAGCAAGCTGAAGTGGCAGTGGGCGGGGCACATAGCACGTAGAACTGATGGCCGATGGGGCAGAAAGGTTCTAGAATGGAGGCCGCGTACCGGCAAGCGCAGCGTAGGACGTCCACTCACAAGGTGGTCAGACGACCTGGTAAAGGTCGCAGGAAGACGCTGGATGCAGGCCGCTTCCAACCGCCCAATCTGGAAGTCAATGGGGAGGCCTATGTTCAGCAGTGGACGTCCTATGGCTGAAATGATGATGATGATGATGAATAATGGTGATTGGAGACTCCTTTTATGGTTAAAAAGCCTGTATCACTAGGCCCTGCTTTTCCATATCTATAATATTAATTATTATAGTTATAGAAGCGTGGGAACCGTTTATAAAAGAGAAAATTATATAATGTACTAATTTATACTTTACTTTCATATTTATCTTAAAAAATAAGGCATTATTACTAAGGCCATGACATAAGGACAGATACATTTTTCTGCCAATAACATCTACCCGCAGACTTCAGTTCAACTGTGATCCCGGTGCTTGTAACATATGTGTCGAAATATCGAAAACTCATAAAAAGGCTACATGGTACAAATACAGAATTACTTTTAAAAATTATTATATTCCTAATTATTACATTCAGTTGATATAAAATTACTATAATAATATCATAGCTTACAATTCCTATGGCACTTACGTTGTGGTGACACTTATAAAATAAATAAAAAATTAATTATCTAAAAACTATAATTGACTGTTAGATAATTCCTTAATCAGGATTATTGAACATTTATTTACTTAATAAATAAAAAGTAAAAAGAAAAACTAATGAATACCCATGAATTACATTTCCATTTAATTGATTTATCTCATTGATATTTATTCATTTACAATGTTGATTTATTCATACCTAATTAGAAAAAAACTATCATTAAATATATTAGTACTGTTTACTCGCACGGGTAGGCGACTCTGTGTGCGGTTTCGCCGCCATTACGGAAGAGCGAGCAGCTTGTTTATTACATGGGAATATAAATAATGCCGCGGCAAAGAGAATTACACCATGACACATGGCCTGCTAAGTGCGGGAATGAACTTACAAGCTGTGCACGTTATTTTATGGTGAATATTATAATGGTGCACCATCAGTGGTGGTGCAGCTCGTCTCATTTTTAGGGTTCCGTAGCCAAATGGCAAAAAACGGAACCCTTATAGATTCGTCATTTCTGTCTGTCTGTCCGTCCGTATGTCACAGCCACTTTTTTCCGAAACTATAAGAACTAAACTGTTGGAACTTGGAAAGTAGATGTATTCTGTGAACCGCATTAAGATTTTCACCCAAAAATAGAAAAAAAAAACAAATAATTTTGGGGGTACCCCATACTTAGAACTGAAACTCAAAAATTTTTTTTTCATCAAATACGTGTGGAGTATCTGTAGATATGTCTTCAAAAATGATATTGAGGTTTCTAATATCATGTTTTTCTATGTTCAGTCCTTGTAAAAATATTGGCGGGTAATCGCACTTTTGCTTGGCCAATTTTATTTGTCTACCATCGTTCCGATGGTCGACTCCGGACTTGCTGGGCAACCGTCGTATCGAGCACCCGTGTGCTGCGCTCGCTCTCTACAAGTCATTGTGTGACGTTCACACTAAAAGGACCGTGTCCTCATCAATTTTATTACGCGTGTGTTGCTGTGCATCCACGTTGATCTTTTCCTGAAGACCAAACAAGCTGCTTCTCGCCCAAGACGCCGTGCGTTTGTTGGTCGGCTACCGTCCGTGGCGAGGGTCGACTTTAAGGTTGGTGAAGCTGCTATTACCTATCAATTTTCAGGGACTGAACGAACCTCCTATTGAATTGTACAAAAACATCAAAACTATACAGTCCACTTCCCTTATTCCTGAATCAGTGTCCTTACGCCAACCCAAGTGCGACAATCGCACAATTTTTTGGCCTTCGAGCCGATTGATTCATATTTTCTCATAAAATTCATATAGCTCGTAGCTATATTCATTTTAGCCCTAGCTAAAGTCCTCTTCCTCATTACTCATTCAGTACATAGACGTTCTATATCAAACTACCTACCTTACAATATTTTTATTCGAAACTTCTAGAAAGCCATACACATATTTTCAACTACATTCACTGTTGCTTCAATTAATTTGCATTTATCCTGCTTTGTTCAACCTCGTAGGTTCGTAACATCATGTCTAATCCTAACGATAAAAGTACTCGCCCTTCTGGGAGTTCTGGGTCATCCGACGAGGTAGAAATACCTCCAGAGTATTACGTATTAATGTCCCGTAAGGAAAGATATTTTGAACAAATGCAAAGCTTATATGATTTAATTAAAACACCCCAAAGTACGAGTACAAAAGAATTATTTTTATTGCGGGTCAATGAGATAGATGATTTGAGAAAATCATTTGAAGCATGTGTTTTTAATATTTTTGAGGTTGAAATAAAATTTAAAAGTGACGCTTCATTGCGCAATCAAGAGTTAAAAAACTTCGATGAATTATATTTTCGTATAAAATTATTTGCGTCCAAACTTCAACCCTCTGTTGAGAGTATTAAGGTCGTAAATTCTACCACTGAATCTAGGCCGAATTTACCTAAGTTAGAACTTTATTGTTTTGACGGTGAGTTGGAAAACTTTACAACATTTTACGAAACATTTTGTTCCTTGGTTCATAATCAACCAAACATTCCAAAAATTGATAAATTTCATTATTTGTTATCTTGCACAAAAGGTTCGGCATTAAACATCGTTAAAAGTGTTCCAATCACTGCCAACAATTATGACTTGGTATGGAAAAGCCTACTTGATAAATATCAAGATAATAGGTTGCTTGTCGGGAGGTATTTAGATAAAATGTTAAACTTTTCACCACTCAGTAAGGAGTCCTCAGCTCAACTGAATTTATTTATAGAAACATTTGAGCACTCTTATAAAGCAATTCAAGCGCTAAATATCAAAGATTTAAATAGTATTATCATGTGTCATATCGCTTTAAGGGCTTTAGATCCCAGTACAAGAAAATCTTTTGAACAAAGTGCTAAACAAGATGAAATACCCACTTTTACTCAATTAATGACATTTATTCACAACCAAGTCAAAGTACTTGATCATTCTATGTCCTATTCAAGCACATCAAATGTGCAGAGTAAACAAAATAAACAAGTTTTAAATTACGACAAAAATATTATTAAAGTTTCTCATAATTCGATAACACGTTCCAATAATAACTCTAACAAGTTATGCTGTCCGCATTGTGGAGAAAATCACATGATTTTCCGCTGTGATCATTTTCGTAAAATGACCAGCACACAACGTATTAGCCGTGCTAATCAATTAAAACTGTGCCACAATTGCCTTAAACCTAATCACGAAGCTAAAGATTGTAAGAGTGATTTTAGATGCGTTGTTTGCAAAAGAATGCACAACTCGTTATTGCACGTCGATTCACGCGCTGCTGTCGGAATCGAACCCGTAACATCGCAAGCGCAGCCGCTGATCCCAAGCGGCGCGAGCGACTCGCCGCGCGCATCCAATACCTGCCATGCGTCGTCAATGCATAGCTATAGCTCGGTACTGTTAGGAACAGCTGTTGTTCACGTGAGGGACGGGTTAGGTAGTTATCAGCCGTGCCGCGTTCTTATTGACTCGGGTGCGCAATCGAACTTTATTTCTACGTCTTGTTTACAACGTTTAGGCCTACCTCAACGTAAATGTTCTTTTAATATTTTTGGACTCGCCGGTGAAAGCGTGAAAAATCATGGCATGACGTCATGCCTAATTAAGCCACGACATAATAATAATTTAACTTTTAATATAGACGCAGTAGTGTTACCAAAAATAACGTCTGACCTACCTAATGTACAAGTTCCTCAGCACGTTGTTAAGGAATTTAGTAATTTATTTTTAGCGGATCCTAACTTCTATAAAAAATCATCAATTGACATTATCTTAGCGGGTGATATTTTTCCTCACATTTATGATGGGAAAAAATTGATAATAAATTCCGACACACCTGCTGCGTTGGGCAGTGTGTTTGGATATGTTATCACTGGAAAACTGTCCGTGCAGTCTGTAAATGACGTCCGTGACGTCACTGTTGTAGCGTCTACAACATCGTTAGTGTCGTACACTATCGAAGAGGATCACCTCAATGAGACTCTCAAACGGTTTTGGGAGGTGGAATCTGAGCCGTGCTCGATTGCCATAAGTCCGTCAGAGGAGATCGCTGAAATAATATATTCTGAAAAACATTATCGTGACGAAACTGGTCGATACGTTTCTCCGATTCTTATGAAGCCTGATCACCAGGATCTGGGCAACTCTTATGATGTTGCATATAAACGACTTACACAAATTGAGCGCCGTCTCGCTCGATCACCTGACCTTCGTAAGGCATACGGTGACTTCATGAAGGAATACGAATCCTTAGATCACATGGAACTGTACCAAGGTACAGAACCTTCTAAATTTATTATTCCGCACCACTGTGTTTTGCGCCCAACAAGTACTACAACGCCTCTCAGGGTTGTGTTTGATGGTTCTGCCTCCACAGATAACGGCTTGTCACTTAATGACATACTTTTGACCGGACAAAAGTTACATTCTGATATAAATAAAATTATTACAAACTTCAGACTTTATGATGTTTGCCTTACAGCTGACGTCTCAAAAATGTATCGTGCGGTTCTTATCGATCCCTCTGAGCGTAAATACCAGCACATACTTTGGCGTGACAATCCGTCGGAACCGGTCCGCATCTATGAACTAAAAACAAATACGTACGGGCTACGCAGTGCTCCCTTCGTTGCGGTGCGCACGCTGCACCAGCTTGCGCGGGATAATCCGGACAGTTCAGCATCTAAAATATTACTTAACGGTTTTTATGTAGATGACTTGTTGTGGTCTTGTCAATCAATCTCTGAGGCTTGCACGTTGCAAGACGAACTTATGTCACTACTCAAGAGTGGCGGATTTGATTTAAAAAAGTGGTCAAGTAATAGACCCGAACTCCTAACTCGAATGGAAGGAGAACATACAAAAATTGATTTTAAAGACGATACGTTATCGTCATCCTTAAAAATTTTGGGATTGACTTGGTTACCCTCGTGTGACTGTTTCGCTTTCAATTATAATTTTCGTGACACAGTGTCAACAAAACGTTCAGTTTTAAAGTTACTTGCGAGTATTTATGACCCCGTGGGCTTTATATCTCCGTGTACTTTTGTAGCAAAATGCATTATGCAAGATTTGTGGAAATTAGGTCTAGCCTGGGACGATAGTTTACCGGTGCCACTGCAAAACAAATGGGGTATATTCATAAATGAGTTGCCATCGCTAGCGAATGTACGCATCGAAAGGCATTTGTTGATACCAAATTTTTCCAACATGCAGTTAGTAGGTTTTTGCGATGCGTCATCGCGCGGGTATGCAGCTTGTGTTTACCTACGCAGCGTAGACGGTGAAGGAAACGTTAAGGTTAGATTGATTTGTAGTAAATCTAAAGTCGCTCCACTCAAACCAATTATGTCAATACCTCGACTTGAGTTAATGGCAGCCGTGCTGCTTACTAAACTTATTAATTTTATAAAACAAAATGTACTTATCAATTTCAAGGGTCCTATTTATACTTTTAGTGATTCGAGTGTCGTGTTATCGTGGCTTCATACGCCTCCTTATAAGCTTAAAACTTTTGTGTCTAGCCGCGTCAGTCAGATTATAGATGTTGTTCCTCCTAACTGTTGGCATCATATTAACAGCGAAAACAACGCAGCAGACATCTGTTCGCGTGGAGCATTGCCTCAACAGTTTATTGGAATATCTACTGATTGGATTAACGGTCCTCAGTGGCTATATAACAAGCCACAAGATTGGCCTACTAATACATTCTTTTTAAAAGATGACGCAAACGTTCCTGAATTAAAATCAAATGTTGACACTTTCTGTTTTAATTCATGTGAAGATAAATCCATGACTAATGACCTCGAGTTAACTTTTAACAAATTTTCTTCTTTTAAAAAATTACAACGCGTTATGGCGTGGAGTCATCGTTTTGTTAATAACTTAAAAAAAAAAAAAAAAATTAAATCGAACTATCGGTCCTTTGACTTCGTCTGAGTTGAAACAAGGTCATGATTCGATTATTTTGACACTTCAATCAAATCATTTTAATTCTGAAATTGAAGCATTACAGAAAAATGGCTACGCATCCTCATTGCGTAAGCTTTCTCCATTTATTGACACCCTCCAGTTCCTCAGGGTGGGGGGTAGAATTTTACAATCTAACCTTTCTTATGATATGAAGCATCCCGTGCTGCTTCCAAAAAAGTGTCACACCACTTCTTTAATTATAAACTATTATCATCAATTATATTTACATGTGGGTCCTCGTACGTTGCAAGGTATCCTATGTAAAAAATATTGGATAATAAATGCTCGTAGCAATATTCGATCAGTTCTCTCAAAATGCGTTCAATGCTTTAAGTGTAGACCTTCTTTTACACAGCCGATCATGGGTACGTTACCCGCATCCAGGTTGTTGCCTGATAAAGTTTTTAACCACGTTGGTTGTGATATAGGAGGGCCTTTCTTCGTAAAAGAAAGTTTGCGTCGTAATGCAAGGGTGCATAAGGCATATCTTTGCTTATTCGTGTGCTTTTCAACAAAAGCAGTTCATCTAGAGGTTCTCACTGACCTTTCATGTGAATGCTTTTTAGCTGCTTTTGATAGGTTTGTTTCTCGTCGTGGTCTGTGTAGCTGCTTGTACTCGGACTGCGGTACAAATTTTATAGCTGCTGCTAAACATTTAAAAGAAGTTTTTAATTATTTCTCACAGAAGGAATGTCAAGATAAGATACTGGATGGGTTGACATCTAGATCTGTGGAATGGCGTAAAAACGCGCCGAATGCTGCTTCTATGGGCGGTATTTGGGAGTCAGGCATAAAATCTGCCAAATATCATTTGTGTCGCGCTGTAGGAGAACGCTCTCTTACATTTGAAGAGTTGACAACAATATTTTGCAAGATCGAGGCAATAATGAACTCTCGCCCTCTTTGTTCTCTGTCAAATGATCCTAATGAGTTTGACGTCTTGACCGCAGGACATTTCTTAGTAGGGCACAATTTGCTTGCTGTCCCTGAATATCCGGTTGAGGATATTCTTCAGAATAGATTGTCACGTTGGCAATTAGTTCAACAAGCATCCCAAAAATTTTGGAAGCGATGGTCTGATGACTACCTTCATACTCTCCAGCAGAGGGAGAAGTGGTTTTCTTCTCCTCCCAATTTAAAAGTAGGGGATTTAGTGTTACTTAAATCTAATTTAACTCGACCTTTACAATGGCCACGAGGTAGGATTGAGGAGGTTCATCCTGGTCCCGATAACGTTGTTCGCGTTGTAACCTTAAGAACTCAAAATGGGCTTTTCAAAAGACCAGTTAATAAAATTTGTCCTCTGCCAAATGCAAATTAATTTAAGTAACATAATATGCACCTTAATTAGTTAAAATTTTAGTTATGTAAGGTAGTTTCTCCTAAGTTATATTTCACACTGTATCATACTACACATTCATATCAATTTTATTGTAAACTTCGTAAGTTTATTTGTTTCTCATACCTGTCACTTTCATAGATAGGAAATCATCACACTGATTTCGGTGGGGGGTATGTTCAGTCCTTGTAAAAATATTGGCGGGTAATCGCACTTTTGCTTGGCCAATTTTATTTGTCTACCATCGTTCCGATGGTCGACTCCGGACTTGCTGGGCAACCGTCGTATCGAGCACCCGTGTGCTGCGCTCGCTCTCTACAAGTCATTGTGTGACGTTCACACTAAAAGGACCGTGTCCTCATCAATTTTATTACGCGTGTGTTGCTGTGCATCCACGTTGATCTGTTCCTGAAGACCAAACAAGCTGCTTCTCGCCCAAGACGCCGTGCGTTTGTTGGTCGGCTACCGTCCGTGGCGAGGGTCGACTTTAAGGTTGGTGAAGCTGCTATTACCTATCAATTTTCAGGGACTGAACGAACCTCCTATTGAATTGTACAAAAACATCAAAACTATACAGTCCACTTCCCTTATTCCTGAATCAGTGTCCTTACGCCAACCCAAGTGCGACAATCGCACATTCTAAACTGAATAGTTTGCGCGAGAGACACTTCCAAAGTGGTAAAATTCGTGCGTCGTAAATAAAATAAGAGAATGATAAAACTAAAAAAATATATATGATATACATTATGCAAACTTCCACCGAAAATTGGTTTGTACGATTTTAGTTTTTTTTTAATTCGTCATAAATCGAAAACCTTAATTTACACAATTAAAACATTATAGAACTTTTACATTATATTACTTGCTGCTACGAAACCCTTCATGGGCCAGTTCGACTCGCACTTGGCCGCTTTTTAATCCTTTTTTTGCTTACCAAGTTTGAAAATGAACTTTAGTCCTTATATTACGAAAACCGTAAGTTGATTAAAATACTCCATCACCTATCGATGAGCAGACACAAAAACAAAATTATAGATAACGGTCGTGTACTGATTCGCGCTCCGGACTACACAGCCGAGCGGTTGCGGGTTCGAATCCTGCAAGGGGCAAATTTTTGTATCATGAGCACGAGCGTTTGTATCTTAGTCATGGATGTATTCGCTACAGTACCTACAAACATTGCTTAGTTAGGCTTTAGGAGTAGTAGCTACGATTGTTGGTGTGATTGTGGAAATAATTTATTCATTATTTACTTATCTCCTATTGGTCATCATCATCATCATGTCAGCCTATTGCAGTCCACTGCAGGACGAAAGCCTCCCCTAAAGAGCGCCAAAGATCACGATCTCCCGCTGTTTTCATCCAGCCACTGCCAGCCATCTTCCTAAGGTTCTCCCGGCTCGAAGACCGACGTTTTCGAGCCGGGAGTCGTCCTACGTTACGTTTGCCAAGGCGCAGCTCCGGCTCCTATTGGTATTTTCTTATAATTTTTATAACACTATTTCACTATTAAATCTTATCTTAGTCTTAGTTAAATCTAGTCTATATTTTAAATTGATTATTCATAAAATTTCATATTTTGGAGTTCAAACTTACTAACTCCTTAATGGCTCTTAACAAGTTGGTCATATTAAAGAAGTACAAAATAATGGCTGTAGAAAGGGCAATTAACACAAAAAGTTGGAAGGTTCCATAATAATGCGGTATAGGCCTCAAGTGTCACTTGGCACGCAACGCTGTCTGTTGCGTCGTTTTACTTTATGACAAACGAAACTGAGCCCAATTTTTGAGCTATGGATAGGTAGGTATTCAAATCGACTCATGTTTAATTTTCTTTTTTGTTTCTCCAAAACTTTAAAATGGCTACCTAGAACGGTATCTTTAGGCCCAGCCACCCTAGCATGAGCACCGAAACACGATATGATAAAATATAGCGATATATTATAAAAAATATAATAGATATAGCCGCCATGTTTAATCGCCGTGCCGGTGACGTCACATATTATCATCGCTGTTTCGATAAAAATTCACAATGGTGGCTATATTAACCATATTTTTACAATTGGTGTTGATATATCGCTATATCATATCATATCGTGAATTGGTGGTCGTACGAGGGGGGCTGGCATTGATACAAACGCGTACCTAAATACAATAATGCTTCATAAATCATTCTGTTCATTTCTTCTCATTAATACCTATAAACAAACATTACTTATTAAGAGGCAAATGTTGAAATCAAGAAAAAAGTATTTAAATATAATTAGTTGTTTATATATATATGAGAAGAACAGCCTGTAAAAGTATGTACATCATTCCACCGAACAACCTGTATATTTTAAAAAAATGTATATAGTATGAAATGATGGAATAATTTATTTAAGTATGCCTACTTAACAAAAACCTACTTGACGTTTCAATTGGTGTAAGTGGGCCATAAAATCCGAATTAAATTCTACGTTTTCAGTATCGAAGTAACTTATAAGTAACTTTGTTAATTAACTCCCCCAGAATCATTAGGTTTATTTTACTTCAGGTAAAGTGTAATTAGTATATTGACGGCGTCTCGAAACAAGTTGAGTTAGCTTATGTATATTTTGTATTTTTAGAATATCTTTGCTTTTTAAAGTTAGTCTAAAATATGTCCGAATGGATATTTCGGCTGTAATTAAAAAAACTTTAATATTATACAATTGCTTTATATTCTATTAACTATGTATTTCAAAATTGATTTACATTGTGTTTAATTACGTCAAAATTACGATCAAAACAGTAAACATATATTGTTTTCAAGAAAATTGATATTATCCTTGATTTATGTAATAAAGTTGTGACGAAGAACCCTTTCAGCTAGCTCAGCCTGAGTTCCTCGTCAGCATATGTACTGGCCCCAGCCCGCCGTGCGTGCGGTGAGGGGATGTGTACCTAATTTGGGGTAACCTACCAGGGATTGACCAGAGAAACCAACGTGACGTTTTCACACTATATATTGAACAGTTTCACAATATTCACTAAATGTTAATACACTCCTAACGCTTAACCTAAGCCTAGGCTATGACTGCTGTCTGACTGCCGTCACGGCTGGACGGCGAGATAGGGCGACGAGGATCTGCGCGGTTCCCTACGGGACGGATTCTGGAGCGGTAACGAGATCGCGTCCTACGCGGTATGTCGACGCGGAGCGTGGCGGGTGTTTGGTTAGTTTATATCTACGTTCTCACTACGGGTAATGAAGGCTGGCATGCGGAGTCGTATGCGACACTAAGCCGCAGGAGCATCCGGGCCGGGGATGGGTTCACCGCAGGAGCGCGGTCAAGGGTAGGGAGTGAAGGTTTGCCGTCATACGGTAACCGCTAGCCTTGCTAAACCTTCGGATTGGGAGGTGGATCGGGTAACTTAACTAAGTTAGTAGGGAACACGGGTCAACAAATCGTCAGAGTTCCGATGTGCCAAGGCAATGAAAATGGGTGACGTGCGCGCGCGAAGACGTCTTGCCAGGGCCGCAGAACTCGGACGACTGTCCCGGAGCTGCCTCCCACCACGCCTTATATATTGGTGCGCGAGCGCTTGCGGGCGCGTAGGGTTGTCGAACATCGGTTCGCGTGTTAGGGATGTCTCGCCGCCGGATCCTCGTCACAAAGTAGATAAATAAAGTACACACTGACCAGTGATCTTTGTCATTATAATAGTTTAATGATTGGGTTTGAAAACTGTTATTCGTTACCAAAATATTGCCTTTTAATTACTTTTAATTATAAGTTTAAAAACACCATGTTGACTGCATGCCAAAATCGGGCATAGATCTTCAAAACAAAACACTGTACATAATTTATACCGACCTGAGCAGACCATTTAAAAGACACGCCTGCCCTAAACACACTGCCCCTTTTAGTTGGACTAAAACAACGTAAGAATCCTCGTTCGCATCCTACTTCTCTAAATAGATGTTTCGGACCGCGGCTGTCGATTATTCCGCTGCCCATTCATCCATTAGAAGGACCGTTTCGTTCGCAGATAACTTATCACAATAGACTGATAAAAATAAAGACAATTTGTAGCCAAAGAACATCACAATGACACTTTAAGGACTAACAAAGAAGTCAGTACACAAACAAAAACTGTCTAAATTATTCAATTAAAATTACATAGATATTAAAAATATAGAACATACTGAGGCCCGGTCTCCACCAAAGCGGAGACGAGACGAAAGGAGCTGTGAGAGCAGACACGAGCGGAGGGCTCCGAATGATTTACAGAATTACCCTTGAACGATATAATTGTACATAGAAATCACTGTTCATCGTTCATCGATACAAATATTTTTTTTTTACCGACAGCTCGGTTCGCCGAAAGAAATACTTATCATTCTTTCGGCGAACCGAGCTATCGGTAAAAGAAATATATTTGTATCGATTAGACCGCTTTTGAGTAGACCGCTGTTGTAGAAGAGACGTAGGGGTGGGTATTTCTAAGCCGAAGGCCAACTCGGTTTAGAATTCAAGTCTTGCTCTAAGCAAGTTCTAAAACAATCGATTTTGCGTTTCTGCCATAACGCGCCCAATAGGAGGGGACAGGAAATATCACGCGGCACTTTAACAGTTTTTATTAAAATTTATTTGAAGACAGAATTTCTCATGTGTGATGTGAAACCTAGTTTACACTTTGGTAAAAATGTACCCAATTATGTTCTGTAGTTGTAGTAGTTATAAGCCAGCCTTAAACATAACAAACACAGTACCGCAGGTATAAGTAGCGGAGTCTATAGGCTGTGGTTGTCTATGGTTTCACCCTATTTCATCTCTGTCCATTTGCCTTGCCTTATATGCCTTATTTTGTTTTCACTTTGTGCGTGTGGGACTATTTGTTGACGGTTTAGTTTTTCAGTGTGGTTTCGCTACAGAATACAAGTCTGTTCAGTTAGTCGGGCTTGCGCTAAGGACCTCGAAGTAGGTACCCGGTAGGTAGGTAGGTAGTAGGTACACGGTACAGAACCTTCGGTGTATAAGTCCGAGTCTCGCTTGATTGGTTTTCAAAGTTCCGATTGGCGTAGCAGCGTAGAATCCCGGATTCGGTTCGCGACACAATAAGAACAACAAACTTTTCTAAGTTGTCTCGGGTCTGGGTGTGCTGGCTGTGCCTGGCAGACGCCGGAAAATTAATTGTCTGGCACCTAGTAACGCAAGGGAGTGAATTCCTTTCACTTCCCATTACAGTAATTTGTGTGTTATATTCATCGAGCCCCTACAGAGCAGCAGTAAGTACGGATCATCTGTCTCCGAAACTAGTTAGTGATTTTTCACTTACATTTAGTATGAAATGACAACTCCTGTCAACTCTCGCCCATACAAAAACAGTACAGATACAGATTAAAAATGGCGCAATATTTTGTCGAACATATCATGTGACATTTTTTCTCTAAGGTGCTCTATGGTTATATCGAACATATAATGACATTTTTACTCTTAGGTGCTCTGTGGATATATATAAAATATGTGTTATTTAGGGCCGATTTTTAAATCGTCAGATAACTTTATTCGACGAATAAAATTGACGTTTTGACACAATTACTAAGCGAAAACTGTGAAACGTCGAACTTATTCTTCAAATAAAAGTTATCTGACTATTGAAAAATCGGCCTTTATTTGAATATATTTATTCAAACTAATAATAGCTAGTAGCTCTTAAACCTATCTGCGACTAGAAGATTATCTATTGTTATATTTCAAAACGAACCGAATGTGCAGCAGATTTTTGCTTTTGTGTTTGTTCAAGTTCGCAGCAAAAACGGTTTGTTTGATTCAGCGAAACTAGGACACGTGTTCATATTTATTCCGTTTTGTCTACTGCAGTCATTTATTATTCTTTTTTAGGGTTGAAATAATAATTGTTTACTGCTACTGTATCTAATTGCGAAGACTATGGAGGATTTAAAAAATATTTGTTACTTACATGATTCTTGTCAGAGAGATAAACTGAAATGTTACTCCAGTGTTAAAAGTATACAGTGTGTAAATTCTACAACATGAAAACTGGTCAATTGTGAGTCGGAGTCTCGCTCCGAGGGTTCCGTAGTTATGTAAATAGTTCGTCCATAGTGGGAATCGAGTCAAACTTGGAACTACATATTTACGGTTTTCGGACTTTTTTCTCATACTCTTGCTGTAAGACATTGCTTCTTGCCAATTTTCTTGATTCTAGGTAAACAGGAACTACACAAAAACAGCTCGTCAACCTACCAAAAAACGTCAAATTTTCTCAATTGGTATAGATGTCTACGTGTCGAACTTAAAGTTGAAAATCTGTTCAATGACGTTTAACCTTTTGGATAGTTGGACCTGCTGTTGTCTGTACCATAAAGGTTTTGTTTGTCAAATTATGTGGCATAAACGGCTGTATTTTTTGTTTGCATCGACTTAAAAGTTCTTTTTTTTCACAGCTCCAAGGATTTGTAAACCTGAGTATTTAATATCAATTTTAACTGTTATTATTATCGTCATGTATTGACTGATAAACGGACAAAGAAATAATCATACAAGAGACCCTTTTTTCCTTTTGAGATATGGAACCCTAAAAATATTTTTTTCTATGAAACCACCAGAAAACAGACACAGAAACATTTCTAGAAATCACACCTTATATAAATTACCAAAGAGATAACATGTAATTGATTATTTGTACTTTGATAAAACACTTTTCAGATACACACAAAGTACCTGAATTTTATAAAATCTAATACCGTCATCTTTATTAATATCACTAAAACCACCATCTTCAGTTGGTAAGCATAGACGTACAGAATAAGATGGACTCTAAACCACTACGTATAAAAGTGAAGCATAACCTTTCGTGCTGACAATCTCGGTGTGCGCTCGGCCATTCCATTGAGCCCATGTCAAAACAGAATGGCGCAACGCACACAAAGTCAAAACACACTACCACCCTTGAGTAATTCGTTCATGTTATTCTCATTATAAAGAGTCAGCGGCGCGGTCATTGAAGTATCCATTATCATGATGACAGTCATAACACGACATAAAAACGCGACTCATGCTTATGTTGGTAGTAACATAAAATGCGCGGCTCATGGTTAGATTACGGTTTATTGTACTCAGCAGGGTGCATTGTTTGTCATACGCATCCTCTTCTCGGACAATTGACTCGTCTGACAAGTGTATAGAGACCCTTATAAATGTACGCATGAAATATAAGATTTGTGCGGCATATGATGACATTAGGTACCAAGTTTCAAGTTAAAATTATACTCTAATTTCAGTGTTTTATTGTTCAGTAAGGCGCTGCGCAAACGTACACTTGGTTTCCAGTTGCTGACACCGAACATTTTTTGATCGTCATGATTATGTGTTAAGTGGAAGCAACTGGACACAAGAAACTTTTACGTATGCGCAGAGAGTGGATGATTTCATACTGGTTCCATAGAAATCAAATGTTCATCGATAGCTTGTGTCTGACACAAGACACAAAGTGTCCACGTTTGCGCCCTCCCTAAGTTGTGAAGATTCGTACACTATGTTAGGACAAATACTTCTATACTAATAATATAATAATTTAAAGAGGTAACTTTTGTTTGAAACAGTAGTTCCGGAACTTCTGATCGATGTCAATAGTTCTTTGACCAATATTTATCATAATTCTTCCAAATATACAAAGGCTACTTTTTATCTCGAAAAATTCATGTCAAAAATGATATTTAAGACAACAATAATATTATTCACTACTCGGGTGACAGGCTAGTTATTCAAAATGGGGTATTATATAACCTAAAATACCAATAAAGAAAAGGAAACAGAAGTGCATTTGCTTTGATTGAGAAGAAACGCGTTTTGTAATAAATAATAATAGAAGTTACTGTATAACAAAAGGTGTATAATATGAGTGAGTAAGTCTGGTCCCTTGTAGTTGTATGAAATATTACGGGCTCTCGGTGAAGTATTGCGACTGAAGCGCTTATGATATTAGACTGTTGTTCCCGCGCAGACAGATGTGTTCGTCGTGAAACTAGTTAAGAATGCATGGCGGGCGGCAAACCTGAGTGCTATATTTGAAATAAGATTTTTATTTTTGATTACTCAAAAACTAATTTTAGATGTTATAGCTTAATAAGCTAGTAAACAGCTGTGCTAATTTCAGCAATTTTAAGATGTTTTTTCTGTACTTTTTTTTATTAACTGCATACAGACAAAGGGACTGACTGACTAATAAATTGCAACTGTAGGTAACGGTTTATTATCTTATTATCCATGATATCTAAACTAGAATGTTGATGATTGATGTAACGTCTAATTAAATTTTATTATTATTCAGACCATAATTAGTTTCGTCGATATAGAATTTGATGTAAAAAAAATACTTACTTAAGTAATAATTTGGATTTACGGTTAGGGCACTGAACTTGTTAATAGTACGACCTCTAAAGTTTTTCCGAAAATATCGACTCAATGACAGACACGAATGTTTGTCTGCTCCGAAAAACTTTACCGATTAGGTATACCAAACTAACAATCGATTGACCAATGTTTTCTGAGTAACCCTGGACGAGGCCAACGTCCCCATGTCCGAAAGTATGTAACATCGTTACAAAGTTGTGGAGTACTCCTGAGTCTATCGGCCGAACGATACAGATAGGGATGTAGCAGATAAGCCAAAAAGTGTCCGTTAGGATCAGTCCGACATAAACCGTGTATCGATATAAGCTTGGCGTACACTAGGCAGATTGAATTGCATCAGAACGTCAAAATTTGACTGTTAGAAATGCTCGTACATTAGTTTATAAAAATAAATAAAAACTTTATTTCGTTTAGACACTTTACAATAAATTATAGTGATCGAAGTCACCTTTTAAGCAAAAAAATGCCTGTGATAGGTGACATCGCTCTTACTTAGCTGTACGTGTTTACATAGTACTTATGCTATTATTTCGAAATAATTGACTTATACATACAAGTAGAAATAATTAACAGTCGATAACAGAATCTTACAGTTACAGTGTACATCTTGCCGTGTGTGCAGTTTGTGTATTATAAATGTGTAGTTTTTGTGCTTAGATGTGTATTATAAATAGTTTGTGTATTAATATTATTTGTAGTTTGGAGAAGAAAGAAATAAGACATTGGTAGAATTGTATAGAACGCGATTTGTCTATAAAGCGCAGTTTATAAGTGCTCATGTACCTGATTAAGCTAGGCTCTTTCCGTCTGGTAAGAATAGTCTAATAATAAGATCTACCTGGCAGGACCGATGCTTATGTTTACTTGTTCATTAGTCTATGTCGACTGCCACGATCAATATTCCCTAGTCAAGTCAGTAAGTTTATCTACAGTTTTTAACACCCTAAGAATATTCCTCTTTATTCCCCTAGGAGTTAAAGGATTGCTGCGCTTTTACTAAACTATGTCGACCGAATCTATAATGGCTTAGCAAGCTTAATTCCAACTTCTCAGTTTTATCTCACTGTGTATATTCTCTCATAGAGAAGATATTCTTAACTATTTCGATTTTTTCCATTCTTTTATACAAAATGAGACTTCTGCGCTCTTACTAGTCTATGTTCTGAATCGTGATCAATATGCCTTAGTCGGTAATCTTGTTACCAACTCCTCTGTTTTATCTCACGCGCCTCTTTTCATTTCCTGTCAAAGTTCCTTGATTGGATTTTTTCATATGTCGATCGAGCAAAGGAATTGAAGCCTGGCATTATTATTGCTAATAACTTAAGTGAAGACTTACAATGTCGTATTTAACTTCGATATTGGTATTGTTTTGTGCCCACGGCTACACAAGTCTAATAAAAGGTTCAATTATAAGCTAAAATCTCTTTAAAGTGTTCGCCTTTACAATCCAAGTTCAAGTAATAATTGGTAATGTAAAGTGTGACTCACATAACTATTTTTTTACTTAGTTTAAACAATATTTTTTAAAGCTGTAATTATTTTTGTGGACACTTATTTACGATACAATAAAAATTTAATTGTTATCATGAGTCACATCGACCGCAGAAACGGTAAGATACCTTTCTGATTACTCAAATCAATTTTCGTGTGGCTCAAAGTGTAGTAATTATACTCCTGTGAACTATTGTGTACTATTTAAATTGATTAAATAAATTGTTTTCACAATCACACCAATTATTGAGCCCCAAACTAAGCAAAGCTTGTACTATGGCGACTAGATAACGGATAAACATACTTAAATACGTTTATAAACATCCATGACTTAGGTACAAACGCTCGTGCTCATCACACAAACATTTTCCCCTTCCAGGATTCGAACCTGCAACCGCTGGCTTTGTAGTCCGGAGCGCGAACTGTCATTTATATTTTAGACTAGTATCGATCAAGGATCGAAACCGGGTATTATTTATATCAGAATGTATAAGACCCATTTCTAATATTTGATAGTAGTTGTAAAGATATGACCATAAAACTAAATTTGCCATAGGTTTTAAGTCGGTATTTGGAGTATGTGATAGTTAATTTAGCGAAAACCTTTATTATTCCGGTTAAGGTTCCATAGTAAAATAACCGGTTTCCGATCCCTGGTATCAATTAGTCCATTTAAGCCTAAAGATATAATTACCAGAATAACACAAATAGCATTAGCAGGTTGGCGCTGACAGTGTTTTTCACCTGCCAATATTAATCTGTAGGAAGAAGTAGCCCACTAGTTGAGTTAGGGAATCGGGAACTTGCTTACTGCGTGACTGACTCGTATTTTTTAACCAATAGATATCGATGCGAAATAAGACCAAGGACCCAAAAACCGGGTTTACCGCTTAAGCCGTATTAAGGGTAACCCGCATACATATCGGGTAAAATTAATCGGAAAGAACGATATAGAAATAGTAAGTAGTGTATTGTATGAAAGCTTAAAAAAATTAAACGAAGGTAAACCTTAGGCTGGAACCGGTTTTTTTTACGATTGGGTTAACCCGTTTTTAAGGATTAACCGTAAACGCCGTGTTCCCAGGCGAATCGTTATATAACAATGGTAAAATCGAAAAAAAAAACAACTGACATATTTTTTTGTTGAAGTAGCACTTCAAATTTAACCTTGGGTCCTTCATTAATAGTTGTGTGTATTTATGAAAAAACAACATTTAAAAGTACTACACCGTTTCACCTAACATCCTGTATATGCGGGTGTTTGGGTAGGTACTCTTTATTTTTTTATTTAGCTGTTTCTGGCCCACTGCTGACCAAAGGCCTCCCCCAAAACTCTATTGGAAAGCCACTTATCCCTGTTGATGGTAAGGGCTTGCCAATCTTTGAGAAAAATTTCTAAGTCATCACGCCATCGTTTTCTAGGTCCACCTCTCGGGCGATATCCGTCAGCAGGCGTGACGACTCTAGCCCACTTTTTAGAACTCATTTACGTACATGGCCCGCCCATTTCAACATGAGAGCTTCTTCTCACACTTCTAGTTTGTGATCCCAGTTCTTGAGTTCTCTTCTTATTTCCGAGATACTCATCTCCATAGCTCTTTGGCATACCCCATGGCTGGACTTCTGACTTTTGGTCAATGACTATGCCTATGCACTATAACTTGTCATATCTCTAATATGACATATGTCTTTATCTTGTCATATGTTGCAAAAGATACTGTATTTTCATTCGTAACTAGCTGTCCCGGCGAACTTTGTACCGCCTCGCAATTTTTTTTTCGTAAATTGTTCGATGTTTTCATAGTTATTCTGCTATTCGGGACGGAGACAAATTCAAAAAATCATAAATCATAAAAATCGGCTCAGCCATTCTTGACTTATAAATGGTGTAACTAACCCGACTTTGTTTATATATCGCACCCTTAATATTGTATGGGCATAACTAAAAACAGATGTTGAGAAAAGCGGGTCTAGCGCTAAGAGTCGGGGGGCGTGCAGAAAGTGTTAAAGGTACACAAAATGCAAAACTCCCTTTTTTATGTTTGTTTTCTCTTTCTGTGATAGCCATCTTGTAGAACTGACAATAATGAGCCTTTATATCACTACCGAAAAAATTTAATTGTGCACATACATTATTAAGGGTGCGATATATAGATTATTTCTCAGTGTTTATATGTTAATTATAGCATGTCTAAAGTAAATTTCGATGGTATAAGATTTACTGTACATCGAACGTGCGTGGGAAACTCCAACATTAATGTTTAGAACATTGAATAATGTTATAAAACTTTATACCTCACGAAACTTCGGCTGCCTCTGATTAAAACAAGTTTTGCCAGCAAATACCAGCCTAAGCTAATGTGACCTAGCATATAACATACCTACGCAAGCAGAAAACTTTATACTATATATTTATAGTTGTACTATATCAGTCCCCCTAGTATGACCAAAACACTATATGATATAATATAGCGATTTATCGACTCCAACTGTAAAAATATGATTGATATAGCCGCCATGTTGAATCGTCTTGCCGGTGACGTCACATTTTATGATCGCTGTATCGTTAAAAAATCAAAATAGCGGCTATATCATATTTTTTACAATTGGTGTCGAAAAATCGCTATATCATATCATATCATATCGTGTTTTGGTGATCATGCTAGGGCGGCTGGTAAGAAAAGCACGGGGTTTTCTATGTATATTAAAATAAATCTCCCTTCCCTCCATCTCATCACGCGTGAATGGATGGAACAATTTCGCTAATTCTTTTTCTGTTATGCTAATTATTGTCAAGCAAAAGTTCTTATGAAAGTAAAAAATAAGAAAGTAACGCAGAAAATCCTTTATGAATAAACTAAAGACAACGCGAACGAAGTCGCGGGGAACAGCTATAGTTTATGTAAATATAATTCTTATTATTCTTTTATATATGACCTATTTTCTCTTATATCATCAACACAAATTTACGAGCAACGATCTTTTTGGTCTCCTAGACCTCCTGCCTCATAGTAAGACAAGACACGCAACTTTCCTTCATTAGTCTATGTTTAACTTACTTAGGACTTAGGGCTAGAGTTGTAAATGGACTTTCATATGCTATAAGCGTCCGTCATTTATGATAAATGCTTGGTCACATTGGACATTTATTGTCACGATGGTCACATATTTTTCCTATGTATAAAATAAAAAAAGAAGAATTCTACTAAAGTAAGTCTTAAATGTTAAGTATTTGACAGTAAAAACATACAATAAAACATGTAATTGGATCTGAATCGAACTCAAATAAAAACTCGCGCGTAACGATACGACACTTTTTAGCTTGTTCGTGCAGAAAGATTTTAGAAATTTTATTTCGTTATAGATCATCACTACTAAAGCCTGTCTCTCATATAATAATGCACTTATTTGTGACCAATGATTTTTTTTCATAGTTTGTCAATAGAATTGAATATGACGTTAGTGACAATAAATGTCCAAAATGTCCGGTCACATTGAGAAAATGACCAATTTGCTCGGTCATATTGGTCAGACATTTATAACGTGACGGACACTTTACAACTCTACTTAGGGCCTCTTACACCACATGCTGATGAGTTCCAGATAACCTATCTGGCACGTTATCTGTCAAAACAAGTGCCAGATAGGTTATCTGGAACTTATCAGCAAGTAGTGTAAGAGGCCCTTAGCCTTCTATTTCCTTCTACCTCCCCTCAGTAATTATCGTTATACGGTCATCATGTCGCACAAAGTCGACGACCTCCATAGCCTCCGTGAGGCGAGCCGGACTAGGCGTTCGCATCACTAAGGTCCCGGGTTCGATTCTCGTTCGGACCAATGTAGGAAACAAACTTTTTTATGCGGTCAGCCTGCCTAGCATGACTAGCAAAACACGATATAATATGATATGATACAGCGTTATATCGACACTAACTGTAAAAATATGATAGATATAGCCGCCATTTTGGATTTTTTTCGAAACAGCGATCATAATATGTGACGTCACCGGTACGGCGATTCAACATAGCGGCTATATCTATCATATTTTTATAGTTGGTGTCGATATATCGCTACATCATATCGTCGTTGTTTCTGATTTCTATAACACAAGTGCTTTGGCTACTTAACATAGGATTAAAGCAATGTACGTGATCTTGTCTAATATAAAGAAGTAAACTTATTTGTTGACCTAATTTGTAATTTAAATTTTTTTTTAAAAATTTATATATTTTTTGTGTTAATATTTTAAATACTTTCTTACATTGAGTTTTGACTCTCTCTTTAAGGCATGATAGTCTATTTCCAATAAACTTTGTTTAATAACATTCCACAGATACACTGCAAATGCAACGAACATGACCACCGCTGGGTTTCTGTTTTCTCTGACTGGCTTTTTGTTCGCCAGTTTCTTTTTCTTATGTTTTCTCTGTCCCTCTTCTCGGATCAATTTTAATTGTTTTTGCCACTCAGCCCGGTCACTACAGCCGGCTGGTATAGGAACTGGAACCGGCCGTTTATAATCCATGAAAAACAACGAAACTATACAGAATTAAAGAAAAATACTGAGGTAATATTATTTCTACACTTTCACACCCTGTTTTTAAGTAAATTAGCCCCAAACCGTACACTTGTGTACATCCGTCCTTTACAAGCAACACTGACCCTAAATTAGCGTTCGCAATCAACAAAGCGAATGTCACATAATTGGTATTTAACACGCGAACTAGCAAATTGTTAGCCCACACTTTTGTCATAGTAGAAATACATGTGGTACGCCATCTTCATTCTTCGCTACCGTCCGTGATTTGTATTTGGGCGTGACAATACGCATCATGCACCTTTGAACGCTCACCCTGAAAATAATAACAGTCCGGAATACTAACTACTGCCAGTATCTTTGCAGCACGCGGTTCCTCGCATCGCCAATAGATGTCGCTGCCTGTGTATGAAATTGTAGTAGAAGGTCGTCAAAGTATGTAACACAAGTGCTTTGTCTACTTACCATAGGATCAGAGCAATGTATGTGATGTTGTTCAATATTAAAGAAATATATTTTTTAAAGTACGTAATTTTACTCTTGTTTTGCTTATGAGAACTCAAGTGCGTGAGAGTGAGTGAGTTGGATATGAATGTTTTTATTTGATACCTACCAACCTTACCAAGGATAAAGCCAAATAGGCTTAGGCTTTTTAAATAACGCTATTAGTTACTTTGTCGAGTGACGAGTAATTATTAACTAAATAAGATCGACTGTAGCGCTTACTGAACTATTCGAGTAATACCCATTTTGTAATCGTACTATGCTACGTAGCTACTAAATGACACGAAAAAAAGCTAGGCTTATTGCAAGGGAGAACTATCAAGTTGGTTGGTCTACTAGATATATTTTTACTGTGCCAACACTTTTGTCTCAATCCGCCTGGCCACTTGCCCAGCCCAACGAGTCGTGAAATTCATTTAAATTGAAGGGATACGAAGATAAACTAAACTAAATATTGTTTTAAAACTGAGCGGATGTTAGTTGGGAATTCGGTTTGCGTTCTTCTATTTGGCAAACTCGATTCCGGGTGGTTTGATCTCTGTAAAAGCTGTTTGTTACAATTCATTCAAATTGTTAATAGTTGTGGATTTTCACTATTTAACACATTATAATACAGGAACTATTTGTCGACCGTCTTGATCTAGTAGTTCGTGATAAGGACGACAAAACCAAGCAGTCGTGGTTTTGAATCCCGGAATGAGCAAGTTTTTGTGTGATAAGAGTTTGTACCCAAGTCATGTGGTCTTGTCAATGCCAATTTCATTCAAAGTATTGTAATATGTATAGGGAATAGACAAATCTAATATAGACTAGAAAATAAGTCGTCTTAATATTAGACCTTAGTCTAGGTCTAGGTTTTAGTGTGATTTTTCGTACAAGTTTTTTTTTGTTGTTTTCTGTTACAACTGCTGACTCGATTAATCTTAAATTAATAAATAAAAACAAAATATGTATTTATTCTTCTTATCACAAACATAGGTATTAGAGTTAGGGCTGGTTTTTTAGTTTTAGTTAGTTAGTTTTACCATAAATTTGCGAATTTGGTAAAAACTTAAATGCCACCAAGATATTGTAGTTGAACAGTAGATTTTTTTGGGAAATTCTTTTTGTAAGTGAGTAAGAGTGTAGTTATGCAGATTATGTGTGACTATGGTTCTATTTATAATTTGCGACATTTATAATAATAAAATAACTTAAGAAGGTAGTTGAGCTAAGAATTATTCGTAATTCAGTTTTAGTTGAATAACAGTACAGTGTTTTAGAGTAGATTTACCTAATCTGTGTTTCTTTCAATAGATTTGTTAATAGTAAGATAATAATTTAGTTAGTATGACATTGAAGGCAAAAGTACCAGTTTAGAATCCAGATAATGCCAATGCAGTAATGAATGGACGCCATTATCCAAAGGTTATCGCTGTCCGACGCTTTATTACAACGTGGATGACCACACCACAGCCAGATCAGTGCAGCCAGTCCAATAGGATCTGATTTATCCTTAGATAGATTGATTCTATTTATTGTACACCATACAAAGAAGTGACAGTTGATGTTGACAGAAAGATACTTTTTTTATATGGCTATCTTAATCCTTGGTTTTTGCGGATTTTTTAAAATAAGTTATTTTTATAGCATTTATTTAATAATAATTATATTATGTTACAGACATCATTAAGGGTCTGATAATATGAATTCGGTGGCTGGAAACGATGGTTTCGAGCAAACGCACTTACAAAATTCCACAATTTAAATGCAATTGGTATTAAAATAAATAATGTATTTTCCATTACCATTAATATTATCAATATCACCATTACTACCATTATTAGCATTAAGGATTAAACCACAAAGGCCCACCGTCGCCTTTCATTAAAAATGCGGGAATTATTTTTAACTTTAAAGATGTATATTTTGTCGGGTGTTTTATTTTTATTTATTTGACGGAAACTAATTGTGAGTTAGCTATTTTTTTAGGTTACTTTCTATTAAAGTTTGAGTCGTTCAAAGTGTAAACAAAGATAAACTTCTGTACCTACTTGCCTGCTCTGTGGCTTTGTTGACGTATCCTCGGACGGGCGATAAACAACGTTATCGGCACTTCGTCGTCTGACGTTTACGTCAAGTGTCGTTACGCGACGTGCGGTGAGTGGACGTGGCAATAACGGTAATGACGTTTCGTCTTACTGAGCACTGTCGAGATTAGTTGGGACGGACTTTAATTAGTGCTGGAAAATTTAGAGTAACATTTCTGACATGTTTTGTGCTGTGTTATGTTGATGAGTTGTCTGTTCTAGACGTTTTATTGCTTTGTTTTAGGAGTTTAGTAGTTTGTCGTTTATGCAGTCTTGATGTTGATTTAGAGCAGCGGTTCTCAATCTTTTTTGGTGACGGAACCCTTTTGGATAGCAAAATACTTGATGGAACCCTACAATAAAACAATGGTTTTTAAGTGTATTTTTTATTAATAAGCATAATTAGAGTACCATGTAACAGTTACTTATTACTTACTTACATAACAAGTATAATAATAAATATAACATTGAAAAAGAAAAAAAATCTAACTAATGGGATGTATGAAACTGTTTTTTATTTTTCATCAATTGGTTGATATCAGGTTTCATAGAGGACAGTTGAAGTCTCATATCAGGTTCGGCGTCCAGTCTATTGCGGTATTTTGTTTTCGTGGCTGCATAGGTTGAGAATCCTGTTTCGCACAAATATGTTGTTGGAAACGGGAGAAGAATATTCAAAGCCATTTTGGCAAGCATTGGATATTCATTTCGGATTCTGCACCAAAAATCGTTGAGAGGCGTCGTTTTGAACAGTGACTCCATACTTGTGTCAGATGACATTTCTAAAAGAGATTCATATATCTCGTTTGACATACTTTCGGGCTTTTGTAAGTTGGGTAAAAAAGGATTATGAATCCATGAATTCAGTTTCATTTTTGTATTCTGTTCTTCAGGAAAATACTGCTCAAAAGATGCGCGCATCGAAGTGAGATATTGGACCAATTCTTCAAATACATCATCTTGAAATATTTCTGAGTTGTTATCGCCAAGAAACTCACTGAGTGACGTAAAGCTTTCTATTTCTCTATTTCCAACGCAAATAATCCAAAAATCTAATTTTCTTTTGAAGGCAGTTATTTTGTTACAGGCCTGGAACACTGTTGTCTGTTTACCTTGCAATGATAAATTTAATTCGTTCAGTTTCTGAAAGATATCCGCCATAAAAGACAGTCGGAACAACCAAGTTTTATCATACAAACGGTCTTTCAAATTAAAAGAAGTATCTGAAAGAAACATTTGTAACTCGGCTCTAAGTTCAAATAGCCTTGTTAAAGTTTTACCCCGAGACAGCCATCGCACTTCTGTATGGAGCAGCAGTGTTTTATGTGTGCTGCCATAATCTTCACACAATAATGAGAACAATCGGGATTGTAGTGGTCGTGATTTGATAAAATTAATTATTTTTACCGCTTCATCCATAACTAATTTTAGATTGGACGGCATTTGCTTCATCGCAAGTGCTTGTCTATGCAGGATACAATGGCTGGAACTACAATTAGGCGCTTTATTTTTTATTCGTGACACTACTCCTGCTGTTTTACCCGTCATCGCCTTGGCCCCATCTGTACAAATGTCAATGCAATCGTTCCAACTGAGATTATTTTCCTCAAAAAATATATTTATTTTATTAAAAATTTCCTCTCCGGTAGTGTTTGTGGGTAGAGGTGAACACATAAGCATGTCTTCTTCAAAAGAACTTTCACATGGATATCTCACGATAACCAGCAAGATAGCCAGACCAGCGACATCAGTCGACTCATCCATTTGCAAGACGAATTGTGTTTTTTGTAGACGTGTAACTAGTTCTTGTTTGACGTAGCTTGCTAGATCATGAATTCGCCGTGAAACAGTATCGTTAGATAGCGGCACAGTAGAAAGATGCTTTGCAGATTTTTCATCGAGCATGCATTTTGTTATGTCTAATACACATGGTTTTATTAAATTCTCAGCGATAGTGTGCGCTTCTCCTGCTTGTGCAATGCGATAGCTAACTAAATATGATGCCTCCGTGGCCTTTTCATTGATAGTTTGGGTTACATGCATCATTGTTTTTTGACTTTCCAATAACTGTTCTTTTTTACGTACAAAAAATTCTTTATTCTTGTCTTTAGACTCGGGGTGTACAGTTTCTAAATGTCGGCGCAACTTGGCAGGTGCCATGGAACTATTAGGAAGCAGTTTACTACATAACATGCAGAGAGGTGAGCCGTTGGAATCAACAAATCCAAAACTGATATATGATTCATCATACTTCCTTTTTTTCGCCTTTGAAACCGTGGAACTTGACGTCGTTGCATCATCGTCTGGATCGGTAATTGCTGTATACTCCACGCGGACTGCTTTTGAACATTCGGCTTCGTTGGAAGATGTTGTTGCGACACGTTTAACGCCTTTAAGCCAACGTTCCATTCTTTCAGGATGGTGAGGTTAAAATAATGCACGGTCGTTACTGCGTAGAAGAGTTTAGCACTTTAGTCCAAAGAAGAAATGTACAAAACTGATACAATCAGAAAACAGCAGTAGAACAATACACAATTTTTTTCTAGCAGGTAGGTACTTATCGCTCCGAACGCTAATCGTCGACTGACTAGTGTCAAGGCTTGATCATCGCTTTTATAGTCCTAGCCTCAATCTCGAACATTCTCAAAAATACTCGAGTCGGCGTCTTTGATAAATAAAAAGCCGATATAAAAATAGAAATTCAAAAAATGTGGTGTAAGCAATCTCGACTTTACGTTTTGAAGTTAGAGCCGAAAGTCGCTTGTTCACAATTATAGCGTCTAATTTCAAAGGCGGCTTTTATCAAAGGGATTGCGCGGTCACAAGTAGGTATCGGCGGTGGCGGCATAGTAAAATTGTTCGTGAATCGTGATACGCCGCGACAGAACGGTCGACCAGAGAGAGGTGTTTTGATTTTTTTTTCTAACTTCTTGCGGAACCCCGACAGGGGTATCGCGGAACCCTAGGGTTCCGCGGAACACACTTAGAGTATGGCTGATTTAGAGTAATCAATTTGTGCTGTTTTATGAACGAATTTTAATCTCTAAGGTGGATTTGCCTCATAAGTTATATATCTGTTGGACTAAACTGTAAGCAACTGATTTTATAAAATAAACTTGGATTAATAAATTGATTTGAAAATAAACGAACCATTGTTTAAAAATTTGCCCTAAAAACAATTTATGCTTAAAATTGGGGGCATTTTTGGTGTTAAAAATGTTTTTAACGTTAAGCTTGCAAAATTACCCATAAAACCTTTCATTGTAAATAGAAGAATGATGTCGTGTCGCTCAATAATCAAGTGAAGCAGGCGTTGAGTAACCAAGCGTTGTCGGTTTGCAAACCAGCACGATTTGACTAAAATGTGTGCGTGAGTGGATGTATTTACGATTTTTTACAAGCTAGTCAACTCGAAAAGAGGTGCTTTACTTTCGTACATAGCGGCGCGAGAACAACTTTATTTTGTACATCTATGATAAAACCATATAAATGTGTTTACACCCAAGTTCCTTACATGCGACCAAATGATCCCTAACTATTTAAACCAGCTGGATGCGATACAATCTGTCTGCCCTCACAAATGCCCTATAAATCGACCAACTGTTTGCTGGCAATTTCCTAACGCTTACAAGGAAAAGATTCATGGTTCAGTGGAATAGCATTGCCTTGCTATAATCTATGGTGCTTTTAAACCGAGCTTAGGAATGAAAGCCGGTACAAACTGCGTGTAATATGTTTAAATTTTAAGCTGAATTTTCAAGCGAAACTTATGGAAAATAATAGGAAAACATGTTTGCATTGAATTCGAATAACGGGTCCCTATCCAATACATTACATAGAATACATAACATTAGTTTAGCCTATTGTGTCTGCTCTTGGACAGGGAACTGGTGAACTGGTTAAATCCTGTTAGAGTCATCGTTTTATTTGATTTGATTTTAAATTATCTGATTTGATTTTTATTTTAATTTAATTTATTTGATATTTGATGATTTGATTTTGATTTAATTTATTTCATTATTGATTCTTGTTTTGTTTTGTCTGGATTATTATTATGAGCCATGTGTCGCTTGAAATAAATGACTTGAATTGAATTGAATTTGTGTTAATTTAGTTACTTTCAGTCCTAGCTTTGATGTCATCGACCGGTCTGGCTGGTGGCCTGCAAACAGCTTGCTCTATCACCAGCTATCACCACGTGTCCTTAGCTATTTAAGTAGTTTAAGGTCATTTCGGCTTGTTTATTTCTACTAACAACGGACTTTATAGATATCTTGTTAAAACTCTTCGTCAGTTTTTCTCCTTTTTGATCCTCCACTTCGACCTATGCTGGGCATCTTCTTCAGGGAGATCATACTTTATTTCATCACATTCAATCATCGTAGTTTTGACCGTTCTCTTTGCCTACTTTGTATTGCCGATGAACAACGACAGAAACGTCAACCTACTTATTACAAATGTCAAATTGCCTCAACCTATTTTAAACTTAAAGTTGAACTGATAAGGGTTCTATCGATTATTAAGATTTGACGTTATGTAGTACGTTGATGAACCTTTGACTGTTTCAGGTGGTTTTTATTTAATGTGTTCACCCATACATATCAGTGCAACCAGGTTTTCTTGGAGCTTATATCACGCCCGGAATTAATACTTACACACCAATATTTACACTTGGTATAATAATCAGCTCAGTGCCTCTTACCTTCTGCACACTGAAGACGTGTTCCCACGTTCGAAGCTACCTAGATTCAGTAAACTATGAATGACAAACACTTCTGAGTACTATGCCGCGGCACTTATTGCAGTGCGCTCGCACGCAAGCGTTTATTTATTCAAGCTAAGTCGCGAGCAACTGGTACAAATCCTGCAATCTTAGTAGGTACCTGAAACCGCACACGAGCGTGGTGGAACTAGTGATGGGATCAAACGAAGAAAGTGTTGACGTAATCTCGAACTTAAGGAATCGATAAAAACATTAAACTCGTAGACCTACGTAGTACCTATCTATACACTTGACCACAACCATCATGAAGATATGAAGATTTAGAGTTTACTTGCTCTCAGCAGAGATATTTATTACCTACGTCTTTAGCTTTTTATGAGTAATGTCAATAATCGGTATTCTTCCTTGTTCCAAAAACGTCTTGCTGTCATACGCCTAATTGTTGTGGTCGTGTAGTACCTTCTTCTAAGTTTTAAAACAGATTATGGTTAGACCCAAAATGAAAGAGAAGTAATGTCATTCACTTGAAATTGATCCGCATTATCTATCCCTTGATCTTTTGCCGTACACCGTTAGTGTACGGAATTTAGCTAGATTGATATAATATAACAAAATTACCTTAGTCTAATAAATCGTTAAGTAAATCTTCTTCCAAGAAACATGTTGTAGAGTGACCTCCCACAGTGTTTTCTGCTAAAGGTTGTAGCATAACAGTAGTCACTTCATCAGAAATTTATTTGTTTGAACGTATATCTATGTTTAAAAAAAAACTCATCACCATCAGCCTTTATAAGCCCACTACTGGACATAAACCTCTTACATAGAATACCACACAGCCAAAAACTTACTATCCCATCACTAGAGAGTATACCAAAGTAGTTGATCTGTTGACTTTTATTTATAATCGAAACCCAGCATACCACAAAAGAATAATCTTGAGTACGAACTTGAAATCAAAGGACTCAGTTGTTATCGAAAGTCGACTAATCGCAAATCGAGTCGGTCGGCTCCTCCCAACACTATCAGCCCGGGGTTGACGTGGGCTCGTCAGGAAGTTAGTTAATTATGCAAATCGCGCGCCCTGATATATGGGCCGGACTCGGCCGCCGCTGCCCTAGCGAACAGTTGTTTGTTTTCGTTAGAAATCTTGCGATCTTGAACTTAGCCTTAAATCTTTTGGAAAGTAAAAAAACCTTATAAAAATTATAAATGTGTACGACTCAGATAATATCGCTATTTTTGTTTTAGAAACCTATCAAAGAAGGTCTCGCCTCAACGACAGAACATTTTGGAAAGACAACTGCATACCTCAGGCAGGGCCTAACCATGAGGTCTTTTTAGTATTACTCCAACTCCAACCATATTTTGATTTTTTTGGTTAAAGTTTGACTCAACGACAACACTGCTTAGGTACATTTTACCGTTCATGTTGATGCCTCAATCAGAAAATTAATCTACTATGTTTTACTTCAGAGGAAAACCTCTTAAAAGAGATAGTACCTAAGTTACCCAAAGAAGAAAACTCACTTCACGATAAACAATATTTATTGCTGATCTTATGTGAAGTACACGATTGACTAAATAAAACTCTTCTGTATATTATGTTGACTTCATAAAAAAGCGATGGCAAGTGACATAATTCCCATCTGGCAAATCATTAAGAGTGGCGGCAGTATTCTTAGGCACCCCAATGGTTCCTTTCAGTCCGTGGCATTCAAATTGTCAGCTCGTCCCCTGAGGCATCCGCCATTAGGCTGAGTGCGAACTCGGAATATGAATAAACACCCGCTCTCGCGAGATACAAAAAACAGTATTAATACTGGAAGAAATTAAAATCGGACTAACTTCTTTAAGGATTCATAAATATATAAATTATGTAACAGAATTATTGCACATCCTCGTAAGTGCTAATTGTAGTGCTCAAATACAACAACTTTTTGTATGGAACCAACATAGAAATAGCAAAAAAAATTGCGTTTCTCCATACAAATCGTAACGGCTGATTGGACATTTAGTATGAAGTTGAAGTGTTTTTTTAAAGATTTCAATGCTGGTCCCATACAAAAACTTGTAGTATCTGAACACCAAAATCAGCCCCTAAGAATATGCACATTAATTCTATTACATCTTGTATACTGTGCATATATGACAAATATCAAGGACTATGCCTAGTTGTCTTCTAGTCGATAATACTATTATTATAATAGCGGGCAATGAATTATTTGACGCGACAATTGTTTTATAGACTGAAGTAGGGAAAAAAGATCATTACTTATTAAAGATTAATAACTTAACTATGTATGGAACACCCAACAGCTGTTTTTATAGAGTTAATGTTCACGGTACCAAGATGGGCATCATTTTCTATCAGCCTTTTTTACTTATGAATTTCACTGGGCGTTTTGCTCAAAATAAAATATTAAACAGATATTATTGAATAAGCAAGTGAAAAAATGCCGAAGCCATGGAGCCTTTATTCTTCAGCCAGCAGAAAAACATCACACATCACACTGAAAAATTGCAAAAATTGATAACTGAAACTCAGAATTTTATAGAAACTCGCAACCAGCTCAAAATTCAAAATTTAATCGGGAGTCTAAAGTTTCGGGCGAATTGAAAAAAGTCTAATCTTGCGACAACGGATGACCGAAGTTGTACAGAGAGATTTACGTAGTGCTCGGAACATTTTAAAATGTGGTTATGATATATGAAGAGAGGGAGTGGGATCGTGGCACAGTTTCTGTTATAATATAATAGGTTAGGTGATGACTAGAGTAGCAATCTGCTGACAATAAATAATAAGGCCGTCCTTGACCATATTCTGTCATATTGTAGTTATAAATTGACACATAAAGTTGTTATATAAGTGTTTCTCAGGGGGTTATGAAGAAGAAATGCAACAACTTTGCTTTGAACAACTTGAAAATCCCAAAAAAGTATCAGATCAGCTGTTATGATTGCTATGGCTTGTGCAGCTGTGATTTTTTTTACGTTTAGACAGAATACTTTCTATAGTTTTGAAATCACTTGGTATTAGCCTAATTTATAGACCAGATAAAAATGTTGTTGCAATCATTTGTATCTGTCGAGAAACCAATCGCCCTGATAGCAAAAAGTTTATTGTTGGGTGTTTCGATTCTATGGAGGCTAGAGGTAAGGAGTACTATCTTCGTTTTGAAAAAGTGTCCGTCAAAGTGCGTTAAATTAGGTGACGTCACAGTAGCAACAGGGTTAATTGTTAAAAGTTTTTTTTAAAGAATGGCTTTATCCTCCGTATTTAAAAGTCATTGGAATGTTTAAAAATGTTCTAACATCTGTCAACAACTGCTACATTCATACCGTACCCTTTCCTTACGCTAGCGCTATTTAGGAGGATTTGGAACTGTTACATACTGCTTTTGCTAGACACTTTTTCAACTTTCCGCCCGTAAGTGATAGTACTCCTTACCTAAACCCTCCATGTTCAATTCTTACCTGACGCAGTAGTTTTTTTTTCAAGTGTAATTTTAGCTGTTTCTAACGTTCTAGTTTTTCTATACGACCAAGCGTGGCTGGGTAATAATAATGCGCTTTCATGCCTAGGTAATTAAATGCTATTTTTAATTCCCGTATTACCATTCAGTAATAGGAAAAGCGTGAACCTATTTAGCAAATTGGCGTTCGCAGCTCAATGAGAACCGCTGTCCGTGACGGTCCTTAATTAATTTTTGACACGATTCGCTGTGTAACGACCCTAATTCGCTCCCTATCAATTCCCACTCGACCATACATCAAAGCTTAGACCAGCCTAAAATAAAACAAAGTAAACCTTAACACATGAACATAAGACTGTTGGAAATTTAAAATACGAGTATGTTTGTATCCCGAAATTCCTGTATTTATTGAGCAATTTAGAAGGTCAATTGTTTGTTGATTAATTTGTCCTTTAAAAAACTGGAATTGACTTTAATGTCTAGTCAATTTCTATTTTAATGATAATCACACGAAGTAACAAGCTTCACTAAAGCTATACATATAGAGTCAAATTTTATTAGTGTAAAATACTAAGGTTACTAGTTTCTTGAGGAAAATTTATCGTTCTCATGAGTATATACAAACCCTTAAGAATTTTACACTAATAAAAATTCACTTGTGTATCTCTCGCTCGGATCGACGTGTGCTGTAGACGGCCCTAGGTAACACAATACCAAGGAATTCACATTCATCATCATCATCATCATCATAACAGCCTATTGCAGTTCACTGCTGTGCGTATACCTCCCCACAAAGCACGATCTTTTTCTTTTTTTATCCAGCCGTCTTCCTAGTCGATCAATCGAGCTAAGAGGCGTTCGTTACGTGGTCCGTTTGTCAAGGTGAACTCACAACGGTGTTATTTCTTTACATCAAGGCCATAAACATTGGAGTATTGTCTTTAAAAACCGTAATGTCAATTTCAAAATATGTTTCATAAAGACAGCATCTAGACCAGCGGTTCTCAATCTTTTTTGGTGACGGAACCCTTTTGGATAGCAAAATACTTGATGGAACCCTACAATAAAACAATGGTTTTTAAGTGTATTTTTTATTAATAAGCATAATTAGAGTACCATGTAACAGTTACTTATTACTTACTTACATAACAAGTATAATAATAAATATAACATTGAAAAAGAAAAAAAATCTAACTAATGGGATGTATGAAACTGTTTTTTATTTTTCATCAATTGGTTGATATCAGGTTTCATAGAGGACAGTTGAAGTCTCATATCAGGTTCGGCGTCCAGTCTATTGCGGTATTTTGTTTTCGTGGCTGCATAGGTTGAGAATCCTGTTTCGCACAAATATGTTGTTGGAAACGGGAGAAGAATATTCAAAGCCATTTTGGCAAGCATTGGATATTCATTTCGGATTCTGCACCAAAAATCGTTGAGAGGCGTCGTTTTGAACAGTGACTCCATACTTGTGTCAGATGACATTTCTAAAAGAGATTCATATATCTCGTTTGACATACTTTCGGGCTTTTGTAAGTTGGGTAAAAAAGGATTATGAATCCATGAATTCAGTTTCATTTTTGTATTCTGTTCTTCAGGAAAATACTGCTCAAAAGATGCGCGCATCGAAGTGAGATATTGGACCAATTCTTCAAATACATCATCTTGAAATATTTCTGAGTTGTTATCGCCAAGAAACTCACTGAGTGACGTAAAGCTTTCTATTTCTCTATTTCCAACGCAAATAATCCAAAAATCTAATTTTCTTTTGAAGGCAGTTATTTTGTTACAGGCCTGGAACACTGTTGTCTGTTTACCTTGCAATGATAAATTTAATTCGTTCAGTTTCTGAAAGATATCCGCCATAAAAGACAGTCGGAACAACCAAGTTTTATCATACAAACGGTCTTTCAAATTAAAAGAAGTATCTGAAAGAAACATTTGTAACTCGGCTCTAAGTTCAAATAGCCTTGTTAAAGTTTTACCCCGAGACAGCCATCGCACTTCTGTATGGAGCAGCAGTGTTTTATGTGTGCTGCCATAATCTTCACACAATAATGAGAACAATCGGGATTGTAGTGGTCGTGATTTGATAAAATTAATTATTTTTACCGCTTCATCCATAACTAATTTTAGATTGGACGGCATTTGCTTCATCGCAAGTGCTTGTCTATGCAGGATACAATGGCTGGAACTACAATTAGGCGCTTTATTTTTTATTCGTGACACTACTCCTGCTGTTTTACCCGTCATCGCCTTGGCCCCATCTGTACAAATGTCAATGCAATCGTTCCAACTGAGATTATTTTCCTCAAAAAATATATTTATTTTATTAAAAATTTCCTCTCCGGTAGTGTTTGTGGGTAGAGGTGAACACATAAGCATGTCTTCTTCAAAAGAACTTTCACATGGATATCTCACGATAACCAGCAAGATAGCCAGACCAGCGACATCAGTCGACTCATCCATTTGCAAGACGAATTGTGTTTTTTGTAGACGTGTAACTAGTTCTTGTTTGACGTAGCTTGCTAGATCATGAATTCGCCGTGAAACAGTATCGTTAGATAGCGGCACAGTAGAAAGATGCTTTGCAGATTTTTCATCGAGCATGCATTTTGTTATGTCTAATACACATGGTTTTATTAAATTCTCAGCGATAGTGTGCGCTTCTCCTGCTTGTGCAATGCGATAGCTAACTAAATATGATGCCTCCGTGGCCTTTTCATTGATAGTTTGGGTTACATGCATCATTGTTTTTTGACTTTCCAATAACTGTTCTTTTTTACGTACAAAAAATTCTTTATTCTTGTCTTTAGACTCGGGGTGTACAGTTTCTAAATGTCGGCGCAACTTGGCAGGTGCCATGGAACTATTAGGAAGCAGTTTACTACATAACATGCAGAGAGGTGAGCCGTTGGAATCAACAAATCCAAAACTGATATATGATTCATCATACTTCCTTTTTTTCGCCTTTGAAACCGTGGAACTTGACGTCGTTGCATCATCGTCTGGATCGGTAATTGCTGTATACTCCACGCGGACTGCTTTTGAACATTCGGCTTCGTTGGAAGATGTTGTTGCGACACGTTTAACGCCTTTAAGCCAACGTTCCATTCTTTCAGGATGGTGAGGTTAAAATAATGCACGGTCGTTACTGCGTAGAAGAGTTTAGCACTTTAGTCCAAAGAAGAAATGTACAAAACTGATACAATCAGAAAACAGCAGTAGAACAATACACAATTTTTTTCTAGCAGGTAGGTACTTATCGCTCCGAACGCTAATCGTCGACTGACTAGTGTCAAGGCTTGATCATCGCTTTTATAGTCCTAGCCTCAATCTCGAACATTCTCAAAAATACTCGAGTCGGCGTCTTTGATAAATAAAAAGCCGATATAAAAATAGAAATTCAAAAAATGTGGTGTAAGCAATCTCGACTTTACGTTTTGAAGTTAGAGCCGAAAGTCGCTTGTTCACAATTATAGCGTCTAATTTCAAAGGCGGCTTTTATCAAAGGGATTGCGCGGTCACAAGTAGGTATCGGCGGTGGCGGCATAGTAAAATTGTTCGTGAATCGTGATACGCCGCGACAGAACGGTCGACCAGAGAGAGGTGTTTTGATTTTTTTTTCTAACTTCTTGCGGAACCCCGACAGGGGTATCGCGGAACCCTAGGGTTCCGCGGAACACACTTAGAGTATGGCTGATCTAGACCATTTGAACAGGGTCGAGAAGTCAGATGATATTTCCCTTAGGGCGAGTGGCATTTGTTTTAAAATTCTAATGGAAAGACCGAATGTAATGGCCTTGATAGTAATAAGTTAAGGTATCGTACGATCGCTTTATGTGAGGTATCTTGTAAAGAAATTGTTTGATGTTGATCTAGAGATATTAGATTAAATTTAGCTTTTAAAATTCTTCGGACAAATAAAACTGTTATTTGATGCTTACTAATTGTGGAAATTGTTGTTGAATTCGGGATGTATTTGACACTTGACCTAATTAGTTGAAAATTACTTGCTCTAGTGGAGACGCCTTATTTTATATTTCTATGAAGCTAATATAAAAAATACATTCGCTAATATAGTTTTATGGCTATACCTTATTGCTCTACATCTGGACTCCATAAACACAAAACACATAAAGTTATATGAATAAATTCTGTGCTGTCAAATTTATGTGGACTTTTGAGATATTTTAATTGCATTCGCATAATACCGACCAATTACTTTTTTAGGAAGATCTCACAAAAACATTTTTTTGACGCCTCAAAGCCATAAAATCCTTTTCCAAAGATTGCCTGGAAGAGATCGCTTAGTTACTACTGTAATTTGTTTTGTGCGGTGTGCAATAAAGAGTAGGTTATCTATCTATCTATAATTAGATTGATTACTTTTCAATTCGCAACTTTTAATGGACTTATTTTATTAACACAACTAAATTACAACACAGTACTCCAACCAAAAGCAATCATGATTTATAGTCAGTAACTCAGTATGCATGATAAACGGAGTGCGGTGGCCAAACTTGGACAATGAAGAGAACTGTGGGCAGACGGAGCCGCGGCAAAAACTTTATTAGAAAGGGGCGGGGCGCGGGCAGATGTCAACTTGTGGGCGTCGCGGCCGCAGACAGGGCCACAGATTAGGAAGCTGCAGTATAACCGGATGTACTAAATACCGAAGACGAAACAGCCGATTATGGCCCCGATTCAAAACCGCTCGATATTAAGTTACACTTAAAATTAGCATCACGTGATATATGCCATTTAATTGTCGAATGGAACGGTTTGAATTCGGGGGGCTGGTCTTCGATTCAGAACTTGTTATCGAACGGAAAACCACATGACCCTTAAGTTCTTTGATCTTCGTTTAGCGAACATTGTAAAAATGGGAAATTCGACCTAAGAGACACTGTCGGTCTTAGCGACATTTTTTCGAAAAATGTGAACATTATGGCTTACTGTCACTAAATCAATTAAGAGTCAATATGATGCTATTGCGCGAAATGGAAATAGAATCTCAAAGTTACATAAGATAAGATACCCTTACATAGTGCTCTATTTCAAGACTCCCGCTTGTCGCAGTTTGTTTGGACAGCCTGCATGCACACATTCGAATCCCTGCTTTTATGATCATTTTTGAATGATTCTTTAACTCTTTTGCCCATCATAACCTCTACATACAATAGCCGTTTACTAATTCGGTTAGTTCCTAGAACCCGTATTGTTTTAGTTTACTAAACCATAACGAAAAGTTCCGCTCCATTTGGCGCCAAAACTGCGTTAGCCACAATGGTTTTTTCTACACTGTTGGGGACAGAACCGGCCACACGCGGCCATTCATAAATCACCCGGTGATAAATGAAGCGAGCGGACGTTTCCTAATCATATCATGTGCTCAGCTTCTGGATAGAGCCTTGTGTTAATCAAATAAGTGTATGTGTGGACACAGGTTTTCTTTCATTGTTGCTAGATACAAAAAATCTCTAGCATATACAATTTTCTTTGAGATTTCGATTATCGATTCGATTCGGTTGTTGTATGTCATGCAGCAACTTACAAAAGAGATATATTCAATTATACGATATCATTTTCTCTCTCTATTGTGTATGTCTGTCTGAGTGTATGACATGATGTTTATTTGTAAAAATGAACAACTTTCCCTATAGCACCAATATTGAAAAATCTAGAGAAAAAATGTCTTAACAAAATTGACTTATTCTATAATGTGCGGAGCGGAGCATCAATTTTTAGGGTTTCGTAACCTGAAAAGGAAAAAATAAAACCCATTTAAATAACACATTAGCTATTTATTAAAATTGTACAGAAATACATTATAAGATGGCGTATATTTAACGGCTTGTGCTAGAATGACCTAAACTAAATTCCGTGATCTGGACATATCCATCAACCTTAATTCGTTGAACTTGCTTCTACAACTGTATTTATTGTAACAATGTCTTTAATCGCCTAAAATGATCTGTGTACGTAAATATTTTATAACTTTTTGATACTTCACTAAATCGTTACACTGAACTATTCTATTGTCTAGTCTATTGTTATATAAGTTATTCGGTAAGCGCTGAACTATTGTTCTGGTTCTATACAAATATATTTCAGAAATACTATATCCTAATGAACACATAATTTTAGTAAATATGTAGGCACATAAACCGAACAAAAGCGTGCGGCGAAAAACATTAAAAAAAAGCTTTAAAACACACTTTTAGATGTATTTGCCAAATCATAACGAATGAAATAAACATGAGGGTATTATTACTAACTAGTAGCCATTAAAATGTGTCCTTGTCCTTATCATGGCTCCATCATCAGATCAGCTCCATGGCATCAAATTACTGTGTTGTCATCCATATGTTACATACTTATTGATATAACACATAACTAAGTACCTAGAAGTAGGTTAAAAACGAAACCCAAGATTTTTCATTACATAGTTAGATAGCTGCTATTTCCAAGTTAAGCTAATTTAAAAGTGTTTTAAAACATGTTACTCATTCAAATCTGATGTCAACTAGTTTATATGACCTGACGTTTGAATGGGACTTAGCGATTTCCTTCGTTTTGTTTACCAAAAATATGCAGAAGAGATCCGGCTATTGTCCAACACATCATACTTCTCTTCTCTGTCTCTTTCTTTCCATTTACAGTGACAATGAGCCTCTCCAGGTTGACACTGACGTTTCTAGAAATTTGGCCAATGTATTCCAAGATTCTTCAAAGGCATAGAGTATGCGCTTAGGATCTGATCTTTTAATCATCATCATAATTAAGCTAATGTCAGTCCGATGCAAAAATTTGGACTCTTCCAATTCACGCCACTTAGCTCGATCTTCGGCTACTCTCTAGATTTTGCGTATATTATTACCGCTTCACCTTGTCGGAGGGTGGCGAGAACACGTCTACTCAATCGATTATCGGTTCTAGTCCACTGCCACTTCAGCTTGCTTATGCTTTGAGCTGTATCGATTGTTTTAGTTTTCTGTCAGAAGACCACTATTTGGTCAGACCGACAGTCAAACAGATTTCATATCTTTTATAAAACAACATTGTATGCCGTAGCCGAGAGGCGAGCATACCGGACTTGGTGCCGCTATCTCTGAGGTTCCGGGTTCGATTCCCGGTCGGTTAATGTAGAAAAATAACTTTTCTATATTGTCCCGGGTCTGGGTGTTGTGGTACGGTCGTTGTTTCTAATTTCTGTAACACAAGTGCTTAAGCTACTTATCATAGGATCAGAACAAAGTATTTGATGTTGTCCAATATTTATATTTATTTTATTTTTTTATTATTATTTGTTGAGAAGGATTTGACAGATGGCTGCCAAGGGTGGCATTCTTAAATGCTATGTTAATAATTCAAGAAAATCCTAAACCGTTTCTGCCGCTTCTTCTCAGTCCAAAGACATCACGCCTAGATGTTCCCTAACTTCGGTAAAAATATAGCGACGAGATGAAACTTTGTTAATTATAAACCTGTTACAGATCGTTAAGAACATTTTTAATTTTAGAGAGCACGAATAAAGACAAGAAAAGTAATTTAAACCCTGAATTGGTCCGACTCGTCTTACGAAATTAATAAAAAGGCGAATTATTTCGCCTTTGTTAGGGCGTATGCGATTTTCTCAGCTTATTTGTTTTTCGAGAGTTCTCCAAGCTTGAAAACAATAAGTTTTTCTTATTACGAGATCTCGTTTATTGAAATGTCATTCATGTTTTAACTTTAAGTAACACTTTGGCATTTTCGGTGCCATTCTTTAAGTGGGCTTAGGGATTTATATTTTCTTTTTATTGCTCAAAACGAAAGATCAAGTTTTTTAAATATTAATGAGCTTGTAAATTGTATTCTAATAATCACGTTTAAATACATACTTTGACGATGTAAACAATGTTGGATTGCTGTATATTTAATATTTGTAAGTCACACATAAAAAAGTATTTTTAAAAAGCCAATAAAAGGTGTTCTTCAATTACTTAGTACTTCTTTTGTGTATTTGTCCAGACGTCAAATTGTTGTATTTATTATTTTATCTATTTAATCACATTCATTTACCCGCGGCCCAGACAGTTTGTTTTTTTGGTTTGTCACAAAAAACATGCTTATTGTATCCTTTCTAGTTTTAACTAAACTTTATATCTGCGAAATAGAAAAGAGTCTATGTCGCTCTGAAATAGTGTTATCATCTGCCCTTGGATGTTCACCGCTGAACATAAACCCTCCTCGTATAACCCCACTGCAAGCGGCTAGGTCGCTTGGGTTTGCATCCAGTGGCCTCTAGTAACCTTGACCTGGTCATCATTCCACTGGCTAGGAGATATTCCCACGCTACGTCTTGAAGTTCATGGTCGCCACTCAAGAACTTCTTCAAAAGCTGTTTTAGTTGAAGTGTTGTAGCTTTCTATTAATATAGTCACATTAAATAAATAAATATAGGACAACATCACATACATTGCTCTGATCCTATGATAAGTAGCTTAAGCACTTGTGTTACAGAAATTAGAAACAACGACGGTACCACAACACCCAGACCCGAGACAATATAGAAAAGTTATTTTTCTACATTGACCGACCGGGAATCGAACCCAGGACCTCAGAGATAGCGACACCAAATCCGGTATGCTCGCCTCTTGGCTACGGAGGTCGTCATAATAGTCGCTTAGTATCTGAAATTCTAAAAATAATCTCATTGCAAAACGTATCACAATAGTCTAACATAATCACGACGCAAAACTCAAATAAAGAAGTCAGGTTATTGTGACAATTATTGTGACATTTAGAAGAGTCGGTAGGTTTGAAAAATAGATTTTAATCGGCTACTTTTAACGCTGAATGTAACAGACAGAAAATGAGTAGTTTTCAACAAACACGACAGACAATTTTACCTCTTCACTAGTAAATATTGCCTTCCGAAATAATATTGTACGGCTTATTATTCGATTACTTAGCTCAATTGGACGCACCCACACTATTGTCGGAGTAGTGTCAAATTGTAATCATGGCAGCCGCACGCGACGTGTAATTGTGATAATGTATACTACCATTAAGTTATATGGGATATCAGTTCGACTATAACTATAACTTGTTATGTCGTCTCTGAGTTACGTGATTGCCTTCATGTTGTCTTGAAAAGCAGTATGTTCCTATATTTTGGAGCAACTGTAAACATTCGCACTTTTTAATCATTCGCGTGCCACTTACCCGATATAGACCGGAAAATCTCTAAGAAAAAAGTATACGCGGCACGCAAGCGAAGTGTAAAGAAATTTGATTACCCGATTGCTGTAGTGGCGCAAAAATTTGCCCAACGCAATGGGTCCCGGGTTCCATTCTTTAAGTTAGTAACGCCGACCCGATTAACGGCGCCGTAACGACGATAATCATTAGTAATACTAATCATTAGTAAGGACGAGCTTAAACGCAACTGGTTCAAATTCCCGTTCGGGTTAATTCAGAAAAGTAGTTTTTATACATGTGACTTCATTTTGAAAAATCCATTTGCATTCAGGCTTGTCGTTACTACACGTTTATTGTCGTTAGATAAGTTTTCATTACTAATTTAATCCTTTGTTTAAATAAATCAATAAAAATACTCGTATTTACACTTTAAAAAGTTTTGAACTGCCTTTGGTAGGGTATAAAGATTATCCTTGATATAATAAAGCGTAACACACACAGAGAGCGTGCGCGGGACGGCGACGGGTCCGGTCGGTAGTACGGCGGGTCTAACTAATAACATACGTTTAAATGGGCGCCCACAGACAGCGGGTGTGAGCGGAACGGCTCGCCGCGCATGCCGGCTGTGTGTGGGCGCCCATTTAAACCTATGATAATAGAACCCTTCGCACTCCCGTCGTGACCCGTCGCCGTCCCGCGCACGCTCTCTGTGTGTGTTACGCTTAAACTATCATTATTGTGAATGCAAAAAATAAAAAAGCTTAAATAAATTGGTATGTCGGTCAATGTTAAAAAATAACTTTTCTATATTGTCTCGGGTCTGGGTGTTGTGGTACCATCGTTGTTTCTGGTTTCTGTGACACAAGTGCTTTGGCTACTTACCATAGGATCAGAGCAATGTATGTGATGTTGTCCTATATTTATTTATTTAATGTTTACTATAATAATTGAAAGCTTCAACTAAAACAGCTTTTGAAGAAGTTCTTGAGTGGCGACCATGAACTTCAAGACGTAGCGTGGGAATAAAGCTTAAGCGTAAAAAAGCTTAAATAAATTGGTATGTCGGTCAATGTTGAAAAATAACTTTTCTATATTGTCTCGGGTCTGGGTGTTGTGGTACCGTCGTTGTTTCTGGTTTCTGTAACACAAGTGCTTTGGCTACTTACCATAGGATCAGAGCAGTATGTGATGTTATCCAATATTCATTTATTTAGTTACAGTATGAGTGACAGTTAGGTAAAGTTTGAAAAATCTACGCTACGGCGAGTATATATAAAAATGAATATCTATTTCCCTTGGTCATCGCATCACGCGTGAACGGATGGAACACTTTCGCAAAATCTTTTTTTTTGTGTTAATTATTGTCAGGTTGTTCTTTGAAAACAAAAAAAATGAAAGTTGCGCAGAAAATCTTTAATGAATAAACTAAAGACGACGCGAACGAAGTCACGGGCAACGGCTAGACTAATTATAAAGGTCATACTTTATTACGGTGTCAAAGCACCAGGTGTTGTTCTTTGCATTACATATGCGCTTATAAAGCCTGTCCTTACTTACATCACTGGACAAGCCCAATTAATCTCTCGCACGGGACGCGTTATTTCATTTGGGATGTTTTGTGAAATGTAAGAATTTATGTCATTGCGCCGGCAGGTCGCTTCGGCCACCATCCATCTCGCCGCTCCTTATAAATCACAATACAAACATATACAGGGTGAGAACTAAATGCATGCTGATGGTAAAGTAGGAACAGTCTAAAGTATATGATGTTTAAAATAATTTAATTGTAATATAATTTTGTTTGATAATTAAAATGAGAATGACTAAGTTCCACCTGACAGTCGTCAATTGAGTTGGCTTATCCATTGTTGTTTTTATAGGCGGTAACTAAATTCTCCCTGTGAGAATAAACACGTTATTATTTAAAGTTCTTTTTTTGTTTTTCTACCTTATTTATACATATGCAACAAGCGTAGATTGTACACAAAACCAGGCACTCTTGCAATACAGAAATAATTGGTTTATGTTATGTTCTACCGAGTATTTAAAATACATTATGTAAAAGTTTAAATAGGCGCACTTATTCTGACTAAATATTCCAATTAATTCATGTTACAATCAACACATATTGTATTGCATTGTTGCATAATTATGGCTATAAATGAATTTTAAAACAAACAATCCTAGTTCTAATACTACTGGTACAAGTAGGTAAAAAAACACCCGAGTTCATCTTTACGAAACAACTTAATTAATTAGTGATTAAGTAAATTATACTTAGTTAAACAAACAATTAAATTAGTCAAGTCACCCTGTATACGTATGCCATTGGACGTGTCACGTTTGCAGTAGATAAAACGGTGACAATAAATTCCCGCGTGGATATTTTGTTGTGTTATCCAGCTGCTGGTAATCCTCCCAAACTGATGCGTTTATGATTGCTGCTGTCAGCAATTTGGGCAGCTTATTTTAAAAAACAAAAATAAAAATGCCAGATTACGCTTAAATTATGACATGTCATTTACACATGTTACCTAAACACATTTTGTCAATATACGAAAGAAGGTCGATGTCGCTGGAAGGAAGCCGTGCTTGTTAGAAAACACAATAAAAATATTGAGAAAATTAACAGATTTTGCCCTTAAAATTTCATATTTTTTAAAGTTAGGAATAAGAAATTCTATTACTTTAAATTTTTGGGGTTTATTTAGCAAGATGATGCCATTTCGGAACGAGTTAAAACATGCTAAAATCGATTTTAAACTAACGGCACCATTTCATGTTATATCTTGAATCCTAGCTTTCAGAGAGCAATTTCAATTAACTTTTTTGTTAGCCTTGCCTAATTGTACCAATAACAGTTAATGTCATCTTAATAATATGATATAATATCATAATAATCTATGTTTTCATTGTAATTTAATACAACCTTTTCAAACTCGACCAAAATTAGTTAGGGCTGTCACACATCCAATTCGCGTCTATTTTAGCGGCGTGGCGTAAGAGACGAATAAATCGAATTATGTAAGTGAAAAAGATCTTGTAAGTAGATTATAGAGGTACATCCTTATTCTCACATACTGTAGTAATTTGCTTCTGGTGCCAATAAACGTCAGACACGTACATTATAATTGTATGTAACGTGATAAACTACTCAGTGGTAGTGTTTTTGTGTAACGGTAATTTAACATTTGATTATAATTGATTTTAGTGATTTAACCTATAATAATAATAGTCCAAAAGTCAAAGTCAAAAGTTAAAAATCATTTATTCAATTTAGGACAGACATTATTGGCCCATATGGGGCCAGAAAAGTCTCCTTATTTTTTGGGCCCTATTAGCGCTTCGAGACAAGACACAGACAATCTGGCAAGTGCTGAGAAGAAACGCCGGAACAAACTCGGTCACCACTAGCTGCCACAAAAAAATATGAATCAAAATAAACAGGTAGGTACATCAGTTTAGTGCAGACTATACTGACATTACTGACCATACATTCTTGACATCAAGATAGTCTTGTATTTTATAACACCCCTTAGGCATCAAGAGAGTCCCTTAGCTCCATTGCATTACCGGTGATGATTTATTCAATACCAAGTAAAATATTATATTTTCCCAAAATCCCCCTCGAAGAAGCGTTTACGGGGGATAAAATATTTGATTTCCCCCATGAGTAAACTGGGTTCAAATATTAACCTCTATTATACAATGTTTACGCAACAAACATTCTCATTCAGCTAACAGGTCGTCGTCATCCCTGACGGCCGTGAGGTGGGAAGCGGGAAGCGGGAAATTGGGAATATCCGACTGTTTGTCACCACGGCCACGTAGCCATATCGCCGCATTGGTAACTGTAGAGGTATTAGCAGCCAATACAGGTGTAGGATTATTATGAGAGGTCGTTTATAACAGAGAATGAATTGCCAGCAAATGAGTTTACTAACTTCAGTAAGTATCTATGCAAATTTAAACAAATGTGTTACTAGTGTTTCCTAATCATGTGTTGATAATGTCATTTGACGAAACAATTCTAAAGGTAATTTTACTTTCCGAACTAATACGACTGATATAGGTAGAAAAAATAATTCGAAATCCACAAAATCAAGCCATAGCCTTAACACAACGACCAACAAAATTAAGTGCTTCTAATTCTTTCTCAAGTAAAACGATAAAAGAGCGAGTTAACACGCTAACGAAAAACATGTGTTCCTCAGGAAGAAAAAGTAAAAAAGTCGGGACACTTGACACTAGTATAAAACACGTACCGCCCCTTCGGACGGCAAAACTTTATCTTAGCAGAAAAACTGAGACAAAGGAGGGTAACACTAACACATAGCTCGCGTTAGCGTATACATTATGTATAGATTTTTTCACTTTAGCAGTATGCGGAGACGGGTTAAGTTACGCCTAACTGACACTATCAGAAGCTTTCTTACAAAGGCACATAATGCGTATTTAAATTTTTCTCGAATGTAATTTACTTGGTGTAGAGTTGCAAATGCTGTTTTTATTATACTTGTACGCACTAGCAACGTCATACTGGCCACTTTTTAACAAATTGAAAAACTGAGTTCTTATCTTTACCTACCTTTACGGTATCTACAAGTCAATTTAATTAAAAACAAATAAATACATTTTGAATTGAATTTTTGAAATGACACAAGAAAGACGTTCAACATACATTTAACCCAGTGCCGTCTATATTTTATGATACTATATACAATGCTGTTTTATTTCGTATTTTAGGTATTGGTAGCTATAGTCCAAAATTTGGGGGTTTCGAAAGCCCGACGAGCTCCAAATATAATAAATAGACTTGCAGCATCTGGGATCGAGGTCTAACGTACCTTGGTTGGGTCATTATTACCATCATAATCAGCCCATGTCAGTCCACTGCTGGGCATAGGCCGCTTATGCACAACACTGAGCGCGATCATCGGCTTTTCTATTCCAACCACTGCCAGCAGCCTTCCGTATATCTCTCAACCTCGTTGGAGGGTGTCCTAAGCTGCGCTTGCCTAATCGCTGCCTTTTAGTCTGTGCTGCCAACTAGCAACCAATGGAATTTGCTAAGAAACCTTTTTATTAATTTTTTAATATCACATCTTGGTACTCGTATTCTCCAAAACATACTTTGATTGTACACCGGAAAAAAGGTCTTTAGGAGCATAATCCTTGGCCGTCTGTCAAATCGTACTTTGCAAGTTATTTAAAAACAAGACGTTGTTTTATAAAAATGCATGTTCTTTTACGAACACATATTTGTGTAACATTGAAATACGGGAATGTAGTACGTAGAACTGACGGCCGATGGGACAGAAAGGTTCTAGAATGGAAGCCATGTACCGGCAAGCGCATTGGGAAAGTCCTTTGGCTGAAATGATGATGATGATGATTCAAATAGAACTACAAAAGAATTCTCTTACATTTATATTTTGTACTGCCTATTGTAAATTAATTCTAACCCCCTCGTACTGACAACTTCTCGCTGTCTCGAAATTCGAAGACAGTATGGGACGCAATCCTCGAAATATCCCAGCGCTGAAATAACATGGAGTCGAGTGTAAATTATAAATTTAAATCGCACTTATGAAGTCGGCTCACGGAGCATTCCGTGTGAGCTCACACGATCGGTATTTCCAACGAAAATCTACTTTGAGAAGACAGTAATATCGGTGATATGTGAAAACGAGGTTTTTAAAGCGATGCTAAAAACAATAAAACTTAATTCAATCTCATTCTGTTGCGTCAACCAGTCTTATTGAAATTACTTGGTGACTCAAATGCTCTGTGTTGTTTTTGTAACGACCTGTATCTAGTAGGTCAGTTTTTTATAAACTAAGAATGAGTATCTAAAGTTGCGGTGAGACGTTTATCGAGTGATAGCATCATGTGAACCAACTCGAATTAGTCGACCAACGAAAATATTTTTAGTGTATTGTCCTTGTAAAATACTTATATAATACAGACATAATATGAATGCATACTTAAAATAAATACATGTACATAAATAAATACGCTATTAACATGAACATTTATTTATTTTTATTTATAACTGTGATCGAGGCATGGAACAAATTGCCACCAGAAGTGGTGTCAGCACAAACTACTAACCAGTTTAAGAACAGATTAGATAAGTATCTGGAGGAAAAGATAACTTAAACTATGACAACGAGATGCAGGCTGTTATCAGTTGTTTCAACTGCTTGCCTGCCAATAATAATAAAAAGCAGTCATATTGAATACTTGCAGAATTGTTCGGAAATTCCTACAAGCACATGAAGATTCTCAAGAACAACCACAAAACACCACTCGATCACAATCTCTCACACTGGCATACCACCATCCAAATACTTAGCCTTCAATTGGGAATGCACTTGGCTTAGGCCCGTGCTTTCTTGAAACACCAGCTTACAGCTGAGACACAAAAGTGTATAAAAGATAATAATAATAATAACTAAATACTTTTGCTCTACTATTTACTAATAACTTTGATTTTTGCTTTTATCTTGTCTGCATAAAGTACTCAATTCTTATTTTATTCTAAACTTTTTAAGTAAAAAAATGACTGAAAAATTTAGAAAGTCGTTATGGAATTCTTTATCAAACATCAAGTAACAGATGGCAATGGCAGCCTATCAGTTATTTTCCAGATTTTGTTTTTGTAGGGTTGCTAGTCGTTAAATTTATTTATTTAAAAAAATTCAAGATTCGAGTTTATACTGTGAATGATATAAATAAAAACGGTTTTTATTTATATTGTCCCGAAATTGCCCACAATTGTCCCGAAGCAGTGGTAGGGTAAAAAAAAATTGGGACGTGTAAAAGAGCTTAATTTAGGCCTATTTGCAGAAATAAATTGGTTTTATTAAGTCTCGATCCAGAAAATAAGATTATTTTCTGTTAATAAATCTTACGTGCAATAGAGTGAACATTACCAATAATCCCGACACATGGATATATATTCTTCATTGCACTTTTTTTTAATATGTACCTACTCAAAACACGAACAACAAATGTTATGTTTTCAAACATGTGTCTTTTACAAAAACTACTTTTCCTGAACCCCCAAGTGACAACCCTAATACATCCCCTATACTTAGACGTAACAAAATTTAAGGAGATGATCCATTATCGAGCTTGGGTCATTGGCGGGCTCATTAAAACGAATTGCGCTTTAGTTTATAAACTAAATTAGAATTTTGATATTAATACCTGCTTCCATAGGGCTGCTACAATGTGAAAATATGAAAGAACTGCTTTGTAAAATGTTTTCTAACACCAAGTAAGTGAGGTTACAATAATTTGTTTGACATCTAATACCTACCATTAGATATCAAACAAATTTTTTGACGTAAGATCAAATCAGGTCACTGTCAGTCAGTCAGGCTATGAAAAAAATACTAGGTACATTTATTACCAGGCATTACTACTATACGTAACATTCATTAGTTTAATTTAAATTTGACTGCCTTTGTTTGATACACTACATACATATTTGATTTATATGTATGATGTGTATTCAAAATGATTAGCTGTGCCTGCAGCTTCACTCGCGTGAAATTTGTTTTGAAATTAAAACTGCTAAAAATCTTAGCTAAAGTCCATTCTTAGTGTTGGTTGAATAATTACTTAAAACGGACGTAGTTCTCGAATTTATCTCTTACATTCGGGTTCGATTCCCGGTCGGTCAAACATGTAATGTAGAAATATAGCTTTTCTATACTGTCTCGGGTCTGGGTGTTGTGGAACCGTCGTTGTTTCTGATTTAAAAAAAAAAACAACATTTGGCCTCTTAAAAAAATCTTTAAAAAAACGTTTGTCATTTCATTAAGTAATAATATAGTCGAGGACAAAAGATTATATCTGTTCACGACGACTACTAAAAAACTCGGCCCTTTCTACGAAATTACCAACAGCGAAACCATGGGAAACAAGAAACATGCCCAGTCTGTCAGGCTATTCAGAAATATTATCCTTTCTGCGTAGTCACCTCCGTAAACCCTAATAAAGTTATTTATTTACTGGCATGGGACCGGCCTGAGTAATCAAATAAACAATAGAAAAGACATTTTAACGGCTGCGCGGACGCTGGAGAGAGCAATTATAAGCCGAACAGAACAAACTTTCGAGAAAATACAACAAATAGAAATGTGCAACTATAAAAATTACTGCACTTGGAACAAAAGAACAACAGAGCGGCACGCCGGAGTCTCCAGCGGCGCGACCATGTGCGCCCCAACCATATGGGCAATAATTTAGAAAGTTACAAATTCCGTTAGGCAGGCAGCCCCGGGACCCGACGCACCACCCGTCGCATTCTGGAACCATCGAAGATTTTGGATATAAAAGGGGCTGACCGAGCTTTATACTTCACTTGCCTACACGCTTGCAATAGTGCACATCACTCCGCAACAGCAGCGCACTTAGTTAGCGCATGTCAGTTCCTGCGATCAACCAAGGCGAATCCGCGATACTCTACAGACCCCGGTCGCACCATAAGACTCCGAAACTCCGAATATCGACGCAGCGACCGTAACCTACAGCATCGAAATCGCCGGATCCCGATCAAGACTTGGCACACCGAGCATCGACGAGCCGCGTTCCGACTCCATCCCGCCTCTACGAACATCGGACGTCGGACCGCGCTATACGAAACATTCACAAGACGTAACAACGATCCACCACCGATCTACAGCGTGCATCAGCCAGAGACACCGTTTACGAGTACACTGCCGCCATCACCGTGAACCAGCGCATCCGTCACCGTGTACTCCGCTCCGCTCACTTACTCCGGCTGACCGGCACATTTTTCTGGTCCTTCGAGCCGGATCGTTGTTAACCACCTCAAAAACAACTTTGAGACCTCCGAAACGTCTTTGTGAAGTTTTATCTCCGTTAACGTCGACATAATGCCGATGACAAGATCGCAAAAAGAAAAAATCGACGCATCGCAGCCTACTGACATCGAAGAAACGCAAGTCAAATCCGTCAGCCAAGAGGAACCAGTTCAGCCTGAATTATCGTCAGCGCCAGCCCTAGAAACGACGAAAAAATTACCGACTAGATCGTCGCGGGCATCCACAATAAAATCCGACCGCACACGCCGATTGGCCAAAGCCAAAGAAGAGGTCGCTCGCATGCGATTAGAACTCGCCCTTGCCCGGGTCGAGGCCATTCAAGCGGAAGAATCAGAGGAAGAAGACGATGACTCCGTTGCTTCAAACCTACAGACACGTGTGGAAACATGGATGGAGGCTCAAGACCACGTCCAATATACAGAAAATCACCGCCTACAAACCGAAAATCACACAGAAAAAAATCGTGAAATAGAAAACCTCCGTAAACAAGCCAGACAGAAACCACAAGAACGAATGGATGAAGAACACAAATCGCCGCCAGTACCCGAGTTGACCGCCACCGCCACCGCACAGCCAACAACAATCGACCTAACTGCGCTTGCATCCGCCATCGCTACCGCAGCGCGCGCCGGTCACCCGCCGCGTTATCTAGCGGAACTACCAAACTTTTACGGCGCGCATTACGAGTGGCTCGCCTTTAAATCAGCCTTCGTAGAAACGGCAAGCCATTTCTCGGAAAATGAAAATATCACAAGACTCCGACGGTCTCTAAAAGGAAAAGCGAAGGAATCCGTCGGCTGCTTACTGATAGCGAACGCCAAAGCGGATGACATCATGAAAACGCTGGAAATGCGGTTTGGTCGAGCGGATTCGATTGCCTTAACAGAAATCGAAAACCTCCGAAATTTATCCAAAGTCAACGATACACCGAGGGAAATTTGCATATTTGCAAGTAAAGTACAAAATAGCGTCGCGACACTCCGTGCTTTGAACCGAACACAGTACCTCTACAACCCCGAAGTTGTTAAGTGTATCATCGAAAAGTTATCGCCCGTTCTTCGCTACCGTTGGTTTGATTTCGCCGCCGAAGATAAATCAGAAGAATCAGATCTTATCAAGTTCAGCCGTTTTATTGAACACGAAGCAGAAAGATGCGGCAAATACGCACAAGCCGAGCATGTGTTAAACGAAGATTCTAGTCATCGAAACCGAACCCAACGTACCTTTAGTATAGAAGAAAAGAAAAAGGAAATACGAAAACCGAGGTGTCCAATATGTAAAGAAGAACATTTTGTGACCAACTGTAATAAGATGAAGAATGCGGATAACAATGGCCGCTGGGATTATGCTAAAGAATTCCGCCTGTGCTTCCGTTGTTTACGCTACAAAACAATGGGTCACAGTTGCAGAACAAAATCGTGTATGGTACGTGGCTGCGAAAAAACTCATCATCCGTTACTTCATTATGATAAAGTACCTGAAACTGAAAAGAAAGTCGAGATAGTCGAATCGACTAACACGCACATACAACAAGGTCACGCATACCTTAAAATCATCCCGATCCGGGTATCTGGCCCTAAAGGCTACTTCGACACAGCAGCACTTCTCGACGATGGATCCACTGTCACCCTTGTCGACACAGACTTAGCTGACCGCGTCGGAGCAACAGGTGACACCGATCCACTCCAATTAGAAGGCGTAGCCGGCACAAAAATCAGCGCCGATGGATCACGCCGAATCAGCATCGCAATCCAAGGACAGACCAAGACTTATAACATCAAAGCAAGAACAATCAGGGGGCTTAACCTGGCACCGCAATCAGTACAAGACTCAGTCCTAAAGGAGTGTCAACATCTCCTAGGAATTAAAAATCTACTACAGTATGAAGAGAGGAAGCCTACCGTATTAATTGGCCAAGATAATTGGCACCTTCTCGTCGCGAAGCAACTTCGAAGAGGCCCGCAACACCTACCAGTCGCTTCACTAACTCCTCTAGGATGGGTTCTACACGGATCATCATCACGAAGTCAAGGTCAAAACATACACTACGTTTACAGAGCTGAAGAAAACCTAATCGACGAAAAATTAAGAAGACACTTCGCCTCCAATTCGCTAGTAATACAGCCGAAACAACCGAAAAGTGACCCAGAAATTCAAGCTACGAAGCTCCTAGAAGAAAATACAGTAAAGAAGAGCAAAGGCGGTGAACCACCGACGTCAGGCAAGACCTGGTACTTACCGCATTCTGCAGTCCTGCATCCTAACAAACCAGGCAAAGTACGGGTAGTATTGGATGCAGCATTCCGCTTTGGGAACACGTCGTTAAACGACAACTTGTTATCCGGTCCAGATCTACTTCAATCGCTTCAAGGTATATTAATGCGATTTCGTCAACACGCAATCGCTGTCGCTGCTGACATAGAAGAAATGTTTCTACGCATCAGTATCCGGAAGCAAGATCTAGACGCGCTACGCTTCCTGTGGCGTGAAAACCGGCGGGAGGGCCCACATACCGAATTCCGAATAAAGACAGTAATCTCCGGGGCCACTTTTTCGCCGTGTATTGCTCTAACGATACCACGACAGGGCGTCAATATAAAAGCATCGTTCTTATTAAAAGCCGAATCACATCGAGAAAGAACACATCAAGAAGAATATTTTGCCTTACATGAACAGCATCCACGAGAATACGTATTGAGAACATTGTTATGCGAAGCTGAGTACATTGTCAACAGTCGTCCCTTGACTCATGTCTCTACATCGCCCGAAGACGATGAAGCACTAACACCAAACCATTTTTTAATTGGTGGGTCTGGCCGTGTACAGTCACCAGGAATGTTTACCGAATCCGACATCGTGAACAAACAGCAGTGGCGCCGAGCTCAAATTCTCGCTGATCAATTTTGGGCAAGATGGTTACGCGAGTACTTACCGCAACTTCAACACCGGCGGGAGCCTAAAGGACGTGGAGTCCCATTGAAGACGGGTGATTTAGTACTAATCGTCGATCCGAACCTTCCCCGCAATACTTGGCCACGTGGAAAGGTCATCGCAACATACCCAGGACAAGACGGAGTAGTCCGTACAGCAGATATTTGTACGCGGGGAGGTGTTATGAGAAGACCGACCAAGAAACTTATCATACTCCCAGTCCAGCAAGAAAACACAGCGTAGTCATCGTTCCATCGATCTCAATGCAGCGCTGAGTCCATCGCTGCACGGCGGGAGTATGTTCACGACGACTACTAAAAAACTCGGCCCTTTCTACGAAATTACCAACAGCGAAACCATGGGAAACAAGAAACATGCCCAGTCTGTCAGGCTATTCAGAAATATTATCCTTTCTGCGTAGTCACCTCCGTAAACCCTAATAAAGTTATTTATTTACTGGCATGGGACCGGCCTGAGTAATCAAATAAACAATAGAAAAGACATTTTAACGGCTGCGCGGACGCTGGAGAGAGCAATTATAAGCCGAACAGAACAAACTTTCGAGAAAATACAACAAATAGAAATGTGCAACTATAAAAATTACTGCACTTGGAACAAAAGAACAACAGAGCGGCACGCCGGAGTCTCCAGCGGCGCGACCATGTGCGCCCCAACCATATGGGCAATAATTTAGAAAGTTACAAATTCCGTTAGGCAGGCAGCCCCGGGACCCGACGCACCACCCGTCGCATTCTGGAACCATCGAAGATTTTGGATATAAAAGGGGCTGACCGAGCTTTATACTTCACTTGCCTACACGCTTGCAATAGTGCACATCACTCCGCAACGGCAGCGCACTTAGTTAGCGCATGTCAGTTCCTGCGATCAACCAAGGCGAATCCGCGATACTCTACAGACCCCGGTCGCACCATAAGACTCCGAAACTCCGAATATCGACGCAGCGACCGTAACCTACAGCATCGAAATCGCCGGATCCCGATCAAGACTTGGCACACCGAGCATCGACGAGCCGCGTTCCGACTCCATCCCGCCTCTACGAACATCGGACGTCGGACCGCGCTATACGAAACATTCACAAGACGTAACAACGATCCACCACCGATCTACAGCGTGCATCAGCCAGAGACACCGTTTACGAGTACACTGCCGCCATCACCGTGAACCAGCGCATCCGTCACCGTGTACTCCGCTCCGCTCACTTACTCCGGCTGACCGGCACAATATCAAACAATGCGATAATTTTCAGTTCTCAAAAAACAACATTTATTAATACACCTTTTAAATTTTCCCGGTTTTTAACGTTTTACTGCTGATATTATGTAAGTATTTAGATCTTCCAGGTTTCTTCTATCAAACCATCTGGCTGTTTCACTCGAGAGTTGTAATAAAGGTAAAATATCACAGAATTTGTTGGGTCGTATCTGAGCGGCTGTGACAACCCTATCAGGATCAGACGTTCAGCCGCTGGGCAAAGGACCTTTCAGTGAAGTGATGCGATTCGAGTCCAATTTTAACACTCGAGTTAATCGACTCGTTAAACAATTTCACTTACAAACACACACTTTCGAATGGACGAGTATCTCGTGGTTTTAGATTTGCATGACAATAGATTAAAAATTAAGTTTTTTTAAGTTTTGATTTTTTTTTATTTAAAAAAAGGTTATTTTGGAAAAAAATATTTATAAGTACGTAGTAGTTAATACGTTTTAAATTTTTTACATTTGTGCGGAAAGGTCAAAACCATCTTACGACAAGTAATAAGCGAGTGACTTGAATCAAAGTGAACGATTTTTCGAATCGAATTTTTTACTCAAATACGTTTTTTTAGGTTATCACTCAAGTCATTCGAGTAAAAGCAAACGAGTCGCATCACTATTTCAGTGTATGTCCGACGAAATTCACAATGAATACTGCGATATTCTCGGAATGTCGCGATATGGTGGTTTACTTCGTACGTACAGAGATTCATTGATTTTTGTAGGTATACTCGTAGATATAGAGTATAAGATTGAAGAGGTTTTAAAAATTGTGAATACATTAAGCAAAAATAAGGGCTTTTTGTATTTACAGCTTTTAAAAAAAAAAGACGGTTACGTTTACGGTTTTTTATACGGGTTTGAACATGTTTTGTTATAACATTTCAAACTAATTTAGCCTAAAAATTTAATAATTGAACTTTTTAATGGCAATGGCTGACCAGACTGATCGCGTCTCGGCGCGAGTAAAAAGGGCATATCTGTCTCATTCTTCTATTTTCACAAAAATTGTCTCATAAACATTACTACCTTGTGGTCACGTAAAAGCGGGTAATTTCCCGGCCGTGCGTTATCAATTTAAACCTTAAAACGCTCGTTTAGTGTCATATCGTCGCGCCGCACTCGCCCGCGATTACAATAAATTGGCGTTGGTGTACTTGAATCAACAAATCAGCTTGAAATGAGCTATTATTTTTAATTGTTTATGATAATTTTATTCTAACTTTGAAAGCATTAAGAGAGATAGTAAATTGTACCAAAAATCACACCAATTATCTAGCCCCAAACATATTAGCCTGTACTATGGCGACTAGATAACAGATAATACATTTAAAAACAAAAAAAAACTGTCTATGCACTTAAACATTTGCCTGTTTCGGGATTCGAACCCTGACTGAACCACTAAACTAGACAGTGTCAAAAAATATTTTGCTATGCATCAACGAATTTGTGTTTTGACAGCAATAATTGTACTAGTTGGCGTTTGCGTCTGTCACTTGAAGATCGGTAATAAGCCTACCGGTGATAGATAAAGATACTTCAATTGAAATACCTACAAATTGCTCATTGCAAACGACAAAATAGACTGTGCTTGCATAAATTTTTTTTGAAACTGCACTTACTATTTACTGTCGGTCGAAATAACTTATGTTCTCTATCAAAAATATAAAAAATCTGCCAACTATCGAAGTTCCTCTCCAATTACCTTTGCCCTTTATTAAGTCAACATAAACACGACTTCTCTTACGATAAATGCTGTCAAACTTGCGAAGTTCTATAGCAATAAAGGCGAGTTTGGTCAAATCTGGCGACGGTTATCGCTAAACTGGTCGGATCTTAGTTACATAATACAGGTTGGTACTCAGCTTACCGCATGCTTACTTTTAATTTAGGTTCCCCGTTTACTCTACGCCGGCCGATAAAGATTCCCGTTACAAATATTAATTTTGTTTTTCATTGTACAATAGGCCATTAATCAAACCTGTGTACCTTTTTGCCGGTTTTTCTTTATGTGCTTTCTTTTTAATATCTTTTATAACATTTTACAAACAAGCCCTGAACCAAGCCAACACATTTTGAATATTTAGCGGCTAAATTTTATAACGGCCGCGATAATTATGTTTGCTTTATGTTATTAAGTTCAAGTGTTTAATTTATTTAAGAAGAAAACGAACTTTAGCCTACAAAAGGTAAAATTAAATACTCCATTCCAAAATTTTAGTATTTTAATTAGCGTAATTCATAACATTATCCATAGAATTTTTTTTTCGATTTTGTGTTTTGATGAAATCTGATTGCTTCGCTGAGTGGTCGCAATCCATGCGGTTGCGGGTTCGAATCCCGAAAGTAACAAATGTTTGTGTGATGAGCACGAGCATTTGTTCCTGAGTCATTGATGTTTAAGTGTATTTTAATAAGTTTCACCGTAATATAGTCTCCATATTACAAGGTTTGCTTAGTTTTGGGCTAACTAGATATTTGCTGTGATCGTTGAATTATTATTTCATTTAAATGTTCTTAGGAAGACAATACTGTAAAAAGTAATTATAGGCAAACATATTTAAACTAAGACCTTTTTGATTTGAACTATGATTGTCTTTTATTTTGGTGTACAGTCAATGGCAGGGCAACCTACCCAAAAAGTAAAAGGTCATTAAACTGATTTTCAACTTTAGGTCCGTCATGTAGAGAACAATATTAATTGAGAAAATTTGCCGTTTTGTGGTAAGCGACAAGCTGTTGTCTGTACCTTTTCAGGAGCGCCGGCTTTATACGCCTTCTATCAAATCCTACTTGCAAATTATTTGAAAACAAAAAGTATTTAAAAAATATTGTTTGGTTACGACCAGCTAAGTTAAATCAAGGCACGTACGATTCGTAAAAAAAAGCTGATATGTAAAGGTCTAAAGTTTTTACCTAGGTCTAAGACGACCTCCGTAGCCGAGAGGCGAGCATACCGGACTTGGTGTCGCTATCTCTGAGGTCCCGGGTTCGATTCCCGGTCGGATCAATGTAGAAAAATAACTTTTCTATATTGTCTCGGGTCTGGGTGTTGTGGTACCGTCGTTGTTTCTGATTTTTGTAACACAAGTGCTTCAGCTACTTATCGTAGGATCAGAGCAATGTATGTGATGTTGTCCAATATTTATTTATTTTATTTTGTTAAGAGCGTGCTTAAACAAAATAAAATAACGCATTAGTGTTTTCGTATGTTAGCCTTTAGAATATTCTCTTAACTTTATTATCTCTATGCTAATACATAATAGGGAGAGCTGAACACACTCATTCATAATTTATACGCAAACTCATCACTGTAGCTACATGGTATGAAATTAACATCTTTCGGGTGAACGGTGTCCTGGAGACGTTAGGAGCTATGTACAGCAACGACAGGTCTTTTATTTTGGTGTACAGTCAATGGCAGGGCAACCTACCCAAAAAGTTAAAGGTCATTGACCCGATTTTCAACTTTCAGTCCGACACGTAAATATCAATATCAACTAAGAAAAGTTTACGTTTTGTGGTAGGATGACGAGCTGTTGTCATTACCCAAAAAATTTAAAACTAGACTTTTACAAATCAGCATTTATAAGTATATGAAAAACTCGTACGGGCATAGATTTTTCGTATCTGATTATAAAAAAAAAAACGATTTATTTCAGACAGAGTCCATATAAGTGACATAAGAAGTATTAGTTAATTCAATCCAATTCAATTTAATTCTAAATTCAAATCAATATAATATAACTAACTATCTACTACAATTCAGATTTAATTTATTTGCAACATAACTATCCAATACAATTTAATCCGATTCAATTCAATACAATAATAAAATAACTATCCAATTTATCTATCCAATTCGATATCACTAATTTTACCATTCCACATAAATTAAACTATAAATTAAATCACACTAAATTTTAAAACTATAAACTAAATTAAATTAAATTCAATCTTAAATTATAAATTAAATCAATTCAATAATATTTTATTAATTCAATTTCCTTGAAATCCTCCTTCCAATTATAACTAAACAATATTTTTTCTAAACTTTTTATTTTATAGTAATTTGTATAGTTATGAAAAAACAAAGCATAGGACGACCCATTTAATGACAAATACAGTTAGTGAAATAATTACCCAACAGTATATCACGAGTCTTGTGCACACTCTCCTTACACTGTGTAAGTTTTATTCTTTTACAACTAACTTTTACAGACCGTTGAAGGTAAACAACTCTTTTAATCGGTTTATGTCAATATTATTGTTTAAACATAAAGTATTTTGTTAAAAGTTAAAAAAAAAACTGAATTTTAAAAACTATGTTCCAAATTAAAAATGATTTATTCGTTTTGTTCGCGCATCAGCGCTGCCGCGGCCGCCATACGGCAAGAACACGAAACTTTGCGGAGATGGTTGCGGGGAGCGGGACGTGAGGCATCGCAGGCGCGCGACCGGTGCAGCCCTTCGACTACCATTCCATTACTCTTCGAAATCGATACGCAGACGGCAACCATTAGCTTCCTATTACTGTTTTACTGTGTATATATTTTTTACTTAATTTAATAATAAATCCATAAAATCATCAAAACAATAAATTCATCATTGAAGAAGACCTGACCTGACTACTCAAGAAGAATCACTCATTAACACGTTTTTTTTTTAAATAAACAGTAAAAACCTTAAACAATAATATTAAGAGATGTACGGGGATTATGGGAATGACAAAGAAATCGCGAGCTTATTTTCTGACCTACTATACAAAGTAAAATACAATAGAAAGAAGGATAGATATTTTTTATTGCATAACGGTACACCACACAAAGCAAACGAAAGTGTAGGAAAAAAAACATTTTTACAATTAAGGCGGTCTATTAACAACTATGGTTCTAAGCTGTCCATTTTTATCGTCGTAACGAAAAAGGGCACAACTATTTTTTTTTGTAAAACCGAGAAATATACATATTCAGAAAAATTCAGCATTCAGAATCATTATATTCAGCCTTAGTTTTCTCGGGTTTTACAAAATGTTAAATCGCCCTTTTGCATTATGACAGCAGAATAACTTTTCTATTGTATTGGGTTGAGGGGTTAAATACGTATTTAACATTTGCAACCTTTAGGATTGGGTGAATCTTAGTCAAGTCACAAATAAACGTTATAAATCCACTGCACTAGTATCCACTCGGCCACGGATTGGTCTGCTAATTTGTCTCGAGTGTGCCGTCTCCTAAATCACGCGTTGTTTGTGCGGATAAATCGCACATTTACCCAGAAGCCGGGCGGTAGAGTTAGCACTGCCTTTTTGATTCCAGGGATGAACTAAGTGTAAAATTACATAGATAACAAGCATACGGACCGTACTGTCGACCCTGGCGATTTGAACTTTGTTTTAGTTCTATTATAGTTCTAGAAATAAAATGTTTTATTTTTATTTTTATGGACGGACCTATCGCTGAGTGCCTTTGAGGATTCTTCAGCTTTAACCGGGCAGTTGTGGCGTGCGCTGAAGGCGCACAGCCTAGGTCCGCCCCGCTAGCGGTCGCCGCGACCCGGCCGAGTGTGTCGTACGTGTCGAGCCCCATACTAGCAGGCGTGATCGGGCCAATGTGGAGTGCAAAAGGCAGGGTGCCTTTTGCACTCCACATCCATCAAATCCATCCAAGCGGCGAACCCGCTAGTGGTGGCGCCGACGGGATCGGAACTGCTGAAACAGGCTGGACCGCTGTCGGGCTCCGCACTAGCGGGCCCGATCTGGGGGTGAGTCGGACTCTGGCCTCAAGGGCGCCTCTGTAGGCTCGGACCTCGGCTTGGGCCGTCGTCCGTAGGGTGGGCAGGGGAAAAACGGCCAGGCACATGTCTGTGTCGGCCGAAATGAAAGACGGGAACTCGCACCCTTGAATAAAATGTGTCAGGGCTGAAATAGGTAATTAATATTTGAACAATGGGCTTAGTACAGTAAACAAGTAAAAAGTACATAGGGTACGAAGCCCATTGTTAAAGTTAAGAAGGAAATTAACTAATAAATTAGGACCTTATTTAAGTAGTCTGACATGAAGTGTCATTAATTTTGAGTCTTATACGCGCCACGAAATATTCGTCCACTCCGCTCTTAACTTGCTACTACTAATAGTAGTAGTACATAGTAGCAAGTTAAGAGAAGATTGGACGTGTAAATCGTCGGACAAACAGGTGTAAATCGGTCCATTAATGGGTTAATTTACGCCGACATGTCAATCAATTGATCGACAGTAGAGTTTAGTAATGCAGCCGACGAGGGGATTATGAATGGCCTAATCAATAACTTTTAAATTCCCCCTAATTCGATCCCCGTTACAAGACCTCGGTCCGTGCCTGACTTTTTTCCAATTAATTTAGCATAACGTTCTCGCATTTACACCATTATGAAGTTGGGCGATTGTCGGCCGTTAAATTAGTCGGTATTCCTGCGTCAAATCGACTGTAATAGCTCACCGAATATTATCAAAGTGTGTGTACATTACGGCCCTTATTCACAAGGTTGTAAGGAATATAATATCGTAGTAGATTTGCCAGTAGACTGTCCTAGATGTATGTGGTCACGGAATTGTAGTCGCAATTAGACCTTCGATTAGAGTTTGGCTAAGGGCGGTTTGTTTGTTTAGGATTTCTATAGTTGATTTGCATAACTGTCAGTTCGTCTCGGTTTGGTTTTGCTGTTATAGGAGCGCCCGTCTTTATCCGAAAACTTAAATAAATCAGTATTTATGAGTTTTTTAGGGAAAAAATGTGCGAACTGGCATTGATTTTTCTTAACTGTTATAAAAAAAAACCTTGTTTTAAAAAAACTTGCAAAGTACGCTCTGTTAAAAGGCGACTAAGGACTTTACGGCAGGGCTGTAACAGTCACTGTCTAACCAATTCGGCATGTAAAGTGACTTGACGAATTTAGCTGGTATTTGGCATACACATAGATATATATCTAGCTTAACCAATAGAATACATTTCTTTCGCTTGTGTGCTCCTGTGGGATGATTATTAATTCCTATTTATAATCATCCGTAAACGACCTCTGTGTGACATTGGTGTCGCTATCTCTGAGGTTTCGGGTTCGATTCCCGGTCGGTCAATGTAGAAAAATAACTTTTCTATATTGTCTCGGGTCTGGGTGTTGTGGTACCGTCGTTGTTTCTGATTTCTGTAACACAAGTGCTTAAGCTACTTATTATAGGATCAGAGCAATGTATGTGATGTCCAATATTTATTATTTATTATATTATTTAACTTTGAAGTCTTCTCAAACGAGTCAAACATTCTACTTCTACTCAACTATTGGAGAGAGTGGAACAGTTCCACAGATTCCTATCCATTGCCAATGACTCCCAATCCCTTGGATATAAAAGAAAATACATACTGAACCAACATTAACCAAGCCCGGCTCGCACTTACCCGGTTTTTTGTCTCCATTGATATTACAACTTGGGTGTGACACAAGCATTCCCATTTTTTTATCCACGCTCCTAACCAAATAATATTGACCTGTTTCGCGCTGTGTGCTTTGTTAATGGCGAGAGAGGTGCTTAACGTGAGTGTTAAATGGAGTATACAGGGTGAGTACACAAAGGGAAATCCTGTTATTATTCAAAATATAGAGTTCTACTCAAAAGACTTGTTAAAAAAAAGAGGAACATATAAGGTGCTTCATAAATATCTGCAACGGCTGAAATGGGTATTGTATTGCTTATATAGATTACGATAGTGAAGGAATTACGTGCCCCGGATCGGTAATTAATTATTTGCGAAAAGACAGTAAATAAATGGTTACTTGCTTCAATTTGCATAACACACTCCGTCATCCGCCCTTGACACTGCGCGAGAGCGGTTTGAGACAGAATAAAGCCTAATCTTCATTTAATATAATTTTTTTAATGAAAATATTAATGATGTTTTGGACATAAAATTTCTTTACTATTGTAATCTGTATAAGCAATACTTTTACCCATTTCAGCCGTTGCAGATATTTATAAAGCACCTTATATAATCATGGGAAATAATTGATAAGTATTTGTTTAGATATCGAAGTACTAGGTTAAAAATATACCTGTTTTTTAATAAAATTTCAAGATTCAGAAAGTACAATGTATTTTTATTTGAACATCAGATTGATAAACATTTCAAGTTTCAAATTAATTTAACAACATTTTTAAATGAGCAGCATCTTTTCTTTTAAAAGACTGAGCATATATATTATAATCTGTTGTCAAAATATAAGTATACAAGGTGTTAATAAAATAACGCAACAGCTCCTAATGGCTGATTCTGGGGATCTATTACAACAACTTTTTCGATGGTTCCTCAAATTCTCAAAAAAAAAAAACCTTTCCATATAAACGTTTTTTTTTTGCGATTAGCCCAATATCATCAACCCCTAAATGGTTTTGCATTATTTCATAAACGCCTTGTATATAGTTACAAAATATAATTTGACGACTAGCCCCTCGATTCAGAACCGTTCGACAATTAATTACCAAACGATAAATCACTACTAATGTTAAGTTATACAGTGTCACGTGGTCTATCTGGTGACAATTTGCTATCTAACGGTTCTGAAGCGGAGTTCTGATTGACTAGTGGTGATTCGCTATAAACGCAGAGTTCGATACTTATTAGAAAAATATGCTTTTTAAATTGGCTTCTTATTTATTTATATAATATGCAACTTTATTAATTTTTTTATTTATTTTTGAATGTCACCCTGTATTTATAGCGTAGGCATTTTCCCTATTTTAGTCCCCATGTGAGGGCGTCCTCTGCGCTGAGAGTAAAGAGAAAGGCCTATGTATTAGGTAAATTTGTGTTATCCTCAACCTCAACCCAAAAACCTACACGTGACAATGGTATGGCACAATGTAAGTGGTTTATTTATGTATCAGTATTACTTGCAAATGGTTTTTCTAGTGTTAAAGTATTTATATTAATAAGCCAACATGCCTTTTTCGGGACTTGAACCCAGGATACAGCTACGCGCCGGCAATTCGCTAAGCTAATAGGCCTTACCTCACATGGCAGATTATTTTTAATTTCTGAGTCTGTATTTCCACAGACTTTTAAAGTTAAAATCAATAGAGCGTTACAATATTTTTCTTTTTGGATTTTTTTCCTGTATGTAGATGTACATAGAAAATACACACACACATAAACTTATATAAAAAAAAGTTGACATCGACGGACGCGCGTGTCATACCTGAAGTTCAGACAAAAATTAATGGTCATTGAACCGATTTTCAACTTTAACTCCGCCACGTAAAGATCAATATCAATAGTGAAAATTTGACGTTTTGTGTTAGGTTGACGTGCTGTTGTTTGTACCTGTCGCTCGTTGTAGGGCGAGCGTTGCCAGGAGTTGTCATTTCATACTAAATGTAATTAAAAAATCACTTACTAGTTTCCGAGAAAGATGGTTTGTATTGCTGGTCTATAGGGTTTGTACTCGATGCTCCTATTAGTCCTGATTTATCAACAAACTGAATTACATCGTTCAGCGTGTTAAACCAGTCTATTTTCACTGTCAATTTCCAATTTGAATAAAAACTAACCTAACTTTAAACTATTCTGCGTAGTCCTCGATCCATCAGCCACAATAAACAACTCCCGGCTTAAATTTCAGCCGACGGATAATTGAAGGCCCTAATTGATATTCAAATAATTTGATACCAGCCGTTAGAAATCGAGCCATCAGCCCCAAAGTTTAAATCAAACGTGACCAAAAAGTAGGTACTTCACTGACCTCCCCAGCTCTATGTATTTAATTAAGTTAACATTCTGTTTTGTTGTTCTGCGAAGGGTCGAGAGTTGAATACATTGAATAGTTAACTTTTGTCAATCATGCATACTAAAATTTAAAAAAAAAACTAACCTAAAATTAGATGTCAATTTTGTACTGTCATTTTTATACTCTCATCAGACAGACTACAACTTTTGTAGTCTAGGAGCTGGGAGACGACAACAAAATTTATTGTCTGCTACAATATAAAAGATCGATCTTTATTCCATACTCCGGGACTATAACGGTTGCAACCGTTATGGTCCCGGAGTATGGTAAAAAAAACAATTTATTAAGCACTTTTACACGCTCCGTTTTTTTTACCCTTACACTACTTTGGAACAATTTATGGGCTAGCGCTGAAAATAAGCTTATAATATGACAAACCTTTTTTTATAGATTTTTTTGTGACAACGATCCATGGGTGGGATCACTGGAGGAAATCCTTGAGAACAATAATTCTAAAACATTGTAACGTAAGTCATGTCTTCTTATTTTTGGGGCTTCGACAAACAATAATTAGCTGAAATGGTGCCGGAAAAAACTCATGTTTTTTTTTCTGTTCCGTATAAAAACCGAATACAAACATTATTTAATATCCGAACTCTTTCATTTTAAGGGCAGATTTTTAATAGCCAGATAACTTTTATACGACAAATAAGTTTGACATGTTGACAGTTTTTGTATAGAAAATGTGTCAAAGCGTTACTTTTATTCGTTGTATTTTATTTCGTTTATTTTAAATCGTGTACGGCTACTTTACTTCATACAAACATCGTAACAATCCAGAGTTTTTTATGTTTCTCGCGAATGGCTTTTGAATGGTGGCGTTTCGCAAAATGCAATAATACCTAAGGTACCGGCGGCACTGGCGCTATTGTCCGTGGCCACAATAGACGCCTTTGTTCCTGTTTGTCTGGTGTGAACCAGCTTTTTAGGGTTGGGAAGACAAAAAAACCCTTGGTTTCTCTCTAGTCCCTTCTGTCTGTCACATAAGAGAGCTAACTTCATCATCATCACCATTTCAGCCATAGGACGTCCACTGCTAAACTGGCCGCCCACATTGACTTTCAGATTTGTCGGCTGGAAACTTACCTCATGGTTCATATTAAACAATAATTTTAACATATTTTAAATACAGAGTTAAACGTAAAAAACGAAACGGCTTACATGCAATGTATATCGTTTAAAGTTAGGCCTCAGCTACTAGTGTGTTTTTTTCGCACATTTAATTTATAGTAATTAGTATATTTAGGGCATTGCAGCGTTCGGGAAACTACACCACGTCTTCTCGTCCAAAACACCTCAGTGCCTAAAGAGGAAAGTCTCAACCAGTGTGTGTTACCAGTGATTACATATGGAACTGAAACGTGGTCTCTCACTATGTGCCTCATAAGAAAGCTCAAGGTCGCACAGCGTGCTATGGAAAGGGTAATGCTCGGTGTTTCTTTGCGAGATCGAATCAGAAATGAGGAGATCCGTAAACGAACAAAAGTCGCTGATATAGCCCAACGGATTAGCACCAGCACAAATGTTAGAACCTTAATTTTATAAGAGTTAGTCGAATAACAATAGTAAGCTACGGAACTCGCCCCTGAGTATACAGACTCGTCCTTGACCGATTTTTGTGTTACCAAGATTTGCTTGTTAGGCTAACATCGTTACGTTTGATTTATGCACTCGACGTTTTAAAGTCGATTAGGGGACACGACCCTTGGCTTGTTTCAATGGGGGTAAATACACATTAGTCTTGTTTTCGCCCTTGTTGATATATAGGGTGGATATGAAATCCTGCATTTCCTTGACGACTTAGTGGCGCAGTGATTCAAAAGCAGTGAAAGCAATGGGTCCCGTGTTCAATTTCAGTGTCGGGTTAATTCAGAAATCTTTCTAACTGGCTCGGGTCTAGGTTAACCTTAGGATTAGTGTGTGATATTGTGAATATAATCAGTCGTATTATATTTTAATCATCAAGTAATTATTTTCTTAATTTATTGACGAGGATTAAGATACCGTAAGGGTCTTATTAATAAAAATATAGACTATTGAAACCATGACTTAAGATTAGCCAATTGATTTATAATGTATGCCGCCATTATCGAGACATGACAAATTTTATAACATTTCCAATTGTATTAGTACGTAGACTTGAGTTAGACCTTGGTTTAAAGATGTTCCGAGATAAAACGAGTTTATTAAAAAGACGAAGACTTTATTTTTCACTTAAGTATAAGGTTTTGAAGTTTATTAAGATATTGGCGAATAGTTTAATTTATTTTCTAGTTTGTAAATATATGCACTGAATAGAGCAAACGGATAAAAGAACTATACTCGCTAGGGATTTCGGGCAATTTTATATCCAGCTACACAGGACTGGATTTAGAAATAGAAGCGGTATACGTGAACGCGACATCTGCTCCGCCATCGATCATGCTCGCAATTTTCCGGGGTCCAAATCCGGCCCCTGTCGGATCATCCCTGTCCGCTAATGCGTCATGACTCCCCCGATTTGTGGAATATTCAATTTTTATCCAGCCGTCGCCCTGAGTTCGCACCTGGAGTAATGGTTGCCGTAAAAAACGTTGCAAGGGTGCCGCCTTTGTAAATTATTTTTCTGACATTACTTTTTTTGTGTAACTGGCCATTTTTTGTTGTTACTTCATTGTTTATGTTTTTTTAAACCAATAAAATAGCAAAAATTGTTATGAAGTTTGATAACAATACTATACAGGTTGTCTATCTATACGCCATAAAAGACTTGTTTCTGATTTAATTAGACTACACAAAAAAAAAATCTCTACAATAATTGCAAAATGTTACAATGATGTATAGAAAAAAACTACTGTATTCAAGACGCTAATAATAAATATATTTATAAATCGATTCTTAATAATTGGGCTCGTAGCCCAATTTTTAACACCCAGTCTTTCTAAAGCTGGGTAAAAAGAGGTTCTCTGTTTTCTAAACGCTGACTAAAGCAATCTTTAAGCGCTATTCTAAGCAAAACAGTCGTTGAAATCCAGCTCGTATGCCAACTAGCAATTCAACGCTGGCCGGTTAGAGTATAGTGATGTCGATCACGCATTTATGATAGCCGATGTCGATAGTATACAAACGGTAGGTAATAATTGTAGTAAGTTTTTTTTAACTGTCAGACTAACATAAAAATCGTGCAGATAAAATAAGCATATCCATACAGTTTGTTAGAAAAGTTTGCCCTAGTAATACTTGATAATAGGTACTGTTATTTTAGTTTAAAATTGATTAACACTTGATGTATTATATGCCTTCGCGTGCCACAAAAAAAATTGTCCATTGTTTTCCACTGCCACGGGTAAGGGGAACGCGAAGGGCTATCAGATAACAGAGTAATTGTTTACTAACTAATACCGACTTATACTTGGTTTAATTTATTTAAGAAAAATTCCAAAAAATGAATAACTGCAAACAGCAACTGTAATTTCTTTGTATGGTGGAGGTGTGCAATGAAGAGTATTTGCGGATACTTTTAAATATATCTATCTCTTAGTACGTAAATCTAACTATCTCTTAGAACTTAGTGTTTAAATATCGATATTACCTTTATCGACGGTTGTCATCACTATATAACAGTAGCCGCACACGCGCGACTACACATCTGAACGATTATAGTTTTCAATTGCGTGCGAATTCAATTCGCCGCCAGCTTTCAATCCAGACTGCCGTTGCGAGCGATTTTATAGTCCCGGTTTGTCCACCATTTAGGTAGTGATTTCATTGACGGCAATAAAAAAATATATATTGGCGTTTCTAAAATGTTTGTAGAGTTCAGGAATATCAGAATATTGATCGGTTTATACATACCTTAATTAATCAATATACGTCAGGAATAAGTTATAAGGAATTAAAACCCTTGTGTTACAAGGTACCTCTTTTACAGTGTTGTAAACTTGTCGATAAAAGTATCGATAAACAGTAACCTGTTAGATGTCGATAAATACTGTACCAAAAAAAAAACGCTACAAAAAATGCATTTTTCGTTGTTGTTGAGGGCAACTTAAATCATATCACGTACCAATAATACGATGTTATTGTTACGTGGTATATGATATTATTAAATAATGTATACAAAAAGAATGTGTACGATTGAATAATGTATACGAATCGATCTTCTGAGTTCTGACGGTTTATAAATTTAAAAAAAGGTTGTGTGTGTTTAAAACAGAAGATGTATTTTTTGCAATACTGTATTTTTTATCTACTTATTAAAACTATATTTCACAGATTGACACAAGCATCAGTTGCTTAAAAGGATGGTCCCAACCACAGATTATTGTCACACTACATGAAAAGAAAGAAATATTTTAATTTTTTTCATTTTTAGATTTAATTTTTTTACAAAGGACTTAAGTAAATATTATAATATCCTTGACATATTATATTTTTTTGGTATTATTTAACGTACGTAAATATTCACGCGTACAACATACATCAACATAAATAGGAGACGTGCACACTCGGATTTTGATGCACTCTCGGTTATTTAACTGAATGTATCTATTCAGTTAAAATAACCGAGAGTGCATCGGCAAATTTAAACCTACCTACGTAACATGCCGGTAATTTTATGTACCGTAAAAGGTGGTAAACATAACGTCACGATAGGCCCGCCAATATTGGCGCAGTGTAATTAAATGCTGTGGTGTATCCCCCCACTTCCCACTTTTTATTGTAGGCAATCAGACCTCTTTACACAATAAAGAGTAGATGCAACGAGCCGGTTCTATAGTAACTAAGAATTTACTAAAGATGGTATAGTACTAGGGTTAAGGCAAGTGTAGTCGCCAAATGTAAACCAGCATATAGTTTCAAAATCCTACTACTTAAATCAAATTGCCAGGAAAATATTTCATAAATATCCTATTAATTGTCAAAACCTACACAACATTTCGAGCGTAGTATTTGTTTCTAGTACTAATACTCCAGGAGAAAATGAATATTGAAATGGTTAAAAAAAACAAACAAAAAAGACGCTAATTATCTTTCTACTTTTTAACCGCTTGACAGATTAAATTCGTTTAAACGTCGATTAATAGGCCTACTTAATAGCTATAAACTGAGCATAGGGTTTTTAATGAAACAATTACGTTCATGTGAAAAGTATTATTTTCCTCAAATTTCGCTATCTAACTTCGCAGCGACTGTTCGTAACAGCCGCGTTTCATTGCGCGCTGGTATAAACTGAATTTTTAATGAGTTTTTGTACGATATTTGTACTAGCACGCTCCGAGTCGCTAATTTTGGGCACTACTTGCCTTAATATCTTGCCAATATACACAGAATCTCGTCCCATCCGACGCCTCTCCCCGCCATTATTATCGCGCTCATTGAGATATCTATCAATATATCAACGGCTATGTACTATACGTACTAAGACTAGATCTGGCTCTGATTACTTTGCATAAATATATCCACACAAATCATGGCACGTCTCAGTTGTCTCCCACTGCATGCTACGGGGTATTTACATAGTAAGTAACGGTGATAAACAGCGCCCAATCGCCCGCGCCACATTATGGTAATACTATCAAACTCGATAGCTGGCGTTGTACGCTAATTATACATGCGCTATACCGTAGATCCTATCGTTATTGCTTCCTAGATTATGCGTATGTATGTGGGAATGGTGAGACGACTTTACAACACAACCCAACCTAATTAAATGTTGCTATGATAGAAAAAAACGTTATGGAGTGCGCTCAAAAACAAGAATAGCTAACGAACAACAAATATGCTTCATTTTGTAAATGTATGTTATTACTGACGTAGATAAATTAGCAAAAGGGAACGCCCTCTGTACTTTAATATAATTTATATTATTAATCTTTAATAAAAGTAAAAAATCAATCTCCTCAAGTGTGTACTTATCGTATTTATGATCCTTGATGATAACCAGTGATCGGAATAGGTAGATTGAATTGGGGTCAATGATCTCAAACATTGATGTTAATATAGACATGCCTCCGGGATTCCGGCATTTTTTGGTATCAGTTTTGGAAAAAAAAGGCATATCCATATTATGCTAGCAATACCAAAGTACATCAAATCAATCTACCTATTCCGATCACTGATGATAATCCATAGAGATAAAAATTACTAAATTACATGATATGTAATTAAAACAATAATCTCAACTTACATTATACATTTTAAGTTAAAATTATTTTCCTGGTTCAATAGAATCCAGTTTCCATACTAATTACAATCCGTAAAAGTTAATCCCAACATTTCGCAACGGAAAGAAAACTACGGTGGCGAACAATTGCATAGTTTTCTTTGTTTTGCTTTACCGTGCTAGCAATTTCGGGGTAATTTTACCCTGGGTTGTATCTCAGGACTGTTCGAGTTTGGACTATTTTGTTAATGACTTCACCTAGATTGGGGCTAATGGTGAATAATCTTAGACAATAGGCTAGTTTCCTGTATCAAAAAAGATTATTCTATTTAGTTCGTCAGTTAGATTATCAAAAAACATTGGACCCATGTTTTGTCTTTTGTCAATCAAACAAAAAATTACGAAGATTAAGCGCATCAACGTTTGGGAACGGTAGCACGTAACGTCATGCCTTGCTAAAAAGTGTCGCAAGGCGTGACGTTACTTGGACGGGCTATATCTTCGTAATTTTTTGTTTGATTGAGAAAATAAAAAATACGTGTTCAATATATTCTGTTAACTGACAGACTAATTAGATTTTTTAGGAAACGAGCTAGCTAGCTATTGTTTGGTTGATCAACTTTAAATAGGTATCCCATCAAAAACATACTATATACAAAAATAACAACAACTATATCTATATTTTGGATGACAGGTTTGATTCCGGCTTCGGGTCATCTAAAAAATGTTTGTTTTTTCTTAATTTGTTCGATATCTGGATGTGCTGCGAGATGCTCTTGGCATTCATGTGGCGATAGATTTTTTCATATTTATAATATGACCCATTATAACG